>NNCF01126413.1:275950-447852 GCA_002313205.1 Laupala kohalensis | reverse complement strand
AACGTACAAGATAGTGGATCATTCGAATAATAGTATTGGTAAATAATTTATCATAAATAATTTTTTGGATAATTAGAACACTTTAAAAACTTGCAGGTATGTGATGTTTTGTTTGAGTAATACATTTTTAAAATATTTGACTCATAATTGAGTCAATAATGTTTTGTATACTTAATGACGTTACATATTGTCAAATATTTTGTAAGTGTTTTTATTATTAGTATTATTATTATTATTATTATTATTATACANATGTTGTGAGATATGTTTTGGTGTGTTGTTGATGAGGAGGGTATTAGTGGGTATGGTTGAATCATTCGGCGAGTCCCACACGCGGGGAGAGTCATGTTTGCTCTCCCTAGTGCGTAACTGCATTTTCCCTACCTGTACACGTTTTTCGGGCTCCAATGACCTTTGATGTCGCCATGAGCTGTAAAACCTCACAAAAAAAATTATAAAAACTAGATCCTAGTCAAATTTCATCACTATCACTTTTCGGTCATTTTGTCCTGATCAGGTTGCAGACAGACACATACACTTTCGTGTCACGCATATATATATTCGTATGGAATATATAATGTTCCCGGAAGAACATTTGAACGAAAAATGATCTTCAGTCCATGTCGAAACAAATGACAAAATTATAGTCTTAGTTCCTACTCTTGACTGACTCATTTCTCCACTAACTTTAAGTCCTCTGGCAGCACTGACCTCTGTAGGTCAAACAATAAAAGAGGGTGAGAACTAAAGGTGGCTTTCTGTGGGGATGTTCTATTAAGAACATCAATATCCAAGTCAAACAACCATATAGTTTGAAATAGAGCTAAAAAAAAACACAATTTAATTTTGCCATGATCCATTTTCTTGGTTATTTCGTGAACTATGCTCGTTTCAAGTAGAAAAAGTATTAGAAAATGAAAGCGAAATATCCCAAAAATAAATAGTAATTTCTAGTAATAAATCAATAGCATTTTCACAAATAGTATTTATTTCATACAACACATTCCAGAATATTAAAGGACAGTTTTTAATACATTTTTCGACTATATTAATGTTTAGTTGTAGTACGCATGATTATTTAAGTCCACTGAATAGATATAAAAGTGCCTGAGTTGAAACAAGTTCTATTTTTTTTCATAATAGATATTCTAAATATAAATTCAAGATAACACGAAAAAATAACAACAGACACGTTGATTTATCCTCCAGGAACAAATTCTCTCTCTTCAGTGCTCAACGTCCGGGCCATGCATCCTCAACTGAATGTATAAATTTTTGATGGAAACGATTTTCACAATATAATTGACAACCAGTTCGACAGGCAGCATACCTGAGAAAGGTAATAAATACATTCATGTGCTGCCTAATTTAGTGTCGAATTTCATTAATATGATTTATACATAAATTCTCCGAAAGAGATAAAACACACTTTCATATTTACNTTCAATATCTCCAAACCTTGAAAATAATAGCAGTGACTAATTGGAAGATGTGCAATGTGAGTCGTATATTGTCCCCATAAACCGATATATAACAAATTGCCTCTCCAACGTAACAAAATACATAATAAAATTAAAAAATAATTTATAATATATAATTTATCTTATAACAGAAAAAATCAATCTCCAGATCTCTTTGAAAAGACAAAATTTACAACAAATATTAAGACAGCCCCTCTGAAAATTATAACAAAGTATGGCGAAATTGATGGAACTGACAAATTCAAATATTTAGGTGAAATAATTGAACAAAATGTTTCAAAAAAAAAACGCCATGAAATCAAGAATCAGCAAGTTGAAAATAGTCTTTCACCTTACCAAGTACATATACAAGAAGTCCGTATCGGTTAACATAAAACGTAGAATCACACTTCCGGAAGCACTAAATGTTGCTGAGTGTCTTATTATGAACAAGAAGACATTAATGGAGCAATTAGAAATAACTGAAAGGAAATTCCTCAGAAAAATCTTGGGGCCAATAAAAGATGGAGAAGAGGACAGGAAACGTCAAAACAAAGGAATTTATTGAAAAAATTACAGACACAATTAGCAAAAGGAGAATTGTCCTTTATGGACACCTCAAAAGAATGGATGAAAAGACTGACAAAAAAATTGTTTAATTATTTTGGAAAGACTGAAATGGATAATACCTGATTTAAGGAGACTGAGAAAGTTATGGAAGAATTTCATATTAGCACAGAGGATATGCAGCGAAGAATTCCTTTCTACAAAATTTGCAAGGAGTAAAGGTTTCCAGGAGAAGACATAGAAAAAGGCGGGTGCAAGATGGACGGAGGAAGGAAAAGATAAGCATAGAGGAAGAATGAAGGAGAAGAAGAATGGAAAACCCGATTGAAATTNTTGAAATGAACGTACAAGATAGTGGATCATTCGAATAATAGTATTGGTAAATAATTTATCATAAATAATTTTTTGGATAATTAGAACACTTTAAAAACTTGCAGGTATGTGATGTTTTGTTTGAGTAATACATTTTTAAAATATTTGACTCATAATTGAGTCAATAATGTTTTGTATACTTAATGACGTTACATATTGTCAAATATTTTGTAAGTGTTTTTATTATTATTATTATTATTATTATTATTATTATTATACTTAAATTATAATCCTGTAATTCCAATGTAATTCTAATTTTAAAAACTAATTTCTGACGGCCCTGAAGATGATGCCAAACTAGCATCGACACGTGGGCTATGTATCAGTGAAAACTAATAAAGTATTATATCTTGAATTCTATGACTTTTATACTGATAGTCGCAAATCCACCAATACGCTCCTTTGAAATGATGTCCTCAGATTCTTAATTAATATAAGTTTATATTATTCTACTAAAATTGACTGACTCATTTCTCCACTAACTTATATGTCCTCTGGTAGTTCTGACAGCTGTAGGCAAAACTGTAGCTCTGAAAGAGGGGGAGAACAAAATATTAAGAGTCGCATTCTGTGGGGATCATCTATTGCGAACATCAATATCCAAGTCACCTAAACATCACTGTATGCCTCAACAACCATATAAATAAATAATTTATTGTCAAAAAAGCAGTACAAATTGCTTATGACCACGTGGAGGACAATAAACTAATTTACTCTCCAGAAAAAAGGAAGGGACCACCCGATCAATTCCGATCAAGAGTCCTAAGGAGATAGTAAGAGATGATTGAAATAGAACTAAAAAATTCGCAATTTAATTTTGCCCTGATCCATTTTCTTGGTTATTTCGTGAACTATGCTCGTTTCAAGTAGAAAAAGTATTAGAAAATGAAAGCGAAATATCCCAAAAATAAATAGTAATTTCTAGTAATAAATCAATAGCATTTTCACAAATAGTATTTATTTCATACAACACATTCCAGAATATTAAAGGACAGTTTTTAATACATTTTTCGACTATATTAATGTTTAGTTGTAGTACGCATGATTATTTAAGTCCACTGAATAGATATAAAAGTGCCTGAGTTGAAACAAGTTCTATTTTTTTTCATAATAGATATTCTAAATATAAATTCAAGATAACACGAAAAAATAACAACAGACACGTTGATTTATCCTCCAGGAACAAATTCTCTCTCTTCAGTGCTCAACGTCCGGGCCATGCATCCTCAACTGAATGTATAAATTTTTGCTGGAAACGATTTGCACAATACAACTGACAACCAGTTCGACAGGCAGCATACCTGAGAAAGGTAATAAATACATTCATGTGCTGCCTAATTTAGTGTCGAATTTCATTAATATGATTTATACATAAATTCTCCGAAAGAGATAAAAGACACTTTCATATTTATAAATTAGTAAATGATATTACAGAAGATCGAAGATGTATCAATGTAGGTTGTTAATTTAGCTTGAAAACAAATCATAAATTAATGTAAAATGAAATTAGGTATTTTGACGATTCATTGATTTTCTGAATTACATTTATTAATAGAATACAATTTCATAAATCTACAATATCTTCTACTAAACTTAAAAATAGTTTACACTTACATTGACACAAACGGCCAGTTTTGAGCATTAAAAGGTACTCCCCAAACTTGTGTTGGAGGTTGCGATTCGGATTGTACCATTTGAAGAAAAATAAATGATCCCAAAATAAACATGAAGAAAAATATGTATTGCATTTTGGTTTTCGATTTTTACCTTCCTCAGTAGTAATGGAACAATTTCAAATACACAGCATAAGTACGCAATTTATTGTATCAATTTTATTATACTTCGTCTTAATTGATAGATACGGAATTACGTATCACAATAATTGAAATAATTTCATTATCTCCAAACCTTGAAAATAATAGCAGTGACTAATTGGAAGATGTGCAATGTGAGTCGTATATTGTCCCCATAAACCGATATATAACAAATTGCCTCTCCAACGTAACAAAATACATAATAAAATTAAAAAATAATTTATAATATATAATTTATCTTATAACAGAAAAAATCAATCTCCAGATCTCTTTGAAAAGACAAAATTTACAACAAATATTAAGACAGCCCCTCTGAAAATTATAACAAAGTACGGCGAAATTGATGGAACTGACAAATTCAAATATTTATCTTGAAAATAATCAATAGAGGGAATTAGAAATAAAAAAGTCAAGTTTTGATGTAATCTGCTAGTTCGTTTTTTTATATTTTTCATTACATTTATTAATATGAAATCAAAAAATTTCTTTTTGCAAAATCGAACTGGTGCTTCACAAGAAAATTGCATAAATGTGCATTTTTATGCATTTTAGTGCATCGCTACACATTTTTTAAAATATCTGGTTCTAATGGTCGTAGAAATATTTAAAAAATTCAAAACACTATCAAACTGACCCAGAATAAACACGTTAAGAATGAATCCTAACCTAAAAAAACCATAATGTGTGAAATTTCGGTTTTGTTTTTCACTAAAAATGCTATAAATAACAGGAAAATCGGCGTATTTCCATGAAAATCGAAAAAACGTGTATGTTGATGCTATAAACACGTGGTTAAAGTTTCAAAACGAAATTTGGATTTGTACGGCCACATTCGTAATTTTTCGGGAAAAAAATCAAATTGCTCATTTTATGCAAAATCATAATTTTAATTTGTAGGTTTTTTATGTACTCGTAATCATACGCTTTAATGTGTTACTTTATTTAGAATGCCCATTTTAAATCTTTGAAAATTTTTCAATTTTCTCTTTTTTGCCATTTTTTTCTTTTTCTTACCATACCTTTTGCACTATACCGACGAAATCTTAAAATATATTCCTTTCATAAAATATATTCGTTGCTTAAAAACTTTTTTATTAAAAAGTTGGTCAATAAGATGTTTTATGAGAACCGGATATATTTAAAAAATTGTATAGTGATGCACTGAAAACGTACATTTTTGCGATTTTCTAGCGAGTCTCCAGTCCGATTCAACGACAATTTTTTTTTGAATTCATCTTAATATATGTAATGAAAAAATTAAAAAATCCTACTTATTGATGATATCATAACTAAATTACAATTTCCCTCTAATACATAGCAGTGACCACTTGGAAGATGGTGCAATGTGAGTCATATATTGTCCCCATTAACCGAGACGTATCAAATTGTCTCAACCGACAGAGTTATGAATTAGTGAATGTTCCTCGCCGAAGAAGCCCGAACTTTACCGAACATTCATTACCTACGTCCTTTTGATTAGTTCTACGTAGAGAATTGGTGAGTTGAGATGAAGTCATGTTGGAGGAAATGCTACATGTTGGAGGATGTGCAAAGAACTGCCATAATTGTGTTGTCGGTCTCAAGGTATTAAGTTCATCGACTTTGAATTTCGATGTGACCGTTCAGTGCCCTGATCATTTTTGTAAGCGTCTTTGGTAAACACAGGAGAACCACTGGTCACATGTGATTTCTTGATGTTTGAAGTCTTCACATGCAACTACGTTCTGTACGCCTATCCCTCGCAGCACAAAAGCAGCGCACCAGTCTTACCGGTTCGTTCCCAGGACAGGTAAAGATTTCCAGTTACAGATGCTCCAGTGAGAGACGTCACCGCACGATTGGAGATGTCTTTCCTTGGGATTCCAAATGCAGAACCATTTCTAGAAAATAACTTAAAACATCGGCGTGAGAGACAGTCAACACACACAATTCAGCTTTTCGAGTGTTCGATAAAAGAGTAATTTACCCCTGTTTCTCTCACGGACAACTTAATGTCGCTTGATCAAGGGTGGTTTCATCCAAGAGTTAATTTATTCTTGCAGCTGGAGATGAAAATCAAAATGGTGTATACTATCACGTTTTGAATTAAATTTGTACTATGATGAATTTGTAAAATTAGGATGATATACATTTGTTTTAAAAATCCAATGAGTACAATTATTTTGATCTTACATAAATTTTTTTTTCTGAGTAAAAGAAGACTTGACTAACAAATTAGTGAAGCACCGGGCGACGTCGGGTAATCAGTAGGAAAATAAATAAATCTGTAATCTCTCCTACCTCTGTGATAAATTAGGTAGTCCTGATTAAAGTATTAATACCAGGAGTAGTAGGTGTCGATGATCTATTCATCTTCGTAAGTGCTTGATTAATATTACTTAATTATACTAAGCGTGTTCTGGATGAATCCCCACAAATTTTATTTAAAAAATCTATTTATACTTAATCTATTAACAGAAATTGTTAACACACGAACTCAATTAAAAGGACAAGTTATTTAATGTATGCTAAGCGAACTAGGAATGTACATTATGAATTACATGAAAAAGCACGTTGTCAAGAGTAGTTCGTCTAGCAGTAGAATTGAAACAGTCTAATCAGTTCCTGATAAAGCAAATGTTACTCGGATATAAAAATACTTCGAGTTCATTCACCGGTCCGGTAGCACCGAATTCTAGTTTAGAGTGGAGTATAACGTTTTACATTCAATATACACTGAATTAAATATAACATACGTCCTTGAACGATTAGCTCGTATGAGAACTCGACGAACACTGAATTTAACACCGAACTGAATTTATGCTAGTGCGTGAGATTGTGTGGCTCGCATGGAAAAGCGTAGTAGAATGAATATCTGGGTCCTAATCAACAAAACTTAAGTTGCTAGGTATTCACTTATAATCAACCAGATCGCCTGTTGTAGGCACAAGTTTGTAGGAGCGGTTTTGGCAATTGTCAGTTCATGTTTATTATGTAGCTCCAGCTACATAGGTATAATTATTCAATGAGACAGTTTGCAGGAATAATGTTGTTGCAAGTATGTATTTCCATCACTCAATATCATTTTTTCGGATAGGGTGTATAATAGACATATAGAAATTAAAAGAATCATGCTTTCATGTTCTGTGAGTACAATCACAACGCACCAGACATCCATTTCTCACACAATTTCTCTCCACATCACTTGCAAAAAGTGAATAACGCTACGTGTTCAAGAAAACGAGTTGGTTGGTTTCGTATTTCCATCAGGACAAACCAATGAATTCCAATTCTAATTGTTTTTGAGACGTTTACATCACAATATATTTCAAAAGTGAGGAGTTTGTTTATTTTTAATGGAGTTGTCATATTCATTGTGCACCGTTCCTCGTTTGTGGCCCCCTACCTTTCAACGATGGTCGATTTTCCGGTATTTTCTACGTTTTCCATAAGCATATATATTGTAACAGGACGAAGAAATAATAAAAAGAATGAAGTTCAATCATATAATAATTGAATTTTTATATTAAAACCTAGGTTAGCTCTTTCTCAGGGATTATTAATAAGTGGGTTCGAGTTTTTTAATTAAGAGAAAAAACCATACTGGGGTACCTTAACAGGAAAACGCTTGAGAAACAAATTAACTCATTAATTTTAATTATAAACAATGAAATGTACATTAGAAAAACATCCATGCAACCCCCAAAAACACACATTATTTCCTAACACACAAAATACAAATGACACTGAATTTACAGACAAATTTGGCTTCTTGAAACACATCTACATTTACTATTTACATTCAAAATCAAAATGGAGTGCATTCTTCTTTTACAACTGGCCACTTTACACAAATCAGAAAGTTCAACAGTTCAAATGTTTGGACCCTCATCAACAACAAATACCACCCACACTTATCTTCTTCTCGCAACAGCGCATTACAACGAACGTTGGATGCAACCAACTGTACCAAATACCTCAACTCAGGTGACAGATCAATTCAGCAGTGAGTGCAATGGCACTGGCATTTCGGACGGCTCCCGATCTGGTTTCCTGGTTCAGGGCAACTCCTGGCAGATTACGTCACGAGTTCTCGGAAGTGAGCTCCGTTCTTCGAACTGGCGCGCCCGTAGTCTTTCGGAAAACCCCGTCATGAATAGTATACTCTGCCGAATGTGAATTTCTCACCGAGCTAAGGGTTCCTTGATGACATCAGGTGAAGCACGAACAAGAAACATCGTTGCCAGACTCAAAAATATGTTGAACGAACGACATTCGGAACGTTCGACATATATATTCGGAATGTCGTTCGTTCAANATATATATATATATATATATATGCAAAAAATATAATAGTAGGTATATATTAATACATAATAGAGAATTTGTGTCCACCTCATAGCGCAAACAAGGATATATCAAAAATTTCTAAATTTAGTTTCAGAATGGATCGAAGTGTAGTACTATTTTTTAAATAGTATATTGCAATTTTTTATTAACTTTTAAGAGTTACATAAAGGCACGTTGCGCAGAGCAACTACGGAAAAGCCTAGAGCTTCGAATTATTTTGACTTTCTCACGTAGCACAGAAAGTGTAAGACCCTGAGCTTCGAAATTTAGTACAGGCGGTCTTCAGAGTGGGTCCAAGTGCACTGTGGAGCGATTTTTTCGTCTGTCAAATTGAATTTTTATGTATTCAAGTGGAATGTGGTGTCAACCGCGGAGCAATGAACTTCGAAATTTGGAACACGCGTTTTCTATTATAGGTGCAAGATCATGATTTTTTACTACAGAGAAATTTTTTCCCATTTCGGTTTAGAATTTTTGTTGCATAGTAGTTATTACGAAGAATAGATGAACAAAACAATAATTTCACGCAAGCAAATTATATAATACTAGCTAGTTGAATTACCTTAGCTAGGTAATTAATACGACCTGAATTGGTTTATTATATTACTGTGATAGTTTCTTTAACACAACGTGCCAAACGTCACGTGTATTTAAACGCGGAAACTATCACAACAAATATGAAGAGGAGTCGAATTAAAGACGTATTATACATTTCGATATTCTAGAGTCAAAGTGGAACGGAACAACATCTGGAAAAATTTATTTTATTTTGTACATAAAATACGCGTGATATAATGACTGTATAACATATGTCATACATACACATTGAAATTTGACGAAAAATATCCAGCGGAAAACCATCGGAATGTGTGTAGTTCGCAACCTAAGGGTTAATTGACCCTCACATTTGGAAACGAAATCCAACACCTGTCCTATTGAATTTGAGAAGTTTTTAACCAGAGACGGCGGTACCCTCCCGCAAGATTTTTCATGCCCCTCTCTTTTAAAAAATTGATCTCGTGACTTATATAATATTGCCCAATTATCACATACACATTAATTGAACTACTAAATTATAGTAGTATAGAACATTATTTATATTATTACTCATAGTAGCTATTTATAATTCCATTGAAAATATTTTGTCTGTATGGTTATTTAGATATGTTTCAATGTAATATAAAGTAAAATGATACACTATAAAACAAAATGTTAGTATAACAACATTCACACTGTTTCACTGTATTTTGAGTTTTCCTAAACCTAATCTGCGCTTTTTTAAAAAATAACTCTTCCACTAACTGGTCCAAATCGATTTTCCGAGTTTCCTCCTGCTCTATACCAAGGCACTCAGTCTTGATTGACTCATAGTATTTCTCAATTTAATTTAGAGAAGCTTCTCTCAGCTGTTGCCGAGGTCACTGGCAGGGTAAGGTCACTATAGTGCTCTGATGAAACTGGGGAAGCTACTGAAAATAAAACTGTTTTCTTCAAACAGTATTTAAGCATTTTCCCTGGCATTTTTCTTAACGATAATGTCTTCAGATAATTAAGATTAGATCGATAATAATTCATCAGTTAACTTTGCAGTGATGTCATCATGATACTTATGATAACGATTTCCCTGTATTATTTCTTTATCAGTGTTTTGAGGTTTCAGAAGTGAAACGTGTCCTATTATAGTTTATAATTTAATAAAGTTTTTTTCTGTAGTTGGTTACAATGTCCAATTATGCAATAAATATTTTGATTTTAAATGACTTTAGATGATAGTTAATTCTCTAGTCAGACGATAGTTCATAAAAAACCGCTTTACAGTTCTCCCGTGTTCTTTTTTTTTAGTTAAGTTGGTGCATTCCATGTATGTGCCAATTGTTCTGGTTCAGTCAAGAACTGTGAGAAATTTGCCCCAAAGTGTTGTAATTTCTCAGATGCTCGGTTCATAAAGAAACTTGCTTTGTCAAGGTCCACTGACATATTTTGTAAACTTTATGAGACTATTTATATTTTACAGAATTATATTTGAAGTGTTATCATTAGGATATAATCAAAAGAACCTAGTTGTTCCCTAGTAACTACATCTTCATTCACCTCCTGTTTCTTGTGACTAAATAATGTGATTCTTGTGACATCGTTACAACTGGGAAGGCAATCATGTCGCGAAGCTGACCTTGATGGGAACAAATTTTGAGATTTATTTTTTTCTTTGACGATCCCTCTTCAAGAATTTTACTGAGATCATGCCAACGAGGAAAACATTTTTTTGCTAAACTATGTCATAAAACTTACCTCGGTATTGTTAGACTGAATCATTCAGCGCAAGGTTCGGGTTGTGTCCCACACAATGTACAAAGTTAACTGTCAGAACTATATTTTTAATTCTCGTTGAAGTCCTGTGATGCCGCTCTTGGTTGACGCGCCATCGTACCCTTGCCCACGACATTCCTGAATATCTATTCGTGTTTTTCTGATATTATAAAATTGTATTCTCAAACTCTTCTCTGTATTGGTCATTGATTTCGGTAAAACCAGAAAACAATTCATTTTTCTGCACAGTGTTTTCATCAGAATGTTTTTCTTCCAGTGTAATGTATCCGATTACCACACTCAATTGATCTCTCTGAGGTATATCTCGAGACGTTATTAAATAAAAGGGTAATGTAGTTATACTACCTAATGAGGTTTTGAATACAGGACGTGCAATGTTATTTTGGTATGTTCAATATTTTCAAAATATTCTCGTAGTTGGTTATGAAAATTCGTTTCTACTGATTTTTGTTGTTGAAGAAATAAACCTTCGACGATTATTAAATGTTTTTCATTTTATATCAAGACGAGAGACTTGGGATATTAGTTAATTTTTATCTTTTATTTTATTTTAATTTTGTTATCGCGGTGGGGCCCCCTGACCCGTTCCCCCCCCCCTATCGCCGCAGCTGTATTTGACACGAAACGAACAAGAATTAAACGGATTTTTTTAGTGTCTAAAATACTTACTGACAGTTTGATGTTTCTTAATATCTTCTTCTATTGCTATTTGTGCAACTTCTCTCGCGGATAAAAAATACTGGATGCAGTAAATATCTTTCTAAAAGAGGGTAAAATGCTATAGAGTATGACATAAATGGTACACAATTAATCTACATAGGAATTAGACAAAGTGTTTATTTTAACAAATACTCAGGATCCCCAGAAGTTATTGCAATTAAAACCGGAGTTTGCATTTGTAGAGTTGTTGTTTGAGGAACTAGCAGTAAAATCTTCAATTTGAGGGTGCACTTGAACATCGTGAGAGTTTGCATTTAGTTCTTCATAATTAATGTACAATAGGGTTGGGTTTGAAGAAAAAAGATGAAGCAATTGTGTTTTAACTATTAAATTGCCTCCAAAAGAAAATTCATTGTCCAATTAGTTTTCTGTGGAGTTTCTAATAACGTTTTAATTACACTTACATGACTTTCAATTAATAAATTGATAACTTAGAGTGATTTCAATTCCGTTATACCGGCAAAATATTTTACAAGTTTGTGTNTATATATAATATTTAATGAAGAATTTAATAATTATCTGTAATTCATGGTTTATATAGGTCAACAAGCGTATTTTAATGATATAAGACAGGCAATGATAAAATCATAACCAATTTATCTTAGAAGTAGAACATAGAATTTTTTAAAACTCTTTCGAGTTATAAAACTTTCAACCAAGAAATATTTTGTTGTAATTCTATTTTACTCTTCTTGTATTTCTGAAAGATGAAAATAAATATCAAAATGTTCTTTTTTTACTTTTCTGTGCAATTTGGAGTCTTTGAAATATTGTGACTAAAATTTTTATTGTTCTATACTTTTTTTTCGTAATACATGAGCAACAATTAGCAGAGTTTCTAATCGCGATTTGCTGAGTTTTACTCAATATTTAAATGTGTCACAGCTGCAAGATCCCAAGTTTCTCTCCCAGCCGGAAATGTAAATAAAAGTTTGCTTTTAATTCTTATCACTGTTTCTACTAGGTAAAAAGTTCTCAACTCGTCAGGTGAAACAGCAGATGTTATGAGACTCGTCATCAACTAATTAGAACAATACCGATCCCACTATTTTGTTTTGGCATTGAGATACTTACAAATTATCATCTTAATTATTGGACGATAAGGCAAGGCACGTAGTAGTTCTCGTTTCAGGACAGGAAAGTATTGCGGGAACGCCCGGGAAACTAGTGGCTTCCACATGATAAGCCCCAACGCCACGAAAATACTCGTTTTTCCTTGCGGTACAATATGAGGAATTAAGAGGTCGACATCTGTAAACGGGGAACATATTTCAAGAATCGCTTGATTTCTCTTCTACTCATATGACTTAATATGTTACATTTATGGAACGGTGTAGCCAAGTTCTCCTCCCATTCTGAATTATATTATGTTAATTAAATTATAATAGAAAAAACAGGATTTCCATTCGAATTTCTGAGTAAATCATTCATCAGTTCAAGAAACTCACCGTATTAGTCTAATATGTTTATTAATTTGTAATATCTCATCGTCAACAAATAATGTGGTGTTATCGCCGTTACTCCAGCATTTTATCAAATTACCATTCGTATTCCTTGTTGGTTGAGAAATATCAGACGAGCTTTCGCTTTGTCAGGGGTTTATGTCAAGTTTGCACGTACTTATCGCAAAGATGAGAAGATGCATTTACTTCGGTCTCTACTCTCCCTCTGCTCAAAATTCTGGGTATGCCCTTTTATATGAATGTTATCCCTCCCCCTCCCCCCAAAATTAAATCCTGGGTACGTCCTTGTCGTGGAGGATAAAGCTGTTGAGCCGTGACTATTGGTTCGAACCGGATACTCTGAACGGCTAACATCGGGAAGAACTGAAATTACGAGGTTCTGTAGTATTAATGCGTTTTGAGATGATTCTGTTGGGTAACGTTCGACAAATAATTCTATGGTGGAATTGTCTTTATAGTTTATGTTCAAATTACTTTATATGTTAGTTCTTTTTGTAAAATAGCAAATAGTATCGGTAGTAAGTTGTAACAAAAAGTTATTTATGAAAAAAGTAATATTTTGTGTGAGCTCGATTGACTTCATCATAAGCATCATGACGTGACATTAGCCCATCACGTGACCCACGATGTTGGGAGAGGTGGACTGCGCGAAAACTGTGATAGGAAGAATTAATCATCACTTCAGAATGGTCAATGACCTTAATAAAAAATATTTTCAAAAATTTTATCATTTTGTAATATTTTGATAGTATTTTATTATGAATTCTTTTCTCATAGGAGTCAATGTATTTCATCCAAATATCAATTAGTATATTCATTGTTTAAATGGCTAGTAAGGTAAAGTAATGTTAATACATATTTGAATCCATTTGTGCGCATTTTATTCTTTTAAAATATTTAATTCTCTTCCGGCAGAACTGACAGTGACACCCGGTACACAAGGCGACATCTCGACCTGATTTGTCTCGCGCTTCGATTGCTGAGGAGTAGGAAACACAATAGGAGGATGACTGATATATTGTTGAAAAAATATAGACATGACTCTGCGACGATGCAATAGGAAAAGGAATAGGAAAGAATAGCGACTTGGAGAGTAGCAGGATCGCATTGAGAAGTATGACAAAGTGAGGGTGAACATAAGTGACAAGAGGGAAAGAAAATATTAATCGATTTTTGAGATATTTTATAGTATCATTTGTATGCATATAGAGAGAGACAGAGGCGGAGAGAATAAAGTTTTTGAAATTATAAATTTAACAGCCAATATACTCAAGTTTTGTTTGTATGGAAATCGAAATATTTCAACTGAATTTTTTTTCTAATTTACCACACTTTTAATATAAATCACATAAACGCTAATGTCACATGAATTAAAAATTTAACCTTGTACAAATTAATTTCGGGACAATTTGTGATGGCGAATTCAAGCAAGATTTTTCCTTGGCTTACTTCCCCCTCTCTAAATAATACTTCGATAAAGCGATTTAGATATCTCATACCTACAGAAAAGAACAATGAGATGCAGAAGGATGCCTATGTGGAAAAGGAGACGATGGCAGTGAACACGTCATGTGGAACTGTATGGAGAAGAAAGAGCTACCTAATTAGGCGAAGGAACATTTTATATGGAATACGAACATGACTTTATCGGTGAGAAGGAAATGCACGAGGAATACAGAGAAAAGTAAGACAATTGAGAGACACAAAAAAGCAAAATGACGAGAGACGTTCAAACAATAATAACACCAGAGACGCAGACGTGATGAAATTGAAGAAGGACGAGGAAAATTTTGTGAACTTGTAATGACTGTGTTGATGGATAAGGCGGTCATGTAATCAAAAACCCTTATAAACAGAAAAAAAAATTTTTTTATGAAGTCTCTAGTTAGAGTTTTCTCCAGTTTTGTGACAGTGTACGTTGAATAGCTTTAATTGTTTGGAAAGGATGGTAAATTTCGCACTGTTATTTTTTGTATTAAATTTGAGACATCTGTGATACTTTTTTATGACGATTATGTTGTAAATACATGGCAATATATTCAAATCCTCCCCACCAGAAGCTTCATTCATAAGAGCCCACATAACTTCTAATATGGTTTCATTCAAATATTAGCCCCTCAATGTCAATTTTTGTTATCAGACGAGTTGATAGATAGCAGTTCAGGATATTCAAAACTAGTCGCTAGATCGCTCAAACTGTCATTTACCTGCCCTGATTTGTGTCACCTACCTCTGATTCGTGTTAGAAAACTAACGCGGAGTGAAGTGCTTATGTTGTTATGACTGAGCGCGCAATCTCTCATCGCACTTCCTGATCGCGTAGTGTTTGTGAGCGTTGAGCCGCAGAGTGTGAGAATGCAGCGGTGAAGTGGTGGTCGCGGGCGTCATGTGCGCGCGGATAACAAGATTTGCACTTCTGCTTCACACGCTACACGTCGTTTTGGTAGCAGGTATGCGCTTCATGCACGTAATTCACATGTTTGTAAGTTCTTCTTTGCATTTAAAGGAACACATCAACGCATGTTTTTCAAGCAAGGAAGTGTTTTATAGTGCCAAAAAAAATTATCGTATCCCATATTTTGCATGGTATCATAAATCCAATGTATGTCTTTAAATTATCGTAAATCAAATTTCTTCCTTCTTTTAAATTATCATCTTATTGTCCAGGTTGTGAAATTTTAGGGTTAAGACTCATATTTGTTAAGTGCCGCATTTCCCCTTAAAATACTAATTTTCAAATTTTTATCCATAATAGCAATAATATAAATACTTTAATATTTTGCTTTACATTCAATTATAGTACTGGATGTTTTATTTAAGAATGTAACTTATATTTCGGAAATTCAGAAATATTTGTGTTTTACAGAGATTCCATTTCGCGATACTCAAAGTAAAAATTACAGTTGTTGAATTAGTAATTTACTCCAATTCTAAGAAAAAGTTTCTCGTTTTAATGAAGTTCACGACGCGTGAAATTTCTCCAATATAAAATACAGCACCGACTAATCTTATAAACCATAAAAAGACAGTCGTTGATATACATATTGGGGAAATGTTTAATCAAATATTGCACGATTTTCTATATTTTTAATGAATACGCACGCTCTTCCTCTGTCAAATTGACCGAGTAAAGGTGCTCTTAGATTTTCATTTCATTTATTACAACTCCCTCTTGTAACGGCCATATACTTCTGCACATGAACAAATACAGGTTGTGAAAAAAATAAACCAACTTTCTCCATACCTCATAAACCTTCTTGAACTGTTCATTGTGTTAATTTTTTTCGTGTTTCCAATTCGCTGCAGGTGATCTCCGTTTGGTCCTGTGGTAAATTTATTACGTTAATATTCCGACAAAAATATTAGGTTATGACTTGTCCTCCCCTGAAGACGCTTCAGTTTTCTGTTTTATTATGATGACCGTTTGCATAAGTTTTTAAATGAAATGTTTTAAGTTTCTTAAGTGTTTTAAAGTTTTATGCACATGAACATTGTCGGAACGGTGTGCGCTTCAACTGAGATATATTAAACAAATAGTATAAAAATAACGAAGTGTTCTATTTAATTAATTTACTCAGAACTGTTCTTTAAATTAGAGTTTACCTCTACGTGCACCGAATTCAGATTAAATGGAATAATTATTACGAAAATGTATTGGAATAAAGGTGGGCATTCTACTTACAGTTGACATTAGATGAGATGAAGTCATCGGATGCGGATGAGACAGACCGAATATTCAGATAAGACTCAAGGGTACTTCAATTTCTCCACGGATGGATTTAGCTTTACATAAATACGGACTATTCTCTTGTTCATCATGCGTATGCCATGTTGTGCTCAAAAATCGTATATCTACACTCTAAATTCCTTTCAGTTACAGTGAGTTAACTAAGTTTTGAAGAATAGTTTTATTATTTGTCTAAGAAAATACTTTTCAAAAGTCAGAATTTTTTTTTACTTCAAAATGTATAACTCACGTAAGTCGAACAAAATCATCCTCGGAATCTAAAACATATGTTTACAGAACTGAAAAGTAAGATTAAAAGATTGTAGGAGAGCATTTATGAAATTCCTAGAAGTACCGCTGTTATATGTCAATTTATTTTAAGCGCATCATTATGTGTTGTATCAACCGTTTTAAGAAAACAGTCGTGCATTGTAGAAACTCGAAGACAATTTGTCCTAGATGAACGAAATTCAATACAGTTTTATACATTGTGAATAATAAAGAAAATTATAGCTCGCTGTTCAACAACATAGTACGCCAATGGTATTTTCCCTATCATTTGGTACTCGTATCTTCTTGTACCTATGACTTCATTAAACTTGAGTTGGAATACATTTTCTCATTTATGTGTGTCCATATTCCAAATAACGAAAAAAGTAAATTTGATCTAAAGATTATTTCTGATTCGAAAATACCAAAAATACAGCGAACTTCTTGGCATTCACTGCCAATACGTATTCTCTTTTCAGTTGACGCCAAGAAATTGCATGAATGCGAAACCAAATTTTCGGAATATGACTGGGGTTCAATGACCTTCGCATTCTTCTTCTTCTTCTTCGCAATCGAGTTATTATACTTCTAGAGTCAGCGCATCTACAAAAAGAAAATAATCCTCTCAATACGAAACATGGATGATATTTTTTGCGTTAAATAAATTTTTTCCATTAAATTACAAACATATTGATATTCTATTAGTATTATAACTCGTAGCTAACTAACTCATCTTATCTAGGAATTTTTTGCTGAAATTTTTGAATCCGCCTCTGCCTCAGGGCCCTTGATAGGAATTGATGGGATGGTCCCTTACTTGCTTCCGGAGAGTAAATTAGTTTATTGTCCTCCACGTGGTCATACGCAGTTTGTACTGTTTTTTTGACAATAAATTTATTATTATTCTCATACGTTAACTCAGAATAACTGCGCACAGACGGATGGACAGAAAAGCAGGAGTACGCAAACAGATAGATGAGCAGTATTCTGAGAATCACGTGTTCATGATCTCAGAGCCCACAACAGGATGCTTCTGTCGAAATTTCACGACCAAAATTTTCTCGACTCTCTTAATCCTTCTACGTTTTGAGAAAGTAAAATGCTGTTTGTTTTATGAGACCGGATGGATGATGAAAGTTATATATCTCATATAACCTACTTAATTTTTCCTTATGAGTCGGAAACGGAACCATAAGTCATTTTTCAAAGAAGCAACATACTATTGCTCCTTCCTTCATTTCGCGGATAATTGATAAGAAGAACGATATCATGAGAAAATATGTTTTGCTGTTATATATCTCGAACCTAAAGCAAACCGCTGCACACAACTCGTCTCTATAAGGAAATGTCAAAAAGCTGAACCACTTTGTAAGTCCTAAAAACATGTTAATGAAAATTTCATTACTCAGTAGCCGAGAACAACATATTGTACAATTTCAAAAATCGTGGTATAGTGGTCGCTCCCCACATACTCATGAGCAGAAGAGCGCAGGTTCGATATCCCTTTCGGTTGAAATTTCAACTGGGATTTCCCTCAGCTGTTCCACACCAATATGCGGTTGGTACCTTCAAATCCCTTGCACTTCTCTCCTTTCCATTTCCTTCGCGGATGGGGCCTCCTCCCACAAGTCCTCGGGGGAGTTTAAATTTACATCCCTTTTTCCTTTTTCTTTTCTTCTTCCCTTCCATTCTACTCTTTCCTTTGTTAAATATCAATAAGATCAGAACTTAGCATGTAGTTTAATTTAATATATTAATCAACTGTTGTCTGCCCTTTCCTGTCGTCTTTATATTTAGATATGTGAGAGCTTTAATGACCGCATTTGCATACGATTCCCGGAGCTTTTAAATCTGGTGCTGAACATTTCGCATTTCGTGTAACATAATTCTTAGCAAGTATCTCACAATATTCAGTTGGCGAGTCCTAAAGCTCCAGGAATGATGATAACACAGGCGCGCGCACACAAAATCAAAACCCAGAAGGTAGACCCTACTATCCCTATGTGTTTTGAAGCCCTGAAACCGATTATTACTATTAAAAAAATTAATTATCCAATTTTCCCTTAGCACCCGCCTACAGCTACCTCTTTTTCCTTTTGTGTGCGTACCTGCGCAATTATTCCTTCGCCCAAATTATGTGATTTGGTGGAAGAGCAGGGCTAATGGACTGAAACTCGCCGCATTGTAAGATAAGGCAATAAACATTATCCAAGTGATATATTTCAGTTTCATCAACAGAACATCAATACTCCGTTAACGTTCACTCAGCGGTGTTCAACTGGTAAGTAAACTGACGTCGTGACTGTGAATAATGCCAACTGTTTTACGGTACGCGAAAATTAACAATCTAAATTTTATGAATAAATGTTATCTCACATCAATTGTCCTAAAAATACCTCAAAATTCTTGATTTGTTTAATTCTTATTACAATATAATTAGTGGAAAAAAATGTGAATTAATATTTTACTTTCATTACTACTTACAAAAAATATCGGAAGGGATCCGGGCTCCCTGGCCATGAGCTCGCATTGTGCTATGAATAATCGCAGCATACTTACATGACGACGTACGTCTCTCTCGAAGCGAATGAGGTGAGGACATGTTTGCTTGCTTCTGATGTTTGCTCCTGAAACCACTCCCTCGTCTCTTATCGTCTCTTTCGGGTCTGGATAGTTTCTCACGCATCATGGTGTGTTACGCTTGTTACTCGCACCCGATCAGTCAGTCCTCATTCAAGTTCACATTTGCTGTTTTATTTCTTTTTAATAGAATACAAATATATTTTCCACATAATGCAATGTTGTTGAGAAGCAAAAACAGTGTCCTTAAATTTTTTCGGTCTGAATGTTTTTTTTAATTACATTATTGATTAATGATTATGAAGTATGAAATATAGGAAATATAAAATTGACATTTTATTAAACATACACCTAATAGAAGATTTCATTTGTGTTTTATATAAGTAATGTTGTTGTTACTATAGTTAAAACTACACAATATTCATTTGACGAAGTACTGAATATTCTGAGATAATTGCTAAGCATTATGTTACACGAAATACGAAATGTTCAGAACCAGATTTACAAGCTTCTGGAATCGTATTCAAATGCGATTCATTTAAATTCTAAAACATGTATGGGATTAATTGACACATATAAATCTTTCTCAGTTTGTAAGTACAAAATTCTGAAAGAAAAGATATTGTCGGCTGGATCATTTTCAAGAACGCTAGAATTTGTTTTTATCAAAACGCATGATTTAAAAAATTACTTCGGTGGAAACATTTGGTCATAATTATTAAAAACTGGTTGTCTGTAAATATATATTTTGTATTCTTTTGAATTCAATCCTTGGGTCCAGTAAATCTTTGGATAAAGTCGATACAAAAATCCGTTCTATGTGCTGCATCTGAAAACACATTCTTAATCATATTTGATTGATATGTCGCTTGCTAAACTCAAAAAGTTATATTAACTTTTCTTTTCCATTTTTTTCTTCAGAATCATTTATTACAATGTTCCCTAAATTTAAAACTAAAAGAAATTAAATATATTAAACTGCGATAGAAACACAAGGAACACCATTGTAGCTAACAATACGAGGGACACCATAAATAATATTTGGGGGGAGATACAAAGAAGGTGAAAACAGAATAAACAATAAATTGTTGGTACGATGGCAGACAAGTGTGCAACTGTACATTATTTTATCGATACATGCGTAAGGAAGCGTAAAAGGCTCAAACCATCCGAGATGATATAAATGATAACTGAACACGGAAAGTTTGGGGAGTATTTGTCGTCGATGCACGTCTATGTGGACCAGAATAGGAATCGTGTGTTCTGTAGGTATGCAATAAATGTGCTGAAGAAAGAAATTGTTTGTTTTTCTAGAAGTACAGTAAAGTATTAGACTGTGAAGAAATATTTATTATTTCAAGAATATGTCCATAGAATTGGACTAGCACGCGATGCGTTACATGATAAATGTGAATAACATGAAATGGGCCTCGTAATGATATCCAGGAGATGAGGTGATCTCAAGATTAAGACCAGAATAAATGATAGCGTGAACGAGACTGATAGGTCATACACCAAAGGAAACCAACACTTACTGCGGTTCCGGATGTACGTCACAGTAACTTCCTGTGTGTGAGTCTCCCACAGGAAAGTCCCAACTCCCTTCTTACACAAGCCCATGACACGACGGAAAATCGCATGTGCATATTGGGTGGACTATAAAGGCAACATTTATTACCGAAGTTGGTGATAAGATGTCACTAGGATTTTCACAAAACTCGACTTCCCGTAATATTTGTACTCAAATCATTCTTGGAAATCACTACATTCTTGGAAATTTTTTATTTTTCTTGTCGATTCCATTCTTAAAAATGGATATGGTGCGAGTAACTGTTACGAACATACATATATTTCTACTTTCCAGAAATTATTGGAAAACATCTGTAAAACATCGTAAAAATACACAGAAAAATAATTTGAATACTGAGCATTCTCGCGTTATTTCATTAACTTTATCATTATCTGTTCACTTTTACAACTATCATCATGATTCAACTCTGATTTAGTCTAAAATGTATCCCGTATAATGAAGAAAACTATAGAGTGAAATTAAATATGAAAGGGGGAATTGATTTGTGACACCCAGAACTGAGAAGGAATTTTAATCATGTGCTCCAGCAAAGTAATCTGCACTTCTCTTTGCCTCATCTTATCGAGGATTTGAACATTAGGACCTGAAAATCCAACAACAGTGGGTCCAAATATCTTTACAAGATTCACCACCGATAGATTTCCCTCGGGATGTTCCACAATTTTCTTAAGATGAAGAATCAAAAACGCCATCGTATCTCTGTTCGCTCTGGGTAATTGCAGTAACAGACTTCGAAGACTGGCTTCGTAAGCGCTCAATTCTTCGAAACAGCGCACGAAATCCTGCCATAATGATGGCGTGACCAGAGGTTCGTTTAGAGACGAAAGGAAATCATTGACGACCGCGCAGATGACGGTCGTGTCCACGAAGCGAAGCAGAGGTACTCCATCCCCTTTTAGAAACTTCTCCTTGAGCGTCTTTACCTCCCTATGCTCACTCAGCTCTTGGTACACCCCTGTCAAACCGTGAATCGATCCTCTAGCTTCGATCTCTCGAACGCAATGCACTAGAATCGATGGTACCATTGGTGGTTCAGAAGGAGCGTAGTCCGAAATTACTCCCGACTTCTGCGTGGGCAAAGAACAAGCTGGAACGCAAGGCAAAGATAGTTTCTCTTTGCATTCCATATGGACGGTGGCTCTGCAGTCTCCGCACTTCGCCGCTAGCTTCCCGAATTTCAGTCTCTTCCCGCACGAACAGCAGCTCTCGGTCTTGAAAATCGTCCTCTGCCCAAATAAATGAACTTTGGAGCATAGTTTTCTGGTATATGTTCGGGTCATGTAAGTGAATGATTTCGATCGAGTACAGTTTCGGGATATAGTAATGTCACTATTACATTTTCTTGCCTCTGGTATAGGAAGTGAAGATACTGGAGGTACTCTTGCCTCTGGTATAGGAAGTGAAGATTCAGAAGGCATTCGACGTTTCAACAATTGTGGTTTAGAAGAAGTAACGTCCATCTTGGATGAATCTGTTTCGTTTTTGCTCGCTACGACCATACATTCACTAGTAGTTGAATTACTTGGTGCGTTTTCTTTGAACGTGGATCCTTCAATTTTCGATATTTTTTTCTGAATATTAGTGTTATCACACCGAGATATTGATTGATTATTTGTTGTTTTGGATGTACGGGTAGCTTTTTCACCCCAGGAAAGCCTTAAAGAAGTTTCCAACTCATTATCAGATCGAGAATACCCCAACTCAGTCAGAATGTCACCAGTTTCATTTGCGTTTTCTATTTCATACAGGCTATTTCGAGAATCGTGAACTGAACCTTTTTTATTATTTTTGTCAAGGTTGATTAAATTACTTTTTCTCGATACTTCTTTTAACAGATCATTCACTTTAGCACAAAGTTGATCCCTATTACCTGAGTATAATTTCTTCATTTCAGTCACAGCTTTCTCTAGTTCACTGACCTTTGTTTCCGCAATTTTGCGTCTTTTCTGCTCCATGTCGACCATTTGCATTCCAACGTTGAGTTGATGCTGGAGGTTAGCCGTGATTCCATTCGACTTCTGTATCTCATTCGTTAGTCGAGTGCACTCTTTCTCTACGTTCGCTAACAGGACCTTCAGTTCAGCAGCGGCTGTGACGAATCTCAAAAACTCCGGTTCACAACTAGAATCATTCAGTTGGTTTGACAGACGCACGAGATCATCGTACTCCGATAATAAGGACGCCATTTCAATACAATTGCTTATAGAGTATTTTAAATGTTTATCTATGTTCCGTTTGCCTAAACAAACAAATGATAAATATTTCAAAGAAATATTGTTCTAATAACAATGCACACGGTCTATTAGGAAAAGAACTGTGTCAATATTGAAACGACATAATTTTGTTAGATTTTGTATGCGTAAATGAATTCACAATACCTTAAACAAGAACACTATTTTTTTCAGGTTTAAATATATATTAAGATTTAAAAAAATGTCTTTGAAACTACTACTAGTATACACAACGTAATTTACCCATAACAAAAGACTGAAGGAAAAGTTTGTCTTTTATTCACCGGAAGCGTAAAAGTATTCAAATAATCCAAGAAAAAAAAAGAAACTTCAAATGACAATTTGAAGAATGTAAAAAAAAATTAATCATGGATTGCAAATAGAATACGTACCTCAAATAGAATACTACCTCAAAAAGATATGACCCAGAATATATATCTGTGGAGTAAGAAGAAGTGAGGTAGTATCTGCATTAAATGACGATGTGTCGCAATTATAATTAATTTATCATGAAGATTGAAACTTGTGTACTTAAAAATTCAGTATATTTATACTGTGTAAATAAAAAAATATTACGCAATCAAAAGATTCTAACCATATCTGAAAGACGTAGTAGTTTTGTTGTAGAGAATAGTTCTCTGATTTTTCAATACAAAAAAAAATTGCTGTTGAATGAGTTGAGTTGCTTGTGAGTTGATAAAATTGCGACCACTATTCACGTGGATTAAATGTTGGAAATGGTAACAGAAAATATTTTTTGCAAGGTTTCTTCCGTCGGACGACGGAGAGGAAGTAAACAAGTAATCAGATAAGATATTTCAGACCTTGAGTCTTTCGGCTGAGACGAATATGGTGCAAAATGTATGATACTGATTGGGGACAGATGAAAATTTGCTCAATTTCTATACAGATTGACTAGGCATAAAATGCATTCCAAAAACTAACTGAATTTCTTTGTAAAAGGAGACGAGTCACGTTGCTTGTTATACTATGCAAATTTCTGCGTGTCCCATCTGTCGAATATTGTCCTACACAAAATTACAATAAAACACTTTAATATTTGAATTTAACTTTCAAAACCCACTTCGTAAGGTTTTTCCAAAAATATGTTCCCAAATTTCATCGATTTCTTTGTTACGAGTGGCTGTACTATTATTTAAGAGTGAATCATCTTGCATGGTGGGAACGTAAATAGAATGTTAAAGAGAAGCTCCATGTTACATTTTATTCCAATTGTATTGTATTGCTTGTGGTGAGCAAAATATTTTATGTTATCAAATAAGTTTTAAAATATTGTTATCCCGTAGAGGAGGGGGCAGNTTTTTTTTTTGGAAGAGATTATACTAGAATTATACTCTAAGGTATTACTAGATGACTTGGATGTTTTAGATAGAAAATGGTTGAAACGCTATGACGGAAAATATTTTTCTGATTTCGAGTTTTATACTAATGAATAACGGTAAATTTTAACAGAATGAGCGAAGTCTTTGACGGATATGTTGCCTCGTTGTTTTAGGAACAACGCCTTTCCCCGGTAGCCACACACCACCTGCATCTTCTGCAGACGCCCCTGAAGAAAGAGGCATTCGATTTCCTCCTGTGGCGCAAGTTCGTCTCCAGTGGAGAGACACCATTACGCGGGGAGAAATCGCCTTGTCGGCTGGTGATGATCTCCAGGTGTCTTGTATCGGACCTCCACAGGTAAAGCAATATCTTCTTCGATGTAACCGCATTTGGCGAGTTTGTTCCTACTACAATATCAATTCTGGAATTAAATCATTCGAAGCATTGACACAAATAGAACATTTTTTGAAGTTACATCGTTAACTTAAGTTTCCTGATGTTTAAGATTTTGAATGTTCTGCAATCATCTAGACGTATAATTAATGTTTTATTTATTTAATGTCTTTTGGCGAGGTTCAGGTCATGAGGCCTGCTTCTCCATCGAACCATGAGAGATGAAATTCGGAAGGAGAGATAGGAATGGGTAGGGGGGATGGATCACGTGAATAACGTCTGGCTGGCTAATGTTTTCAGAATAGCGTTTACTTTCCTCCTCCTCCAAACCCCGTGTCCTCACTCTGCAGCCAGAGCAGGAGTTATGTTGCACGGGTTATAGCCTTGAGCCACCAGAGGGGATGTATATGAAGTTATGCACCCAGAGGTCCCTGAAGTTGCTGACGCTTTCTACGTACAATATTCTAATCCCCGTCAGACCATTAAAAAATATCTCAAATCTTCAAGACAAAGAGTATAAAGAAAATATATGTAAATCTAGAACGTGTAGAAATGGATTGAGAGATGGCAGCACAGTGTGGTTTTGCAGGTAAAATGGAATGCGTTAGAAGCACGGTTTGACTCATTGGCAGGCCTTGCAGTGAGAGCCGCCAACAATTTCTCTGTGGTTTTGCACGACGAGGAGAGGCGTGACTTGATCATTAAGAATGTGACCGGATGGCATGCGGGTCCATATTGTTGCTCACACGGAGAAGGGACATCCCCCGTCGTCTGTAGTGACGACGAAGATGAGGGTGACACGGATACGGCATCACGCAAGTGCATTTACCTATTCGTCAATGGTGAGTTCATCCAAATCTAATACAACAAATTTATTAGTACCTTCTATTTTATTATTACCTTGAATATCTTCAAAAGTGCTAAAAAGAAGTTATATTTTGCTTGTCGATATCTACTACATTAATTGATTGAATACCAATAATAAAATACTTAATGGACTCAGTACTTAATACCCTTTAATGTTTTTAATAGTTAAGTTTTCGGTAACAACCCCGTTTTAAGATTTGTAACCGAAAAACTGAAAACAAGCTTCAATACAATTCCATCACCTTTTATTGATGAGTGATAAAATGGTAGTTGGTGTTTTTGTTATGTATGGTGATGACGTTATATATTGTTATGTATTGTATGGGCTCTAATGACCTTGCTGTTGGCGAGCCCTAAAAGTCCCCCCAAAAATGTATGGTGATGGAGATGAAGTAGTTTGATCATGGAATTGTATTGAGAATCAACTAAGTCCTGAGGAAGATAGCATTCGCTGTCGAGACGTCCGCCTCGTTAAATAATACCCAAAAGACAGAATTTATTGTTTACATTTCATCACAATGGCAAATAACATCGCAATCAAATCTCACTTAACTTCGTCAAAAATAACTTTTTGCGTATACCGCGATATTAGAAAATGTGCGCGAAAATGAAATATATTGGGAATATTATAATTAAATTTGTAAGAAGCATGGAATATCATTTGAAATAAGTATCAATACAAAATTTAATGTTCAGAGTTTCAGATAGTTGGATACAATAATAGATTCATACATTTAAGTGACAATGTTAGACATTTAAGTGAGAATGTTAGATCATATTTTCATTGTATACGATATATTTCCTTGTTCCACGCTTTCGCGACTCAGTCACAAAATTGAAAATTTTCTCTTTCAGTTTTCTTAAATATCCATTATTTTGCAGATAAGAAAGTAGCTTTTGTCAAGCGAAGTGAAGAGAAAAGGTTGTTAGCTGTGAGCGGCAAACTCGCAACGATTCCTTGTCGACCAACTTCACAGGATCTCTATGTGGAATTGCTGGACAGTCGAGGAACTTGGGACTTCAACATACGTCGAGGGTTTATGAAAACGGTGAACAGGCATGATGGAGGAAGTCGATATTGCCGGATACGAAGTCGCAATGATACCGCAGACTTTATTCTCGTAGTAAGTGGTAAGTGTTCAAGATATTCCTGCCTCATTTGATTTGTGATGTCAGCGAATGTAATAATTAATGTCAATTACAACATAAACGTCACTCTCACTCAGTCAGAGATTTTTCATTAATATTCCATTCTATGTCCATAAGTATTAAAGACAATCAAATTATTTATACTCCTAAACCAATGTGAATTGTGAATATTAAGTATCAACAAGTGTTTTATGTGATGTATTTATATCAGTGGCGTATAAATAAGTTGATTGCATTCAGTACATATGAACATAGAATGGAATAATATTTAATGTATTACACTAATCAATTTATTGTCACAAGAGCAGTTACAAACTGCGAGTAACCACATGAAAGACAGGAAATGTACTTACTAATTACAGGGAAAACGTTGATGCTTTGTGTTCAGGAGGACCAGGTAATAAAAGTGTTCATGTTGAGAAGAGACTTCATTCTCTTGATAAAACATTAATGGAAATGAATAACTCTAATATGATCGAGACATATGCGAGGCGTTGTGTGCGACATATGTGGTAGGGTTGCTCATTTTTTTACATTTGAAAGAGGCGATATAACGTAATATGAGGAATACGATTTGCGACGACATTTTCGTAAGAGATTCTCTAAAAATTAAATAGTAAATAAAAAGTCCTTTTTAAAAACAAGCTTTTATTTAAGATGTACTAAAATAAGTTGAGGATTTTATGAAGATAATGCAATGCCAAATACTAGTACCTCCATACGTATTTCACATTAGTAGATCCTAATTAAATGACCGTACTTACTCTCTTTATCGTCTAAAAAAGGATTTGATATTTTTTTAAATAATCTACGTTGTTTAAAAAAATTGTCGTGAGAAATGGTGATAAAAGTATATACCAATTAATTTCATAGGACAGTGGTTAGTTCTTAAGTAAGTAATTGCCGAAGTGTGTGTTTTATTTACAATTCGCGAATAATAATATAACATAAATGTGATAGCATCCGTGCGATACACCTTCCGATAGTTTTTCAATTGTCGCTGGGCTCTTGATGACATTTTGCCATCCCCTGGATACAGAGACGAGACGGTGGAAAACATTCTGAAGTTCACACAGAAAATAGTATTCTTTGGTTAGATTGAAATATGATGGGAGACCGACAGTTAATCGCTCGAGATGAATAGTAGAGCACTCCGCCAAGTCTGTTTGCGACAAGTCCCGTACTCTGCTAGCATTATTAATATGAAACTCGCTCACCGTCGTATGTTTTTGTCTGTTTCCTTTAGAACCTTCCAAAGACGTAAGTGCACCGTCGTTGGAATTTCCTCACCTCATACGGGAAGGAGCGAATGTGAAATTCAAATGTAGCCTTCTTAACCAACGCACAGATTTGAAACTCTGTTATCAATTTTCTAAAATAGATCTGGTAAGTTCAGTCTTTTTTTTACTTATTCAACAAAATGAGTTACTCTGTTCTTGATCAATATTGTCCACCCGCATCGCATGTAACGCTGCATACATCTAAAAAATTGGGACAGAGGGTAAAAATGAAATAAGCAAGAGAAAAATATTGGGACGTTAATTAAAAAGAAGTTGTTGGAAGAAGAATACCTTGTGTTACACCTGACTGGAACAACATATCACACGAAGAAAGAGTAAACAATATTGATAAAAATTAATGTGCTGATGTGCTGATGATAATAATTTAGTATACACAACGAACAATGACAAAATACAAATGTGACAAAAATGCTACTCATTAAAAAGTAACAAAAATACAAGTACAAAAACACTCAAAGTGACTAGTTACAAAGGGAATGTTACATTTTCAGTTATTTTTGTGTGGGGGGTGTGAAAAACTAAGAAAATGTACTTCTTTACACTCTCGGCTTCGTCAAAATCCTTGTTTGTACCCAGAAATCGGTGAACGAGTAATCGGATGTGTGTGCAATCGATACCAAGTTCAGCTGCTTCCCGACTGACCAACAATTATCGACCAATAGTGGACCAACAGTTGTTAGATATGTGCACCTAACCTTGTATAACACAGAAAAATGGACTGAACCCGGGACCCGCCATAGTAATCCTAATGTATTTTGATGTGCTGAACACGAGTCTTGGATTGACCCCTAGTTTTCAGAAAACTCGGTGGAATGAAACCGCATAAAACAGACCGTTTTGTGTGTGTAGTCATTAAAGTCAATTCTCGTTACTCTTTGCGTTGCAGAGAGATCGACTTCGCAATGCCGTGATGGAGAAAATGCCCAGTGCCAAGAAGCAACGCTACACAACGGAAGTTACGCTGTGGAATGTGCCCAGTGGCCAACACGAGGTGCATTGCGTCGTGCAGGACTTCTTCGGCGCTAGCAACGACACGAGGCGCCAGCTCCTCGTGCTGCCTCCACGTGCGGACAGCCCTCGACTGCTACTCGCTCTGTCTTCGTCCAGCAATTTCCCTGCATTCGTCAAGGTACACGCGTTAAAACAACACTACACATGGAAAGCACATGTAATAAATACAAAAAGTGCTTTATGGAGTGTCCCTTTTGTAGTTTTGGAGTACTGTAGTTCAACTGTAGGGAAAGTTAAATAACATTTAATCAGTAGGTTAGGTGTCAAATTCGGTAATGTACGGTATTGCACTTTGACCAACTAATTATTACATACTAGTTATTTTTAATTATAAACTTAGCGTGGAGATCATAAATATTTAAAATAACAAGTGAAGCGAATCCTCGCGACGTCGGTGAATCCCATTTAGAAGGCAGAATTTTGATCATCCATTGTAATTTGTAGTTGAACTATGAACACCAATATCACTTTATCAATTCTCCTAATAAAGTGCATTACACGCCATTTTGTCTTATGTTCTTACTCTGTCGTCGTGCCGTTCTGGTCTCCTCTGGTGACATTTCCGAACACGTGTTCCTTTATGATTCTGTTCCCTATTTATGTGCTCCATCATCCCCCCCAATTTCTAAAGTAGTTCTTGGACAGATTGTATATTAAAATAAATGTATTGTTGTGCAAATATTTCTTCCGGGTACATGCATGTGGAAAAGATATGTGATAACATATGGCCGGGTGAAAATGGCGCGATCTGGAACATCGAACCCGGGACACCTGCTTTGATAGCATGAATGTTAACCACTACACCACCCGTTCGCATTTCAACAACTGTATACCATTTCCGATACCGAAGTTTGACCTGGATGGAATTGGCATACAGTAGGTCGGGTAGTGGTCGACATCCCTACGATCAAAGCAGGAGTCCCGGGTACAATTCCTGGCTACTTTCACCTGGCCGAAAATTATTAAATGTTTTGTTGTTAACATTTCTTCTTCTTGCTCATGCACTTGTAAACGTGGTAGAATAATCGCTCTGCGCCGTCAGTAACATGGAAACTGGACTTGGCTTGGGAAGGCGAGGACACCCCCGTCGTGCACCTCGTCGATCCGGATGGCGTGGAGACTCTCGTTGACTCCGTCAGAGGCAAACAACACTTCGTTCCTTCCATTTCGTGGGAAAAACGACCTGAAGACTTGCCGAGTCCTGAACGTCACATTGGGCGCCAAGCCATTCTCATCGTCAAAGTAAGTTTCTATTTTGGGCGTATTTTATTTTATTGTTTCCACATCTTCAATCACGGCAACGCCCAATTTCCTCGTCTATCTTTCATATCTCATCGAGAATGTTTCCTCTATTACAGGATGTGCTCATCCTAACCACATCACATTTTTGGAAGTTTCACGTTGCGTAGTGCAATTTTCAAAATTATAACAGTCTTCTTTTGTATTTATCAGTTTTATACTTTTCGTCTTGTCGCGTTTCTCTTTCCTCTTTTGTTGTGACAAGTATTCTCGTCTTCCTCCGTCGTATAGAGTTAAATCCCATAACACGTGTGCCACTGTTTCATCCCCTTGGTCAATGTGAATATCTTATCACTTTCCCTATCCTAGTCAGGTACTCCCCAAAGATCCCATATGGCCTCACAATATTTCCCCTCCGACTCGCTATTTTGTCCTGTGACCCATTATGGATGTATATTTACATTTACAGTAGAATACTGTTTTTGTAGTAGAGGGTTTCTGTTACGGAATGACGTTTAAGTTGTTCACTGAGAGAAAAGCGCTGAGTCTCTGGCAACTTGATTGAAAGGTCCTGTTAATCCTCGATAAACGCGTCACAGTCCAGATGTTCACTACTTCTAAAGCTTATAACGATGAATGATTACAACTTGAAAGGAAAAATTATCTGTATTTTGTGTGTTTCAAGTGCTCGTATTCTCAACAACTTTGCATTGGGCAAATGCAAAGTGAGTGAAAGGAGAATAAGAACTATTTGTGTTCTGTGGTGACATGGAGTCAAGTAGCCCCTTGAATAGTGTAGAACGGTTTTCCTCAATTTCCTTATGATGACCATAACCATGGTCGAAAATCACACATTACATCTGAATTTGTATTTAAGTTGTGCGAGGACGTCAAAGGGAGCATATTCGGACACGTCGTGCACAGGTAGAGCACGCGTCACCTGTGGAGAGAGGCTGCAGTCAGGGTCGCCAATAGGTTTCTGGGAGGAGCAGAGGAAGTCGCGCAGAAAATTTTAGAACGAGTGCACAGTGAGAAAGATTAAGACAATGGAGCAAATATGGAGGATACAGCTGAACACAACTACGTTGACGCGCTGCTACTTTTCATACCAGCATTGATGTAGTGAAATATAATATGTCTCGAAAAGTGTGTCTTTTGCTGTAGTTGCTGATTGTAGCTGACACTTGGGACACTCTTACTTATTCAGCTGATGTTGCAGGTCTCTTCTGAATGTCGTTTCGGACAAAATTGTTGACGCCCTCTCCAAAGATCTGATAGCGTATTCTTTGGTTGTCGTTGCAGATCCCGATGAAACTGCCGTCGAGTGCAGTGATTGACAGTGCGCAACCGGGAAACTACACCGTGCGTGCTCGCATCGGGCGTCGTGGCACCAACAAGTGGGTGGTGGAGAAGACGAAACGCTTGGAAGTGGCGATCTACGGCGCTCCTTTGCCTCGCTTCCTCAACGCATCGGCGTCGGTCACAGGGACAACGGCTGGAGGCGGCTCTTTGCAATTGGCACCGGGAGACAAGAAGACGTTGGTGTGTGTGGCTCGCGCGCTGCCTCCTCCCGACGCCATCGAATGGAAATGGACGCCGTGCCCTCGAGGACTGAGTGTCTGCGAAGCCACAAACCACAGTGAGACGGTGAGTGCTGCAATAGACTCATTTTCATGTAGTATGAGTGGATGAACCCGAAGAAATTACAACACCGAAAACAGTTTTTTAAATTTATTTTCTTCAACGCTCTACAACCCTGTTTCTTGATGATATTACCAGGGATTCTTGGCCATTGTCTTCCTTTTGTTTTCAATTCCATCCTTTTCTCTTCTTTTATTTACGTTAAATCACTCCTATCCATATTTTATTGCATCTCGTATAGCTCCTAATAATATTACATATCTTCCAAAATCTTCCTACCTATCTTTTGACGCAATTCATCTTTGTCTGCCTTGAATTTGTCAGTCTGTGATGCTTCGTCCTTTTCACATATTCACATCGTTCATGTCCATAAATATCACAATCCATCAAAATGTGATTCGGGGGTTCGATTCCCTTACCACAAATACACTCCTCTTCTTCTCTCTTGTCCATTCTTTTCAAATCCAGATTGAAGTAATCATGGCCACTGGTAAATTCTATGACGTACTTATTCGGTGTAAACCATGTCTTGCTATACAGGTTTGGAACGGACTGCTAATCCTAGGTATGAGTTGGGACCCAACCCTCTTGGTGACAATAGAGATTTATTGGGGGAGGGGGGGTGCAAGCTCCTGTACCAATTACGAGAAGAGTTTATGTATTAAATTACAACAACATGAAAAGGGTACGTAAGTGACTGGCGGAAAACAAATAATATTTGCTTCTGCAATGACAAAATTGCGAAATTCTGCACCTTTTCTGTAAAACGTATGTAAAGGCCAGAACATACAAATTAAGAGAGAAACCAGAAATTACAACAGAGTTCTGTTATTAGTGCTGATTCGCTTCTTTCTTTTCAATGAATAATGTTTACTGATTTAAGTATGCAAGCTAACTAATTTTAGAACATTCGGTATTTATACGATATTTCCTTGTTTGCTTCCGTAGAGTGCATATTTCTTACGCAGTCTCTAACTGCATTTTTTCACTATCAATTTTTTATCATGACAACGAGCTAGAGAGAGCGCATCGAAGACGACCCACCAGGACTGATGTCTTCGGAGGGAGGTTTCGACGAGGTTGGAGACCTAATTCATGCATCTATTTTTTCCTGAGTTGACTCTGGGGCCCAACTCGTGGTGATTCCGAATGAGCGTGCAAGGCACTAGTCAAGCGCATAAACATTTAAGAAACTTTCAATCATGTTATATACTCTCCTTATATTAAAAATAGACATTACAACAGTAATTTTTAATAATGTTGTCTTAGAATCTGCGAATAACTTTTCATACTATTTCCATTCGAACACTGAATTTGAAGAAAAGGCTTTCAGTATGACTACTGTAGTTACCATTTGAATACTGATTATTGGTTACCGAATAACAATGAGTGCCAGATTCCAATTTTACATTTTTTATTTAATAACCTTTTTAATTGTCCTATAAGGCTAGGACATTTTTCTACTGCTCTATTCTATATTAAGTATTGTAATAAAACGGGATAATTCGTTGCCAAACTACTAAAATATGGTAGTGGTTAAACACTTACCTCAAAACCGCAAAACCGGGCTAGCTCGTCCGAATTAATTACTGACGTGGATTCGTATTATATACTAGGTAAGAACAATACACAGAGTTCCTTCTCAAAAGGAAAACTCTTCATGAAAACAAACTGACTGAATTGTTTATTCATAATCTTCACAAATTAACTTACAACAATCATGCGCACACCCCAACATTGCACAAAATAACCCAAAAAAATGACATAAAGAATCAAAAAAAAACTAAACCTGGTAATTAACTAATACCAGTTAGTAACCATCTTTACGATAATCAATGAATTTAACAAATACTGACATATTCGCTCATCTTCTGGAGGCCCTCATGATTCACATAGTATCAAAAGTTTTGAGCGTGGACCTTAATGATTCAATGCTTTAGATGAAAAATTAATTTCGAACTGTCGTCTGTTCCCAAACGACCTCCAAGTAGTGCTAGCTGTCACGTGAGAGTATTGGAATATGCAAGACTACACAAATGAACAAATACATTGTAGTCTTGTTTGTGTTGATCCTCTAACTTGTAAAATAATGCACATTATGGAGAAAGTTGTTACCTGCGATATACATTACGTGAATATTCGGGCAGACAAATGAGGAGCCATAGAGAAGAACCAAACGCAGAAATTGTTTTAAAGAAACATTTCACTTGTAGACAGATTCCCAAATATATTCGTGAGTTTGAGAATCTTCCCATACGAGTATCAGTAAGCTAGATGTGGATGGAGATTCCTCAAAACTGAAATTACTAAAAGAACTTCTTAAGTTACCATTGTCCCGGAAGTAAATGAGCAACAATTGTATAATATAAAATATATTCTCATGGTTAGTCATAGTTGCTTAAATTAAATTTTATTGTAAAAAACACAGTTGTAAACTGAATATGACCAAGTGGGGGATAATAAAACTGAGGTACTCTCTAGAAACAAGCAAGGGACAATCCCATCAAGGGCCCAAGGGTAGTGTCGGGTTTAATATTTATAAAAGAAATTATTTAATAAATACGTACTGTTATCCATTTATTATTACAAAATAATTTGTGGATATTATGGGCTGTAAAAAACAGATAAATAATATTAAAAGTATTAATATATTAATGACATTCCCGTCCATAGAAAATCCGCCATAACCCGAAGGAAAATTGGAGACAAACATAAAAGGTCCAATGAAATCTGGATACTTTCCCTTTTTATCACTTCTTTCCAACTGAGTTCATATTTCTTGAGCTTCTGTCAGAAAATTACCCCTTTATTCTCTTTGTGTTCTATTTCCCTATTTATGTCTATTATAAAATCCGTGACTTTGTAGGTTAAGGGTGTAGTCAGGCTTTTGTCAGTGAGGTCTCGACCAATTAGAGAGCAAAATAGAAATATGTAGTCTACGCAACAAGTCTGCAGAAAGTTGACAAACTCCCATCAAAGTTAGTTACTGGAGTTAAGGATTTATAATTCTCAACTAATATGACTAGACATGGTCATTCAATCAATATCTGACGTAGTGGCGAAATACACATTCATATTATATTAAATTAGGTATTACGAGCTAATACTATGTATGAAAGATAAGCATGAGAATTTGTTGACTAGACGTGTGATTAATGCCCAGAAATTTAAATCACATTCATTTATATTATCTTTTTATTTGTGCTTATACTTCCATTTTCTTGGTATTCAATCGTTGGGGGGGGGGGCAAGAGCCCCTCCTCGACTAGGCCCATAGTTTTATGCAAAGCTTCTTTAATGTGCTGTATATCACTATGCAGTACGAACCCCTTAATTGAGCAGTAAGGAAAAAAGTTTTTATTAGCATAAGGATTAAATGGAAATAGTTTATTTGATAAGAAACAATATAAGACGATAAGGAATCAAAATTCTAGGAGAGATTAATTCAAAACTAACTTCTTTCCATTTATTTAAAAATACAGACAAACTTTATTAGTACGTTTTAAATGTTTGAATCCATTCTAAGAAGTTATATCATGTAGAAAAAAATATCAACGCGTGTAAAATGTCAATTCCTTAATTAAAAAGTAATCATTTTCTAGTATCTAGGGAGCTGCTAAAGAAAATTGAGGGCTTCTTGTATTAGCGGGGGGGAGTGTTAACAGGAAGGAAGAAGGGCGTCAAAATACATGCGCAGTACGAAAAGATCCTTAAAAGCAGCCCTGATTTAATAATAATAATAATGATAATAATAATAATTTATTGAACCACATAGATCATAACAATGGGGAATTTACATCTAGTAAGTACGTGTTTGGCTAAGACGGGGCCCCGAGCTGAGTCTGGCATTACTTCCTCTTACTTGTGCGAGGCTCCTTCCTTTCTCTTTCCTGACCTTCCGTGGTCACTTCTTTGTTCTTATCGATCCCGACGCTAGTAGGTTGCGAGGGCTAGGGTATCTTTCATTTTCCGCGTTGTAATGTTTTGATGTAATGATACATGTTTTGATATGTTGTAATTCAGGAGGGTTTTAGTGGGTATGGTTGAGTCATTCGGCGAGTCCCACACGCGGGGAGAGTCATGTTGGCTCTCCTTGGTGCGTAACTGCATTTTCCCTATCTGTACAGAATTTTAGGGCTCTAATGACCTCGATGTCGGCGAACCGTGAAGCCCCACAAAAAAACATAATAATGATGTATGGCGAGTCATAATACCAACAATAGTAACAATAACACTAATATTTACATATAAGAATAACAACAATATAATAATTTAAATACATTTAACAGTATTAATTTATCTTAGTCTAAGTGAAGTTAACATAACGATACAATTATTATCTACTATTACAGAATATTGATATTTATTTAGGCTAGTGTTATGAGATATCGATAGTAAGAGTTTCTGTTGTAAGAATTGCTTCAGGTTTGTTTTGAATGAGTTCAGTGTATTAATCATTTTGAGGTTTAGTGGTAACGCATTATATTGCTGTACACATGCATTACTAGTGCTTTTTTGGCCAAGAGTTTCATGTATTCCGCCCTGAAAGTCAAAGTAACGCAGGCTCCATGGAAGGCGTCGACATCCCGTCCTGGTCGAGGGACTCTGGTGTCAACGCTGTTGCTGGCGTCACCACCTCCTGGTGACGGTTACATCACGTGCATCGCCAATAACACCTTGGGGCGCTTGCGCGCCTTAGAGCCTACGTTCGCCATCCGTGGAGTACCAGCGGCCAAAGGACCTTCGACGTCGCTGGTTGGAGGAGTGGTTGGCGTGTTGGCGCTCATCATTGGCGTCGCTGTCGCCTGTGTTTACTTCGCGCTGCGCCAAAAGGTACCGAATATGAGTTTCTACGTCACACGTAAGGAAGTATATTTGGGACGAAATATTATCCAAGTGATATAGAACATGTTTTTTAATAACTCCCTACAAGAGTAAATGCTAATTCTACATAAACTGTGCACGAAAAGGTATCATTCAAGAAGGTGGTGCTTTGGACGTGTAAGAAGCTGTAAGAAACTTAACGGAATTAGAGTTTAGAGTACAGCAATTAATACAGTTAAACATGGGCATAATTATTCGATTACAAAATCCAAATCATATATTTACACTGATAAACTAAATTTGAGAAAATGAGATTGAAGATTCTCTTGTATTTCAAGTTAGAAATAAGTTTACTAAGTCTGTTTCTCTATTCGTTAGCACGTTCGTCGATGCTTACTACTGTTGGTTCCTGTACCTCTCTAGTGTTGAACTTGAACGAAAAGCAACAAACTTAATGATCAAAAGTCCGGTTGTTCATTGTTGCCACAAATATTATATGTTTGTACTCCCACCTCTCTAGTAGCAGACATACTAAGTGCAAGTACTCCAAGAGAATCATCTTTATTAACCATTGCTAACAATAGATGCTTCTTGAAGATCACGTTCAGATATAGAGACTTTACGCGTAGAAGTGGAAAAGAGGGTCAGTCTACGTTAACGGAGTACCATGAATGAATTCTGGGAAATCTGGGAATAATCGGACGTGAAATTTATATTTTTTCTCGAAATGGGGTTTTTAGGGGAGCAAATTAAACAAAGTTTTGTAAGGGAGTCGTTATTCCATGTGTTCAAAATTTGCTAGAACTAATACGTACAATATCATTTTACTAATCTCGAGAATATAATTATGAAATGGTTCCAAATTGTTACAGAAAGGCATAGAATATTGCCATTTTCAAATCCAGCCTCGGTATATATTGAATATAATTTGTTTGTGTATTTATAGCATTAAAATACGTCATTGCACATGTGTGTTTTAGCGTGCACGCCGACGGCTGCATTGCGCAGGACTTCAAGGGCTAGTGGCAGGAGCTCCAGATGCCCTTGACCCTACGCTGCCTGCGGACGAACAAGCGGAATTGTTGCCTTACGACTTGCGTTGGGAATTTCCGCGCGAGGATCTCGTGTTGGGTGAGACCATCTATTTTGTAAACTCTTCTTTGGAGCAAAATGCTTCCAATAAAATCACACTACCGGACCCAATTGGATGCAAAGTCAGGGCATCTCTCCCGTACTTTACCTGTTTTCATGAGATCTTCCACAGCTCTTGACCAACTCGTCATCGGTCTACCTTTTGGTCTCTTTCTCTGGGGATCCCAACTCAACGTCTATCTTTCGCTACCTTTTGGTCTTTTCTAAACATGAGATCGATCTAAACATGAGATCGATCCATTTACATTTGTAGTACATAATATAAAAGTTAATAGTTCCTCTTTTGCTCTTTTCCAAATTCCTTCTTTCATGACACTGGACCAAAAAAGAGGCATCTGTAGGTCCATAAAGGAGAATAACTATGGGGTCTTGGCTCAATAGCTTGAAAGAAAATATATCCAATACAGACGTAAAAACCTTCATTTTTTTCGATATAGGTCTGGTTCAGTTTTTTCTCGCTTAAAAATACGATTTACATATGCCGGTTTCTGTTCCAAAATATGTGTACCATATCCCAAACATGTTCAATAACATAAATAATTATTTTTTTAGTAATTTATAATGCGAGTACTACATTGAAGTTAAAGTTCAAATAATAGAACAAAATTTAAGTTCAAATATTTTTTGTATAACGTACACGCTTCCTGGCCTATACCTTACGTTGATGACGCTAGCCGCGTAACGCACATGCAAAGAATTAGTGTAATTGATGCATCTTGAACAGCCTACCTGCGACTCAAATCATACAAAACTTTGTAAACCCAAATAAACTTCTTCATGCGTATCCAAGTTAACTGTGAATACCTCAGCATGTGCTCATACGGCACACACAACCAACACATCTCTCGCAGACGAGTACTTTCTCAGATATCAACATAATCAAGCCACATCCAGACCAGAATCCGTCATGACCTCTCTCACTAACGTATCTCTAACATCATACTCAAACAGAGGCGTTGTAACGTACTACGCAAGTTAGTGTACCACTATCTTCTGATTACACTCAGAAGTAACTTGCATGTGGATAGCGTATACGATAGTGCGCAGATATTCTATGCAAAAATTCCCCGATGTTCCAAAATGGAGACGATCTTCAGATGCACGCATTTCTTGTCGGTGTAGGCAGACAGTTGGGCGCCGGTGCCTTCGGGATCGTCACCAAAGCTGAGGCGCGGAACATAGTGGAAGGAGAGGACGTCACCACTGTTGCGGTGAAGATGGTGAAGCGAGGGGCCGATGAGGCGTTCTTACGAGCTCTCGCTTCAGAGCTCAAGATCCTCGTGCACTTGGGAAGACACCTAAACGTCGTCAATTTGCTAGGAGCGTGCACCAACCGCATCGCTGAGAGTGAGTGCACACCAAGGGTGGTTAGTTGTTTATATATCGTTTTTTACTATTGCATGAATTTACATTGAGAAGACATAACAATTCTTCTTGCGTACAGGCACATACCTGAAGGAGCAAAAGACACGCATCCTGAATTTTTTATTAATTGAAATGACTGTACTTTATATGTATAAAATGTTAATTTACCATTATTTAAAAATGAAATAACATGAAATAAAGATTTAGAAAAATGTAAAATATAAGAACAAGTAATTTTTGTAATATTTAAATTTCCAGTGAAGAATCGCCCACTAGACATTTCTGGCTAAGGACCCAGACGCTCTATATTCATACAATGAACTCTACATAAACTTGTATGCAGTATTTCAACAAGATGCAAATTAAAATTTGTTAGTTATTTAATTAACGACTCAGAACCTGGCAATTATTTTTTCTTGCTTTCAAAGGAGAAGAAAATGAAGGTACAATAAGGAACTCTCAATGTTAAATGATTTCGTCAGAAAAGTTTCAAAATAAATAAATAAATAAATTTATTGTCAAAAAACAGTACAAACTGCGTATGACCACGTGGAGGGAAAAAAAACTAATTTACTCTCCGGAAGCAAGCAAGGGACCATCCCATCAATTCCGATCAAGGGCCCTAAGGCAGAGGCGGATTCAAAAATTTCAGCAAAAGTTCCTAGATAAGATAAAAAGTTAGCTGCGAGTTATAATACTAATAGAATGTCAATATGTTTGTAATTTTAAGCAAAAAATTACATGTACAAGTTATTATCGAACTATAGATTATTCTGAGTATAGTGTTTAAAAATCATAAGAATTGAAATAACACTAAATTCACGATTTATTGTTACAATAAACACGCCCCTAGACAAAGCCTAGAGAACCTGTATGATAAATCCGCCTCTACCAGAAGGAAAAACGGAGAAAAACCCGGGCCAGGATTATATTGCTATTATCCCAGTTTTGTGGAGAATTCGCATGTTGCAAGTGAAATTAACAAATATTACTCTCGTGTTATCTCTTTGAAGACAAGATTTCCTCTAGGGAAGATCTTTTGGTTAACCTGACAAAAACGAATGGTGTTCAAATTAGGAAATGTATGGAGTGTTGTATGGAAGGCTTAGACATATTTCTTTACTGGGTAAATATTATAAACTAGCAGCTGATGTAATAAACTAGTAAAACCTCGCACGCAAGTTTTTGTGATGTTACTGTTTAATATTTCGTTATAATTTATGGCAGATAAAAATAACATGGGACGGCGTCGTAATTAGTTCGTGAAGTATAAGAAGAAAAATGGTGAATCTCATTTCGCCCCGATTCGCATTGAATGTCCCCACATTGAATTGCACGTGTAGCGAGAGTAACCTTATAGAAAATCTGCCGCAGATCATCTTTGTCTACCAGGAGAAATTCCATCAGAATCTCCACAGGTGATAGGTGAACTAGAGGGAAAATGTTTACGTATCAACAGGCGAGCTGTTGGTGATCGTGGAGTATTGTCCGTTCGGCAATCTGCACAACTATTTGCTGCGCCACCGCGAAGGCTTCGTGGACCAATTGGATCCTCGCACGGGGCAAGTGGATTTGTCGCGAGGAGTCGCTCAGTTGGCTGCAGCGGAAATAGCAGCACGACGCGCTCGGCTGAAACACGGCGTGGGAGACTCCAGCGCCACTAACATCTTCTTTGGCTCAGGTGAGTGGCATCTGCTCTGCATGCTTCATCGCTCCTTACCTGCACGAGTATTCTTGGCAGGAAGTCAGGACGAGCGGTTAGGTACAAAGAATATTCGCCTTGTGGGATTTAATTGTTTACTACTCCGAATGGCTTACGATTACTTAAACGAAACGGGCGCATCAAACAATTTAAAAATAATTAAATAAATTTTTCAATTTCCTGTGAGACACAGACCAAAATCTGTACTTTCTCAGAACCATTTTTTAAAAAATAGAACTCAATAAAAAATTGAATTCATCGGCAGGTTTTGTACTATGTATTTGGTTCTGGGAGATTTGGTCTCCACTTATTTGCACATCGGGAGCCGGGTGCAAGGACAAGGTACAGTAAAGTCAGATTGACAATAGAATTTCGAGCGTTCAGCTAGATCAGACTCTGACTCGCCTATCGGCGGTGAATGCTACTGATACTGAAAGTTACTGAGTGTATGTATATATACTTCTGGAAAATGAAAAAAGAACATGAAGAAAATAACTGAGAAATACCAAAGTTGCACAGAACCCTACGAGAGGGTAGTTAATGCGATGATCAAAAGCGCAGCGCGGCGGGCAAACCAGGAGTCGCGTTACCAGCCGTGGAATGTTACAATGCTTCGCAGCAGTAGCTGTCTTCAGAGTCAGTAGCAGCCAGTTTGCCTTGCCAAACGAACCTCCGTCTGTGTCTGCAACATTATTAGCATGCCTTGACGTTAGTACAATTGACGGAGTTTGAGCGAGGGCGTATAATGGGTTTTCAGGCTAGGTGGTCATACCGCAGAATTACGCAACACGTGGGGCGAGAGGTCTCCACAGTGCATCGATGTTATCTCCGGTGGTCAGCAGAAGGTGCACGTGCCCTTCAGCCTGGGTCCGGACAGCTACGACGCACAGATGCACGCGAAGATATTCGCATCTTACAAAGTGCCGTATAGGACCGCGCCGCGACTTCACAACAAATTAGAGGCACTGTTGCTGCGGGGGTGTCAGCGAGAACCATTCGCAACCGTCTTCGTGAAGCAGGGTCATGCGTGCCGTTAGGGTGTCTTCCGCTCCCGCCCCAACATCGTGCAGCTCGCCTCCAGTATTTCGCAATAGGTGTTTATGGAAGGACGAATGACGACTTGTCTTCCGTGATGAGAGTCGTTTCTGCCTTGGTACCAATGATGGTCGTATGCGTGTGTGGCGTCGTGCAGATGAGCACCAACGTCTGTAGTGTATAAAACAGACACACAGGGCCAACATCTGGCATCATGGTGTGCGGAGCCATATCGTACAATCGCCGTTCTCCTTTGGTGATAACTAGTCGTGCTACCGTTCGTGCACCAACAAGGCGATGTCCTTTCCCAGCAGGACAATGCACGTTTACTTGCAGCCCGTGCCATCCAATTTGTTCTCCAAAGTGTACGTCAACTACCCTGGCCAGCACGATCCCCAGATCTGTCCCCCATTGAGTCTGTTTGGGACTGGATGAAACGTCATATTGCGCGCTCTGCAAGACCGGCAAGAAATCTGTCGTGAGGCATCAGGTACAAATTGCATGGCAGACCATTCAGCAAGTCTACATTCGTCACCTCTACGATCGTCTCCATGGGAGAATTGCAGCCTGCATTGCTGCAAAAGGAGGGTATACAGGGTACTAGCTCTGACATTTCGCACGCCCTGTCGACTATACTCATATGCGTATGGATCTGTCGGTGTGATCATTTGTTGTATGAGTCCTCGAGAATGTGTCAATAAAATTTCCTTCTGGTGGGTCCACGAATTCATGGTATTTTTTTTCATTTTCCAGTAGTGTATATACATAAATGATGAAGAAAAGATTAAGATTTTATGTCATGTTGATAGCACATCACAAACTGATAGAAACGCAATTATATTTGTTTCTATGGCTCCTATTTTTATGTCAGTTTCGCTACTTTCGTTTCTCAAAATTTAACATAATTAATTAATGGATTATATATGGTAGTTAGCAATAGCACGGCAATAGCAATATGTATTTTTCTGTTTTATATTATTATTATTCAGTAATCAGCTATTTTAATATATTGTATTGCTGATTCCCGATTGTAGTTCATTTGATATCAATAACTTTTTTAATATTATTGTTAGTATTATATAATAGGTATTTTCAAGTAAATCTTCAATCGCCTCAAGCAATTGTTGGTTGAAGGTGGAGGGGCTTCTGACTCGGGAGCAATGACCACAGTCACCTATTGCCCGTCCGGAGCAGCGACCAGCGCAGGGTCTGGCTACGACTCCGGTGGTATGTCTCAGCCTCTTTCTCCGATGTCTTCTGAAGACTCCGGAGCGACGAGCGGTGGTCCACAGCCTCTTTGGAGAACTCACTATCGCTGCGACGCTCGAGCGCCTTCCCGGGTCCTCTGCACGGCGGATCTTCTCAGCTGGACTTACCAGGTAATGTTCTCCGTCTTCAAACAAGCTTATGTTCATTTTTTCTATGTGCACGAAATGGGACTAACCGAACACTCGCATTCTACCACAAATTCCGGTTGATCGAAGTAGTCGATCCAGTTGGATAAAATTGGTTCGCGACAGGATTTCTCCGGGAACTTTCGTTTTCCTTGTCTTTCATTCCATCACAACTCTCATTCATCATCATTCACCCCTGACCTCATTCACCTGCCTCGGGACATACGGCCACATAAATTAAGAGGCCGTCCGAGATCAGGCGGTGGTCGAAAATAGAGGAACCACGATATGATACCTCCAGACCAGTATACACAATACCGTGTGTAGTGTCCCTCGTGAGACATACTGGCGAACTCCTCTAATACAAAAAAAATACCGAAGCATTCTGACGCGGTTCATTCATTCAAAGAGCACGAACAAATATGTCGTACGAATGCATACAGAAACGTCTGAATGGGAGTCCCAAACAATTCGTGTGTCGATGGATTTCTTAAGGTACTATAATGACCAGGTGATTGCGATGTATCGTCCATGTCAATCCATACTAACATATAAATGTGAAATGCGAAATTGTCTGTCTGGTTGTCAACTTTTCTCGACTAGACCACTGTACCGATCGTGATTAAATTTGGAAAGGGATAGTTTAGATGTCCGAGAAGAACATAGGCTAACTTTTATTTTTTTAATGTGTGAAAGGAAAGATAGAAACTGATTTTGATGATAAATGTCGATGAAATCGGGAAAAAAAGAGTAAATTCGCTTACGTTGCCTAAACGGTTAAAGATAGGTGACAACTATGAATAGCAATATTGTTTATAATATATTTATTTACGAAGATGAGCTCAAAAGTAAGGTTCCCTATTTTGTTTTAGAAATAGACAAAATTATTTATTTTAATAGCAATTTAAGTGGTTGGAAAGCTTAAACATTGAGCATAGTCTCCATTTCTATAGAATCATTTTTTGGAGACGGTGCTCCAACTTTTGTGTCTCCATGTCGCAGAACTCCGTCGCAAACTCGTTGAGGAAGCGAGTAACCTCCTCTTTGACTTCTTCGTCGGTCCGGAAGCGTAGTCTACCCAAGTGTTCCTTCAATTTCGGGAGCAAGTGGTAATTACTAGGGGCGAGGTCCGGACTATAGGGGGGATGACAGTCCAACCAAATCCTTTCAGTAGGTCCTGGGTTTGTCGGGAGACGTGAAGAAGCGTGACTCCTTTGCTCAGTTTCCCTCTCCGATGGTTCTGGATCGCCCGTCTGAGTTTCCTTAGTGTGTCACAATACCTGTCTGGGTTATTCGTCGTTCCCGGAGGCAGAAAGTCGATCAACAAAATCCCTTTACGGACCCAAAGCACAGTAGTCATCACTTTGCCAGCAGACTGCGTTTGTTTAAACTTCTTTGGCTTAGGCGAAGATGAGTGGCGCCATTCACGTGATTGTTGTTTTCATTCGGGTGTGAAATGAAACATCCACGTTTCGTCACCCGTAACAATTGAGTCCAACAATTCTTCTCTCTTGTCTTGATATTGTTGCAGAATTTGGCGGGCACAATCGACACGTTGCCGCTTGTGGTCTTCTGTAAGCATTCGCGGGACCCACCGCGCTCATACCTTGTGGTACCCCAATTCTTCAGATAATGTTCTCTGAACTGAGCTAGCGGAAATCTCAGGAACCCGAAGAGCCAATTCACTGATGGTTATCCTTCGATCTTCGAGCAGTGGTCTCTCGAACTTGTTGACAGTCTCGTCTGAAATAGACGATCTTCCGCTGCGATCTTCATCGTGAATGTCCGTGCGACCAGCAGTCCTACACCATTTGCGGACGTGTTGCACAGACATGCACTTGTCATCATAAACTTCGCACAATTGACCATGAATGTCTATAGGTGGAACCCCTTTCGCGTTTAAAAAGCGTATAACTGCGCGGATTTCACACTTGGCGGTAGCGGCTGTTAATATTTTCATCTGATTAAATCGCCTTTCTTGCACAAAACTAGGAGTTTTGGCGAGCGCTTGCCGTACAGCGAAATTTCCTAAACAACGCGCGCTTCCCTTATACTGAACTCTACTGACAAGGACGGGGAAGCAGTTGATCAAATCTCTTCCCACACTTTCCACAACTACTAACATTAATAACCCCGTAAGACGAATCTTATTTATGCTTCAATCCTGACGTTCTTTGCAATCAGTTTTGTTTCATTTTATTTTCCCCCAGAAACCAGTCAAGATCAAAACCAACAAAAAATTTGTTTTTGCCGAAAGAATGTAATTTAAAAGCTTGTTTTAAAACAGAAATAGGTTTTGTCACACTCGTGTGTGACACTTGTGTAAGTTTGTATTTAGTGAACTACGCCAAACGCGATAATTTTTTGACGCGCTATGGGTGAAACACAGTACAAAATTATATTTGTTTAAATTACACACAAAATGCGTGAGCTGTGTCTAGATGAAAAGTCTGATATGAAAGATAATGTGAGATACAACATAAACATTTTACATTATTATGAAACTTGGGTGGTTAGAGGAGCAGAAGTACGTGAGAGCGGCAGTCCTTCTGGAACCATTGGAACATGATTGTGTATTTCGGACAAGTTTGAGAACAGCGAAAATTATACATGTTTGTACTATAAAATCTTGATTCTTTTTCCGTTCAAATAATCCATCTATCTAAGAAGAACTAATACAGCCTCGCTCACCCTTTTACATTTGAAATTATACGAAGTCACCCTTGCTACAGCCATTGATAGGATAGGTGGATTATTCTTTACTTACCGCTCCAATGAGAAAGAAATTAAAAAATTATTCTCTTGTGTAAAAAAATATAAACTTTTTTTTCTACTTTTTTAAGAAGAAAATGGTAAAAGCATTAATAAAATTTTAGTGCATTGTTCGGTAATTTTCTTAGTTTATTCTCAAAATGATGTAATTGGCAGTTTACTGGTTTCTAAAAAAAATCCATTCACATAGTTTCATTTCGTTTGACTATGCGGCTTTGAATGTTGATTCAATCAAAAGATGCGTGATTTTCTCATGTTATCTCCCATGATGTTTGTTAAGAGTAAAATTTTACTCAGCAGTAGATTGAAAAAACTGAATTAAATGTATTCACATGATGCCCTAATACTTTTTTGTTATTTCTATTGAAATCAATAATCCACAAAACTCATTCCTACGCATTATTCGCTTTATTACTGACTAAGAAGCTGAAATTGATAATAAAACTTGCCATCACATATGTACGACAAATAAGATTTCCAATCTTACAGCATCAGAAAAAAGGGTAATTTTACTGCAAAATGAGGCTTGCATTGATGGACAGACAAATAAAATAACCTACTCGAATCAGTCTCTCAATATGGGAGGTTAAGAACACCAGAATAATGTACTAGAAATCATTTTACAATAAAAATAAGTTCTCTCAGTATTCCAAAGGATGTTTTTTTTTTTTTGCATTATTTTTATTTTTCCACTTGCTAGATATTTAAATACTAAAAGGAAATATGTAAAATACCATTAAATTTATATGAAAACATAAAATATTGGTTTCAAATGCATTTTTTTTTTTTCTTGTAGGTGTCATGTGGTATGCAGTACCTTTCTCAGCGAAAAATTCTTCATGGAGATCTAGCTGCTAGAAATGTTCTTCTAGCTAGAGATGGAATCGTGAAGATATGCGACTTTGGTTTGGCACGAAGCATGTACAAAACAGATACATACAAAAAGAAGGGTGATGTAAGTGCACTATTGCTTTAGACTATTTGAAGGATATTTCAGCATTTCAACTTCTGTGGTATCAGAAAAACTGATTTTAGAACATGCTATGGACACAAAACATCGGAATATATTTTTAGGAAATGTGTAAAGAAAATATTTTGAATGTTCTTTAATTTCAAAATAAGAAAATTATAACTTAAAAGGTATTTACCTCTCTTGATTCATTAAATATAAATTATTCATGTTTTGAAATATATTTTTCAGGGTCCTCTTCCCATTAAATGGATGGCTTTGGAATCAATTAGGGATAGAATATTCTCAACTCAATCAGATGTTTGGTCTTTTGGAGTTATAACATGGGAATTATTCTCATTGGGAGCAACACCATACCCAGGTAGCAAATTAATGTTTATTATGTATTGAAGCAATATGGAGTGAAGAAAAATAAATTTAAATAAATTATTGTTATCAGGTATGCAACCCAGTGAAGAATTCTATAATAAATTAGTGTCAGGTTATCGCATGGAATGTCCTCTATATGCTCCAGCAAAGGTGTAAGTATGAATGAATTGCATTTAATTATTACAGAATTTTTTCTAGAAGTTCTTCATTTTCCTAAAATATCTTTAAATTCCATGGGTTTGTTATCAGAAGGTATCATACGAAAAACTGTGAGGGGTTTATACCTTGAATCCACTATAAGATTTTCAATAAGATTGTAAAACTTCAAATTAAAAAACTTAATAACCTTGATATTAAAACCCATTTATGTATTTATTTAATGAAATCTTTCAGCAATTGAATATCCTACATATGTTTACATTGGAGGAGCTGTGTGTGCTTATAAATTCAGAATCTTATTTTCGTAGGCTGAGCTGTACGAGAAGGATTTTATATACCTAAGTATTTCTAGAAGAGAGTTTGATATTCCAAAATGTTACGAAATTTATTTCCTTAAGAATACAAAAATTTATAACCAACAAGTAATGATGGTCTTCCTTCCACTTTGTTTCAATTAGACCACTGGCAGAAAGGTGCATGTATTTATTTAATTTTAGCTTGAGAACAAATTTAGAAGCTTAAAATGAAGCCAAAATTATCTACTTCTCCCAGAATCTAGCTGTAACTTATTCAAGAAGGATTTTAAGTATAAAAATGTTAAATGCTACACAAGCAAAGTCAAGGATTCCCAGCTAGTTAGATTATAAAACTGTCCACAAAACATTACTAACTGTAAAAATAAATATATTACCAAGATTTTAAAACCAACTTTTAAGTATGTGAGAGTAATAATCATAAATTTAAAGAAATAAATGTTATAGTTTCTTTTGTGAGATACAATTCATTGGATTAAAATTATTCAAAATAGGAGGGAAATGTACCATTTGCCCTGAAGAAATACTACCCAAATTTTATGGCCAAACTGTGGAAATGTTATGAAACAAATGTAGATTGTTAGTGTAATTTCATGTGCAAAATTGAGATCAAGTTTCTTCTAGTGAAGCCCTAAAGCCCCAATAAAAGAAAAGAAAGAAAAAAAGTTTTTTGTGACATTCAAGAGTATTCTGTAACCTGACAATGCTGACAATGTAGGTTAGCCAGAGTTGCATAACTATAGTTGAGTAATAAAACATTTGCATTTCCTCCAACATTCAAGAAATCTGTTTTGAGAAAAAGGACAATATGAAATTTCACTTTGTTAATTTGTATCATGTTTATTTTAATTGAAAATTATCAGAACCTGAATTGTCTCATAAATTTATCATATTTTGAATGATGTAAAATTGAAAATATGTAATCACTACCCCATGGAGGAATATGTTAAATCATCCAACATATGGAACTTTATTTCTTCTCACAATTTTTGAATAAAATAACAGTGTTCTAATTCCTTTTCACAAAACAATAAATATTTATTCTCACAGTTATGAATTAATGGAAGCTTGTTGGGAAGCTGATCCAAACAGTCGACCCAATTTCAAAGCGCTTTCTTCAAGTTTGGCCGCATTGTTGGACTGCAGCACAAGAGAGGTATGTTAAAGTATAATTTATAATCTAGCAATTATTTGACACAAATGAAATTTGAAATTTTTAATATTTCATCTTCAAATTTACCTGAATTGTAATATCCAAGGAACAGTCTGTGTGGAATAATAATTATATTTAAGACCTTGACACTTCTTCAACATTTAGTTCAAATACTCTGAGCTATTAATAAAAACTTTCCTGACCTTTTGGTTACAGTGAGGTAAAAAACACATTGCTGGATAGTTTTATATAGCTTTCAGTTTTAATAGGTTTAGATAGTTCTGTGTTTTATAAAATGCAAGGGTAGACACACCTGTGTTAGCATCTCGGAAGGTTATTATATTAATTTATTTATTTAACACATGGGAATACATCCTTTTCAAAATATAAAATAAGAAAATAATCATGAACATGTTTTACATTAATAAAGAAGGTATTGGATGTATTATGACACATCAAATTAAATTCATACCGTTTTTCAAAAGACATATTGTCTTAATGTATCTTCAGCAGATTCTTGAGTTATCTTCATAAGCAGTGTGGAATTCAGAGAATAAAAGTATTTTAGCATGATTAATATAAGTGCAAAGTTGTTGAGAGTCCATTCACTAGTTTTACACTGTCCTCTATTTTTTAGCGGATTGAAAGGTTGAATGCAGATGAGCAACAGAAGGGTGGAGCAGGAGGTGATTGTGATTATCTTGCCATGTTGGGATCCCCTGATTATAAAGCACTTACATCACCAGCAACTGAAGATCACCATTATGTAAATTGTACTCCCATTGTGTCGCAAAAAGTGACTGAGGCAACTGCAGCTGTTGATTCCAACCCAGAGCCCGACCTAGACTATCTTGATATGTCACATCCTAACACTCCTGGATCTAATAAATCAATATTTTTTTAATACATACAGACAAGGGGAAAGGATAAATAATTTCTCCTAATAAAATAAAGAAAATTTCTGATTTTTAACTATTGTTCCAAACTTAACATTGAAACCGTGATTTAGGTTTAATTTAGGGGACATCTTGCTTAAAGTGGACAACCACAAAACTTCAGTCTTTCATATTGTTTCATTTTTGGGAGTGACTTATTCTTCAGCAAGTCATGAACACAAATATAAAGTGATTTTTCTGTGAAAGATGTTCCTATTTATAACTCTCAGGCATTAAAAGAAGAGTACTATGTGAGCTAGTATTTGTTGCAATCAAAAATATTTTAAGGAAAATTTCTGTTTATAGTGACCAGCTTCAGCGGATACTGAATATGTATGTTAGTGCAAGCCAGTCTCACTTTCTTTGTCTTCTATAAGCATGCAAATACCATAGAGCTCCACCATAGATGAGATCACACAATCAGTGGAGGTGATTAGGGGGGCATGGGGGGCAGCTGACCCCTCAACTTTTTAAGGAAAGATAAAAATTTCATTTTAACCATCTCAAACTGAGAATTATAAAACAAAATTACACCATCCTTGATGTGGTAATCACCAATTGTCTTTCCTTTGATTTATTTCATTATTTAAATCATACATAGTAGAAATATGCAGAAAATGTCATATTATGAAAATGGTCAATATTTGTTTTGCCCCCTCCCCTACTTTTTATTCCCAATTGCTGCTACTGCACACAATCACACATGTAGACTAATATTGTTCATCAATACCAATACATTGGCAATATTAATTAAATAAGACTGTAAATTAATAAATTAATATCATGTAATGTGTTACGTAAGGTACCAGTTCTAATTGCTTCATTGCCGAACAGATGGTGGTATAATTTTTTTCCCCACTTTTCTGTCAGGAATCACCCTCTGAAGTTTGTCCTTTTATTTAATACTTATCCTGTACAAGAGGTAATTTTAAAAATTATTTGAACATTCAAAGTTTGTAAAATTTCATTTTTAACCTTAATGCTAGAGATGAGCTTCAAAGGCATTTTCTCAGTTGATTTGAGGACTTGCACACCTCAGTATCTTTCATTCCATTCTTTAGGAAGAGGCCAGTGTGTTCAGTTGCTCCTTTCTATGCTCGGGATAGCAGTAGCACTGTTTCAGAGGATGAGTACAGTGTCTCACAGGCACAATGTTGAGTTTGGACATATGTCTCTACAGTTTAAGGTTCTATTTTTATGTTTTTTTCATTTGGGATTTGTAGTTTCTAAAATTGTCCAATGTTTCCAATTTAAATCTTTTAACAAGTAATAATGTGTTCCAAAACTAGTTTGGCCTTTTATTTTCATGACAGCACTAACAACTATATTAAATGATATTTAGGATGCCAGTGCCTCACAGGCACGATGTTGGCCTTAAGCAACTGAAAAAGGTATGTCAGTCAATGAGGATTAATTATTTATTCACATTTGTTTTACATGAAATAAAATAAAATTTCAAATATAATATACTAAAAAGAGCATTTAATTTCCTGTAAAAATCACCATTTAATTTATTGCAGTATTAGTTTATTGAAATTAATAATTGCTCTCTAAACTGCTACCTCACATTACGCTCAATCTCCAGAAGCCTGGATGTCAGGTTTCAGACATCATACAGAAAAATAACTTAATATTTATGTTATGGACTTCCAGAAGAAGACTCAAAAAGGATACTATTTTAAAGAATGAAGATCTACTATAATTAATGTTCATTATTTAAGCTAATTAAATAAATAATAAAAAACTTATGATCCTTTATAGACGAGTAATATATACTATGTGAAAAGAGCCAATAACATTTCGACTACATTTCAAGTCATTGTTAGGTGATCAAATGATAATAATAATAACAATGACTTAAAACAAATTTGAAATATTGTGAGCTCTCTTCACATAATAGAAATTATTCGTCCATAAGAGATGGTAAGTTTTTCATTACTTATTTAAAGAATGAAGTTTTCTAGTCACCCGCTTCTTGTGCCCTGCATGTTAATCAAGAATTCAAATCAGTCCTTTAAATTTTGTTATATTTGATGAAACAATTAATTGATATCTAAGTTAGGCAATATATGACTTTGCACCGCATCACCATTAGGAGATTCTGGAGTCTCACTATTGAGACCTGCAATGTGTAAATAAAGCTGTTGCCCACAGGAGACAGTCAAGTGGAACACCAACACTTTTCTTTATAATCTGATACAATTGTATAATAAAGCCAACATTATTTTCTGCTCATTTCTATACAGCTTCAAGATGATACTCGCTCGTTATTTTCAACAATTCAGTTTTTTTAATTTATTTACTTATAAATATTCTATGCAAAACTTGTGATATATTAAAATCTCTTATAAACATGAAGTTGCTGGAAAGTCTCAAATTTTAAATAAAAGAGTAAATGAACAATCTAAACTGTGTTAGTTTCACCTTGAGTGAACGAGGTCAAACTGAAACAAAAGGAAATTTTTAAATATGGAATGTTAATTGAAGGTAAATAACACTATGATAGAATATTTGTTTTACATTAAAGTTTTTCTGTCATATTTAATCCTATTTCTTGAATTTTCTTTAATAATCATGTTTTTAATTCCTTTATTTTAAAAAATAATTTGTATATAAGATTTTTATATTGAATAATAAATATTTAGTATTTTGAAGTAATAGAACTGAAGAAATTTTTGAATAAAGATGTAACTGTTAGTAAGTATAACAAATTTATGAGGATAGGGTTGAAGCAAGTCCCCATGGCATCTCATTTGTCCCTTAAAAAGTGCCGTTTCCCACAGATGAAATACTGAGCACTCATCACAACTGATCTATAGAAGAAAGTAATCTCCTCTTAGTACAAATTGATCCATTACTGACCAAACTTTCATTTGAACTCATCAACAAACATCCTATAGCCATGCAAATTGTGAGTAATATCATATGAAATTAAAAGATATATTTTGTAAGTTGAGCAGCACAAGACAATCAGAGGGGAGACAATTTTGTAACATACCAATGAAATAATATCACTTGCTCAGAAATTAAATGTCAGTCTTTCCTTCTTTTTTCATTCAAATTGTCAAATAATTTTGGGAAAATAGTAAAATAGAGTATTATTTAAGAATAACATTTCTCCTTATTTTTAAAAGTTTGCTTACTAAGGCTCTTTCTGTAATTAGTATAGTACAATTAGGCCAAAAAAACGACCAAACCCAAACATTCAAAGAGAAAAATTCTAACCTACGCCAAATTGTTCTACACCTTCCTCTTAGTTAGGATCACGACAACGAGCCCTAGTGAGTCTACGTGGGTTTACTTACGAGACACTTTTGCAGAAAATGAATTTTTTATTTTCAGCGCGCTAAATCAGTCATTTAACTCACTATGCAATAAACTAAATTCTGGAACTTTACTATATTTTCGGTAACGGTCCCAATGCCATCTATAGTTGATAGCTTAAAATGTACCTATTCCAGTGTAACTACCATAAAAGGAACAAAAATTAAGTAATGGAAAACAAAAATTACGATTTCACAGTGCTGCGAAAACTATGATTTTTTGTCAATCTGGAAATAATACATTTTTACCCCCTTCATTATCACTGTAATTGTTACTGCAGCACAAAAAATGTAAAGGACTATTCTTGCTAAGAATTTAATGTAGATTAATATAATGTACCAGAAACTTTTAGCTAGACCTCATAGTTTTCGAAATATTTGCGAAAAACTGCTGAGAAAGACAAATTCCCCCATTTTCTACCCCATCTCACCGAAACCCAACGCGCTATGTTGTGTAAATTTGTATTACAGACTACGAGGAGGTTGCAGAACAATTTCACGTAGAGTAGAACTTTTCTTCTTAAATGTTTGGATTTGGTAATTTTTTGAGGTAATTGTAATTTACTAAGACACGTCGTGAAACATTTTGGGATGAAGCGCGTACAGATATAATCTATATTTCTGGTTCCAAGTAAGAACTGGTATTACTTGTAAGTCACAGAGGGTCATTTTACCATCATCTTAGCTATATGAAATCAGTCATTGAAGTGAAACAAAATTTTCTGACCCTGCCAGTAATCAAACCCGGGGTTTCTTCTTAACAAGTGAGCACCTTGAGCTACCAAGACTATATATTATAATGAGTAATAAATTTAGGGTCAAAATAGCGGTTACATATATTTAAACTTGCTATTTTCAAGTGGTTTCGAGAAATTTGTAAGAAATTGTGAATTAATCATACTTTTATCCCCTCCGTATCTCTGTAACCATTGACCGCAGTACAAAAATGTATAGAGCTATTTTTATTGAAAATTTAATGTACATTAATTTAATATACCTCAAAATTTTAGCTAGACCTCATAGTTATCGAGATATTTGCAAAAAACTGTTGAAAAGGGTAATTTCACCCCTTTTCCACCCCTCCCCGCAAAACCCGACGCTCTATTTCGTGTAACTTTTATGCACTAACTAAGAGGAAGGTGTAGAACAATTTGGCGTAGGTTAGAATTTTTCTCTTTGAATGTTTGGGTTTAAGCTTAATTGTACTATACTAAATCCTCCCACTGGGAAATGTATCTAATAGTTTTTGCGATTCAATGCCATACAGTGACATCAGTGTCAGTTGAGTGCAGTTCAATTCACGGAAGATCAAAATGATTCATAAAATTAAATAGACACAAGGATCCACTACTTTGTTATACAAATAAAAATAGTTAAAAAATTAAATGTTCCTTACAGACTCCTGCTCAGACTGCATGAGGCCATACATAAATTATATAATGCAAAAATTACCATTTTTTAAACCCATACTCCCTTTTATAATGCACCTGTAACAATATCTTTTAGTTGCCAATAATTACATAGTATACCCCAACTACCTGCATTAAGAAACATTGAAACATTGCTTTCCAGAAAATGTGGGGACAATTTTTTAATCACAGCCCTAATTGCTTGTTCCTTATAATTCTGAGCTTTCACTGGGCAGCTGAGTACATAGGTTACGGTGACAATCTTTAAGGTTAAACAGTACATGATCAAACATACCCTGTAAAAGTTAGCACTGTGTAATACCAAAGCTAACACCCCTTCCCCACCCACAACCACAGAGTGCATTACATAATTTGTGGATGGACCTTTGGTAGATACACCAAAAACGATTCTAATTCTTGAATGTTACAAAAATGATAGAAATTTTTAAGGAATTCCAATGGATACTCCGTAACATGGTAAATTTACAAATGTTTCTTCAAATTTCTTTCCTAATGTCTTTCAGCCAGGAACATACTATTGAGGGACCTCACCTCCACTGAAGCAAGTACACAATCCTAAGTTGATAATATGAAATAGTTCTGCAAAGGTTTCCACCACTAAGGTCAAAGACAGAAAAATCAAAAATGTTGAAACTCACTTTAAGTAATATTTTTAGGGAATTATATTCAGAAGTCTTCATAATACAATAAATGAGAATGTTTTAATAATAAATCTTCCCTTTATTATTTCAAACCTTTATATCATACTATTATAAATATATGAAAATTTTTAGTGAATATGTGATAAACATTTTGTAATTGTTTATAATGCATTTTTATTCAAAATTTGTAATGGAATTTGACTAGTGATTTAGCATGTACAAACATAAGCATCAACACAGACTAGTCATGAAAACTACAATTTTATTTATAATAGAGGTAGATGAACAATTGCTCCCTCAAAATTTGATATGTACTCTAATTTCAGAATTATGTAATACAAGATTACACTGACTTATATACATAATTAGTCTTAATTGACTGCTTTCATTAAGTCCAATATTACACAATAAATATGTCATTCACATGAATATATAATCATTAACCTTTATTGAGAGTGCTTACTTCCAACCATCAATACATGAACATCAATAAATGAAGCACCATGTCAAATACTTTTCTTTCATATTGTAATAAAATACATCTCTTATCAACAAAACTATTTTTCTTTTCCTTACATCACTGACTATTAAAACAACATTATCATTGCAGTACAAGAAGTCCCAATAATAACTATAATACAATTAAATCACACAGCATAACTACTTTATAGTCTTTGTACTTCAACAGATAAAATGGCTAACCCAGAAAGATAACATATTTGATTATCACATACTTAAAGCATGTTTAGGACTTTAGTAAAAAAAAACATGAAATAGTTTTGTAAGTCACTCTCTCCATCTCCGTTTTTTATCAGGACACCTCACAGAAAATGTAAATACAGAATTGGCATCTCATACAAAAAATTGAATATAACCCTAAATTAATATAGCAAAATAATGAACATTCTCTCAGACTGCCTTTTTTCTCTCCTTATTTTCTTAGCTTCTGGAACATAAAATTGAATATAAAGAATGTATACTAGAACCAATATGTAAAAAACAAAGAGTATTAATAAATAATTATTTAGAAATTTTAATTTGGAACACATCAAAGTAGGTATTACTTAATGCAATAATCGTACCTAATTCAAGAGCAAATAATAATTTTAATTTTTCCATGCGAGTTATGAAAATTCATATTCGATATGTTCAAGACATGAAAAATACATGAAATTTTTGCAATGATATTTCGTTTAACAGTCCAAGAAAACGTGTAGCTTCTTCTGTTAGCCCATAGAGGGTTCACCACTAGCTTCCTTTCTAGCTTACAAATTTTGTTTTGGAAAGGGAATATTTGTATTATTAGTGCATTATTTCCCATAAATCAACTCTGTTGATTCATTGTCCACAGTTACATTCCTTCTTGTATCAGAAATAGGTTGAATTTGTCTCTCAACTCCCTGCTTTGGTTCATTACTAACATATGCAATTTTTCTGGCTGCTATGGCTATGGTATTCACTAGTTTTACTTCATATTACATCTTCACATAATGAGCAATCCTTTTCAACAGCTGGTTTGGATGAGTATTTCATTCGCTTATACAAATGATTTTTTAAGTAAACAATGTAAGGTACAACAAGCGTAATTAGAAAGTCACTTAAATGTCTGAATTCCATACATTTATTTTTATTTCAACTTAAAAAACATACGACTTACATTACTTTGGGAATTCTCAGTGGAATCACTACAATAAATGATAGTAAAAATTCGTCAGCCGCACACTCCACTTTTTTAAATACGAACTACTTTGGAAGCTTTTGCTTCCATCTTCAGCAACTGCCGACTGCTCATCAAACAGCGGCAGGAGAAGTGGATAAATTTGGAAATCAAATTATTTTCATATGGAACATTAAAATTTAACAATCTGTTCTTGAATAGCTGAATGAACAATTGGTCCCAACCAATAGTTCAAAATGCCCACCAACATTTTCAACAAACCTACATTTTTATCAATTTTGTTTTTTATATGAAAAATGTGCCACAACTGCCGCCTTGAAGAAAGAAACATATTCAGCACATCAAATTGATGAGTCAGCAGTAGTGGCACATTTTTTGAGTATGCAAAACACTTAAACTAATGAGAATGTAAGATTGTTGAAGAATGTTGGTGAGCATTTTGCACTGTTTACTCAGCTATTCAAGAACAGACTGTTAAATTTCTATTTCAAAATTCATCCACCCCCTGCCAACAGAGGACCATTTGATTAGCTGTAGCTGAGGATGGAAGCAACATCTCCCGAGACTAGTTCATGACTTAAAAAAGTACGTGGAATGTGTGGCCAATGCATTATTACTATAATTTTAAGGGTTCTAATGACCTAAACATTGGTGAGCCCTAAAGACCCAATAAAAAAACTATAATTTATTAAAAAAACACAATTCACTGGCCACTTAAATGAAATAATCATTCATATTGAAATATATTACAGCTAGCGGATAAAATTCTTGTTTTTAAATTGGAAATATTTCACACGTTTAGTTTACTTCATAGGAAATTGTCGCCAGACAATTTAGAAAAATATTTAACTTTTTATCAAGGTGAGACAAATGAATCATGATATCATAGTGCACGTCTGTCATCTTGTGTCATTCAAAAAAGTTCTGAAATATTGTTAATGTTACACTATTTGTAGAAATAAGAAGTGCAGTTTTGCCGGCTACACAAGCCTTCAAATCTCTATTAGTAGGATTATTTACATATATCATTACTCCTTTATAAAGTTTTAAATTTTAACAAACATTTATAGACTGTTGCTATATATAACAGCATTCACAGACTGATAGAAATAAAGAAAACAATTATACATCTCAGTGATTTGATGAAGTTTATTCAACCACCCACTTACTTTCAGGGAATTGACAGAAAATCTGTCAGCAGTACTTAAAAATAAGACTGAGGGCTCCAAACATGTCCTGATAAAAATACAAAAGTGGAGGGTGAGTGCTACATAAAATAACAGTACAACTTTTATGTTAACAGAATTTAATACGTTGAATCTAATGGAGTTGTTCTAAATCATATATTCTACAACCACTAGCAGGGCCAGTGATGAACACAAGAGAATCCATGTCCTGACCTTTGTATAATGGACTCTTCTTATAGAACTGTTCTTTCAAGAAGTCGACCAAAGATTGGGCTAACTTGCGAGTCGTCAAGGTTACAGTACAGCCTCCCCATCTGAAATAGTTTTCACAGTAACTTTAAAAATGAGTTACAGGTATCAAAACAAGCAATGTGTGACTGAATAGCTACATTGGTATCATTTTTCTAATAAGCTAACTCTTTCTCTTGTTTTTATGGCATGAAAGTATTGTAAATGATGTATTTGAAGATACTTTGATAATATTTCCATTTCCTTTCATAGAAAGTGTTTGAATAGTATAAAGAAATTCAAAGACAATCTACTGAAACATTAAAAAAATAAAAGTGAAAATTCTTTTTATTTAAGTAGCACTATTATCAGGAGAAAGAAACAAATTTGTTATAATCAATACAAATACTCTGTCACATCACTTGAGAAAGCACTGAATATTTTGTTTCAAAATCATCAACGTTTGGACACTGAGGCTCTTTATGACCATTAACATCAGCACAAGAAACATTTTGCATGATTGAATATAATATTTTAGAAAATTACTCGAATTATCATTTGCAACAACATATTCCACACACAGTCAAGTAATCTTACCCAGCACCAGTCAGGCGACTGCCAAAAGCGTATTTTTCTGTCATTTCAACTAGTTTATCTAGTTGGGGATGAGAACATTCATACAATTTGCTAAGACTAGAGTGACTTTGCTTCATCAACTCTCCAAGTTGTTTCAAAGTGTCAGCACTATAATCTCCTTGACATATGCTACAAAATTTGATCACTCTATCAGCTTCTGCAAACATAACATATAAATAAAGATTCTAAAATAAAGATTCTAAAAATTAATGAAGACAATTAAAATTTTTTTTGAAACCTCTGAAAACATGAAGAGCACGCTGATGTAACCTGAAAATTTGAAGATGACGCACATTTGCTCCCACAGATACACTGTTTAACTCTTCCTCTGTAACTTCAAGTTCTTTGCAAATCTACAAACATTGGAATAAAATAATATTTATTTTTTATCACAATAAATAGGATAGGATAATTGTTTATGAATTGGTTATTTAACTTTGCAAAGTAATACTGTCCAATCAAAATATATTTTCACTTAGGACTAAAACTGAATAGAACTGATGCACAGAGAACAAAACCAATGCTATCATGAATAAAAAATACATACTGATTGGACATAATCTCTATTATTCAATATGAAGATAAGTACCTCAAGTTTACCATCAAAAATTTGTTAAAACAGTGCAAAATTAAAATAGTTTATCTCAATGATAATTTTGGGAAAACAATCACAGGATACAACATACCATAAAATTTAAGATAACACAAGACGGATTAAAATATAAATAATACACACCTCTAGTTTAGTATATGGTTCTTCATGTAGGATATCCAAGACAAGCTTTTCCATGTCACACAAAGCTATTCCCAAAGCAGAATGCAAGTTACCCAGCTTGCCTAACTTGCGCCAAGTCAATCCCTTTCTTTTGGCTATAATCTTCAAAACAGTTAAATATAATTTATTTTCAAGGCGTTACTCCCTCTGAAAGTCATCACTTATCACAGTACTGAAGTGCTATAGCCAGCCAATTCCAGGGAAAAAGCTGTCTAAGTTTTCATCTCAATCACATTTTCAAACATTTAACGTTGTTTTTCAACAGTACAGTAGAGTTATTGGTTGCATGCTAGCCCACCGCACAAGGAGATAGTCTTGTCTCCACCTTCAAGTTTTAAATTTTACTTTAAAATACTTCACAAAATAAACTATTTCAGGATTTTGTAAATAAAAATATTACTGCATTATCAATTTTTAAATTTAATTTTAAAAATTGATATTAGGCCTCTAATGACCTTGACATAGGCAAGCCCTAAAGTCCCTATAAAAAAAAGATCATTATTTTTAAAATTTTAAATTGTGACTACAACTTTTAAAAGTAAATCCTACTGTCATTAAAAATTCATTTTCTTTAACTTACTGAATCAAAAACCTCCATGTTATGACCTTCAAGTGATTGATACTATAATAACCCCTTATGGTCGTACATAAAACCAAAAAATAAGCTGTAATTTCATCATTATAAATTAAAGAATTATTAACATGTAGACAATTTATTTCAACAGAAGAAAGTTCAAGCAAATGTAATGAAGGTCCATAAATTAAAATAATTCATATCTTGTGTACACTTGAGTGATTTTTTTTCTCATTACACAGTTTTCAGTGTTTTGAATTCATAGAACCTTAAGATTTTTGATTGTGTTACCTGAGATGCCAATCGACATTCAACAACTCTTTGGTTAAAGTCGCTCGTTGCAGCTTTGTTTAAAGAGTGAAGGCAGTGTGCAATAACAAACACAGCATCAGGAGGTAATTGTATTTCTGTCGTCCTTAAAGGATCAAATTCAATGTGCTTTGCAGAACCTATCAAATAAATATTAATGTTCATATGAAAATTTCAAGCGAGGGGTACATTTTATCTCGAAGTATGTTAGACAATTTCATAGAAATCACAATCAGCATTAAGATACTGAATAAAAACTTTTATAGTAAATAAATAATTAATTTATTGTCAAAAAACAGTACAAACTGCATATGACCACATGGAGGGAAAAAAAAAACTAATTTACTCTCCGGAAGCAAGCAAGGGACCATCCCATCAATTCCGATCAAGGGCCCTAAGGCAGAGGCGGATTCAAAAAATTCAGCAAAAATTCCTAGATAAGATAAAAAGTTAGCTGCGAGTTATAATACTAATAGAATGTCAATATGTTTGTAATTTTAAGCAAAAAATTACATGTAAGTTATTATCGAACTAATAATAAATTCACTGTCATAGTAATAATAGTAGTAATAATAAATTCACTGTCAAAAAATATGTTACAAACAACATGTCAATGTCAGGGGTAATCAATTAATTCACTCTCTGGAAGCAAGAATAGGACGATCCCAGCAATTTCCATCAAAAGTCCAAGGCAGTGCCAGATTACAGGAGGCGAGGTTAGTGAAGAAACTTCGTGCAGATCATTGACTCGACTCAAGAGGGGAAATTACTTCCCCCTCTCCATGCTGTTACTGTATGTACTGTGCATCTTCCTCTAGTTTCTTCACAAACTTGCCTCCTGTAAATATTTCTAAAACTAGTGATTCATTTTTGTGTAAACTTAATGAGTTTAGTATACATCTTGAAATCATAGTACAACTATCATTGCCAGACAATAATTAAATTAAATACACAATGTATATTTCAAGTCTATTACAGGAATCTTACCAGCTTTTGCAAGAAAGACTATTGCTTGGTCCATACCACCTCCTTGAGTGCCTATGTAACGTTCAGCTTCTGCACAAATCTCTGCCAATTGTTCTAATTTGAATTCCAACTGCAGAAACAAGTCACAACACACAATAAATTACCTTCAAAGATAAAAAATATCAAGCCAAACTACAAAATACAAATTTAAGAACAAGAGTTACTGATTGAAATATACAACCACCTCCAAAACAAAAGAAAACTAAAACTTTAAACATATACCTTATTAGATAAAGCAGTTACCAATGCTGCTGAGCATACAAGAGCACTCGAACTTGACAATCCAGAGGCAATTGGTATACTCCCAGATACAGCTGCTTTAAAACCAACAGGCAAGTGGGAATCAGATGTCATTGATTCTAAGACACCACGAATACCACAAAGTACATAGCTATGCCAAGGAGGAGGAGTACCATCATTCCCTGGAATTCTAAATTGTTGCTTAATATAATTTTTGAAGTATTGAGATATTACAGAACAAGAAAACATCTCACTTACTTGAAAGACCTAATGTCACCCACAAAATAACTATGTTTAGGGTCTGTGTTAATGAGATTGATAGAAGAGTCATCAGATTTTCTAAATGCTACAAGAATATCTTGTTGTATTGCCATTGGACACACAGAATACCCACAATAATCTATGTGTTCTCCTATTAAGTTGACCCTACAGACAGTAATAAAAATAGAATTGAAAAAACACGAGAAAAAAAATTGTGCATTACACCACAAACAATTCCATCAACTGCATATACATATACACAAAAATAAATAAATAAATTGAGAACAACGTATACCTTCCTGGGACACGAACGAAGAACTGAGGTTCACATTCGAATTTTTCCACGAAAACATTTTTTAATTCAATAAATCTCCTTTCTTTTAAGTCTGCTTTAAGTGAGATGACAAGAGCAGGCGGCTTTGGTGACATTCTTTTCCAATCCTTCGTACCGAAGATTCAACGAAGTAAAGTTACAAGCAGTCCAACAATAATCACGTACACGTCAAACACGAACTGTATTAAGAGTGACAGCTTATCAGTACGAACAGTACGAATTTCCAGCAGTTTTACGTATGTATATCTACCCGGCGTACTTATTCTAGCGTCGTCATCAGGTAATCTTATCATCTGCAAATATTGAGAATAAAGAAAACTTAAAAAACGAGGTCGCTGGAGATAATTTTTGAATTCATCCACAGAAATGAAGATTACATCAATCAGTTAAATTAAGGCAAATAGAATATCAGATGGAATTACATGACTTTCTTGGTCTAGAGATTAAATGATATGTATGATAATGGACATAACTTCATTACAAGTCACCAGGGAAAGAGAAAAATCGTACCGTTGAAGAGGTACTTATATTTCACGTGTCAACCTGACCGCCATAGAGAGAAAAAATGCGTTGCCACGAAAACAAAAAGAACTTGCTGCTATGCAGTTGAGACGCCTGTCCAATACACTATCAAAAGCATGAAGTTGGTATTACATGTTTTTAAATCCCCAAGTGTTAACCAATGATCTGCTGCTGCACCTTGCACCGATTCAGCTCCGATTCTACCGATTGTGGCACCACGCCACGGCATTCTGTACAATGACAGATTGAAACAAACACGCAATATGGTTACCTGTATGTATAAAATGCGTATTAATTATACATCGTGGGTGATTTGTGGTTTATCTGGTTAATTTAGGCAGTGTCATATGAATTTTGTTCACAATGGCGGAAAAACAAGCTGTTAATGATTCCCAGTGCGTACGAGTTCTGACTGAAGACGACATTACATCTCGAATTCTAGACGGTTGTAAAGCTTCTGATGGTACTTTTATTGATAAAGAGAAGGATAATGACAAACAGAAAACAAGAGAACCTTCCGCAGAAAGCGAAGCGAGGTTGAAAAGACAAATAAAAAAAGATGACAGTGGCATATCGGTAGAAAAGTCCGAAAATAGTTCTGAAGAAGATGCTTCTAAAAGATCCAAAAGGGCTAGTGATCAGTTTCCCGAAGACGACACGCGGGTTCGTACAGAGGAAGAAATTCATTTTCCCAAATTCAAATTGAAGGCTAAGAATAGAAATTACCGAACCAAAACATCTGATAATGTCAGCTCTGATGAAGAAGTATTTAATGTTAATGTAGGTGATGATACTGAAGAGAGAGAACCTGTTGTCCCTAACGCAGGAGGAAGAAGTAGTCCTGATTCAGGTCATCTAGAAAATGGTTCTGCTCTTGATGATGTAGAAATGGAGGATGCCCCAGAGACAAATGAAGTTACTGGTATGGAGGAAAAGACACTCAATGCTCTAGATAGTGATGACTCTATTGATTCAACTGACAGTCATTGCAAGAAGCCAGATACAGCTGATAGTGATTGGGAAGATGTTCCAAATGTATTGCTAAAACCAAAACCCAAGCACAAGTGGTTTGTCATGCAAGAAGTTGTTAATCGGTATTGAAATTTTTAATTTTTAAAATCACCTTGATTGCATAATGGAAATAAGCAACACGATTAATTAATTGTTTTTTGTGAATTTACAGTCAAAAAGGAGTCACCAGTCGCTTTCAGGGTCCTCAGTTATTTCAGCAACGTTGTTATGGATCATTGCATGCAGTACAGAGACTTGAATTGATGTATAAACTAGAGGCACATCATGGATGTGTTAATGCTTTACATTTTAATTCTTCTGGAACTCTCTTGGCTAGTGGGTCTGATGACTTAAATATTGTTGTTTGGGATTGGCCTCTTGGGAAAATGGTTGTCATGTATGACAGTGGGCATAGGAGTAATGTATTTCAGGTACATGTCTAGGAGATTAAAGTTTTGATTGCTTATTGAATGAATTTCTTAAAATTCAATCACTTTGTTTGTAAGAACAGGTTAAATTCTTACCTCTTTTGGGAGACACCCATTTAGTGTCCTGTGGCCGTGATGGCCAGATTCGTTTGGCTGAGATGTCTTCAACTGGAGTTTGTCGTGCTACTCGACGTTTGGGAAATCACAGAGGACCTGCCCATAAATTAGCTATTTTACCAGATACTCCCCATGTCTTCTTAAGTTCAGGAGAAGATGGTTTAGTCATGAGTCTTGATGTTCGTGTACCTAAGCCCCACAAGTAAGTTATTTCATTCACGGATTAAATTCTGGGTGTTGTATATTTTCAATAAAGCTATTTCAGAAGTCATACATTCATGTAAAACAGATTATTGATAGTAGTGATACAATTAAAGATGCTTAAAAAGAAACAAATGAAAAGGATTGACGGTGACAATATAGCAGAAACAAGTCATTTACTCCATTAAAACTATGTGAATGCTGAAGGTGATCTGGCACAAGAGATAAATGAAAGCATGCTTTTCGTAGAAAATTTTAGTATTTACAATATGCCTTATAACTATATTTGCCCATTGTGTACAAGATATGTGTGGAAAACACCCTTTTTGTTATTAAACCTTTGACCTTGAATAAAAATGTTAGCATGTCTGATCATAGAGACTTGGAATATTTCGTTTGAAATGGTGTTGTGTACAAATTTTCAGCTCTATTGGAATTTTATCCTGAATTTAGACATTATAGTGTCCTTTTGTACTAGGCTAATGAGCAATATTTGTTTTTAGGAGACCTTGAAATTTGTTTGTTACTTTAATTTCTCTTGAAGTTTCCTACTCCCTTCTGCTTAGTTATAATAGAAGTTTTAGGTACTTCTGAATTTCTTTTGTTTGATCTGTTTTAACATTTTTTTCTGTTTGTTGTTTATGTAGGTTAGTGACAGTGCTTGAAGATGGACGAAATATTGCTCTGTATAGTATACATTCTAACCCGTTAAACAACAATGAATTTTGTGTTAGTGGACGAAACAATTACATACGAATATATGACCGAAGGAAAGTATCAAGTCATGAAGAACTGAAAAAATTCTGCCCAAACCATTTGGTGAGCAGCTAATTTATTTTTCGTGTATTCACATTGACATTTAATGTTACTTTGCTTTGTTTCTTAATAAAGAAAATTTGTTTTTATGTTGAACTATAATACACTAAAGAATGATAATTGTTTACTTAAAATAATATTATGTAAGTAAATTTTCAAATTGCGAGGTAAATGTAATACAAAGTCATCAAAATTTTGTTCCCTAAAATGTATCCTATGTATTTTCCATGTTCATTAAGTGTTTTCATAGGGTTAATATTTACCAGCTGTGTAAATATGAAACAGGAGTTTTTTGTATAGAAAATACACGTTTATTGTATGAAAATGATAAAATATTTTATTCGAAATATTGTCCATCGCTAGCTATCAACTATAATTTTTTTCCATCGCTCTGACAATTTATGATTGCCGCGCCAAAACAACGTGCTCTTTTGAGGCAAACCAGTCATGGTGCCATTTTCGTACATTTTCCGAAGTTAAGCGCAGCTGAGCCCATGCGTGTCCCAGCGATGCAAATAAATAGTAGTCGGACGGAGCCAAGTCTGGTGGGTAAACCGCATGCGCAAGTATTTCCCAACTAAACGCCTCAATCGTTTCCTTGACCGGTTTTACTGTGTGTGATGGTGCATTATCATGAAGCAAAATCTGTTTGTGTTGCCTTGATATTCTGGTCGTTTTTCACGCAACGCTTGATTCAAATCGATCATTGTTGTCGGTAGCGTTCAGTATTAACGGTTTCGCCAGGTTTTAGCAGCTCATAATAAATCACACCCTTCTGATCCCACCAAACAGCAGTCTTCTTTCCATAGCGATTTGACCTTGCAATTGATGTTGATGGTTCACCTTGAGTTACCCATGATCTTTTACGCTTAGGATTCTCGAAATATATCCACTTTTCATCACTTGTCACAATTCAATGGAGAAATAACTTTCTTTTGTACATGGCGAGCAGCATTTCGCAAGTGGTTTTTCGGTTTTCTTGCTGTTTTTCATTCAATTCATGTGGAACCCATTTTCCCACCTTCTGGATCTTCCCCATGGCTTTCAAACGTACGAAGATGGCTTCTTGTGTTACATTTAATTGATCCGCGAGTTCTTGTTGGGTTTGAGCGTCATCCTCATCCAACAATGCTTGCAATTCACTGTCTTCAAACTTTTTCGGCGGTCTTTCACGTTCTTTCTTTCTCACGTCAAAATCGCCACTTTTGAACTTCTTAAACCATTCAAAGCACTGTGATTTTCCAAGAGCATGCTCATCGTAAGCTTCGACAAGCATTAGATGCGATTCTGCAGCAGTATTTCTTTAAATGGTAACAGTAAATCAATGCTGTCTGCAAATCGTAGTTTGTAGGCACAAAATTCGACATGTCAACGCTATTAAAAACTATGCTGTTATATGAAACTTGTATAGTTGTGAGTATTGTTGTCAGCTGTCTAAGAAATAAAATGGCACCCGTGATGCGGTTGGAAGGTAACTACATTGACAGCTAGTCAACCATAGGCAAATTCTGGTTTCATATTTACACACCTAGTAAAAACAATGTTAATGAATATCCCAAATCTCATTTTAAATATTCATTTCAATTTGAGAAAAACAAACTCTCAAGTGAAACAATTTTTATATATCTAGCTATGAATTAATTTAACAATTAATGGTACTAATGGATAATGGAAATGTTAAATAGAGAAATTTATCTCCTTTAGTTGTATTGTGTTTAATAATTATTTGGAATGTTGTTATTTAGTAACGCATCATGAGACAAGAAATGATTTTGACTTATATTGTTAAATAGTTCACATGATGTCATTGTGGAGCTTGAGTTTTCAAAAGAATTTCATAATTTTATGAGATAAAGGAAAAGACTTTATTTCTGGAAGAAAGTATACACTTGTTGAGAATTTTAACTGCAATTTATTGCTAAAACATTCTTGTAGTTCTAATTCTGTTCTTTGTTTGGAGAAAATCAGTGTTATTTTTGTATTTGTTTTAAATTTTATTCACCTGCCCATAATGGAAAACAATTGCTTCGAGAAGAAACTTAATGAATTCTATTCAAAGATGTTCGTTACATATCGTAATAGGTCTCATAAGAGTTGGCGTACAGATCAAAGTATTTATTTTCTCTTATGAAGGTTTTGGAGCTTCGTGTGACTATTTCAGAATTTATTACATATATCAGCAAGTACATTGTCACTTAATTAGTGATACCTCTCAAAAATAAATTTTCAGGAGTCTGAAAAAGCAGTCTCAAAAATAGTCGTAATCAAGTAACAGATTAAATATGGTCTCACTACAAATAGAAATGTAATGAATTATTGATTTTTTTTGCTTACTGTCACAAGGAAGAAATTTGACTAGTGTTCTGTGGCTCACATTTCCTCGCATTTAAGATCTAAAATTGAGGTGCAAGGTATCACTTATTAAGTATTGACATTATAATAAAGGTTTTTTAATTTTTGAGAAATGGGAGTTCTATTTTACCTCACACAGGTGGAGAAAGTAATTAAAGGATTCAATACTTTTTGTTTTTTTGAATGTTAACTGAAAGAACATTCTAAATTGAAAAATAATTTGTAATAGATTTCTAAGAATTAATTTTATTAATGTAAAATTTATGAAAATTTTTAACAAAAGTTTACCTTGTGGACGGTTTCACATGTGTAAATATTTATGAAGCAGTTTCCCTCAACAGTTGCACATTTTTTGTTTTAAAAACATAAATGGTCATTTGTTTCTGTTGCCTTTGTTTTAGAATTCTCCTTCTCAATCAGCACATGTCACATGTGCTGTTTTCAATTATAATGGTACGGAAGTATTGGGATCATATAATGATGAAGATATATATTTGTTTGATACCCGTAACCCTAATGGTTTGGAATATGTCCATAAATATGAAGGCCACAGGAATAGTGCTACTGGTATAAAATATTTTGTATCATACTAATTTCCTCTTCTTTTTTATTTCTTATTGATGAACCCTAAAGCCCCACAAAAAAAATAATTATTTTTTAAAAAGATACGAGCTAGATCATGAATATGAGAAGTGTATGTTTTTGAGCCAACAACAAAATAATTTAGCATGAAGTTACACATACCTGATCTTTATACATATTTTTACCCCCTCTCTTGAGTGTAAATATAGATACATTGTAAATATAGAAAAAAATTCCAATCATCTGTATAAGTTTACTGATTTTTATTCATAAGTGAGGAATTTTTGCTATACATCGGAAATATCTTGCTACAATATTTAAAGCAATTTGTTTTGTTGTGCTTACAAGACTATATACCCTCAACGAACTTGAAAGACCAGCTAGTTTCCCATTAGTATACCTGTTAACCAGGAGGTCTTCATTGCCTTTATTATTTTAAAGTATTTTCATTGCTTGGTTCTATTTTGAATTTTTTATTCTGTTGTGCACATTGGTGAAAATGCTGGTGTTACTTAGTTCCATTATGTTGTGACAAACACTTTTTAGATAACCCTGTACTTCTATTTACAAAACCGTGATTCAGATTGTAATTCAGAACAGAGATTCAGATTTTATAAGTTACACTAATATATATTATGATGTCTGCACAGTGTGAAATTCCTTAAGAATATCCATAGTTGTAAGTGGTTAATATTTTGTTTTATATCACATCATATGACTTCTTTTTCTTTTCTTTTTTTTGCTTCATATTGATCATTATTAAAATAATATATTCTCTGCTATAATAATATTAACTGTAAAGTAATTATCTTCTTAAGGAAAACCATGTAATGAAGTCTTCATAATATGATAATTTAAATAAAATTTTCAAATATGTCTATGATGATATATACTTTTTGGTCAGGAGCATACTTTTGCGTTATTTTACCCCCGTTGTCAGTCGAGCATGAGAGCATCAGCTGGAGTCAGCCATTCATACTCAGCTGACGATGAGGGTAAGGTTTCCTGAACTCATTCCCCTGAAGGTAAATATCATGTAGATGTATTTGAAAATATATTTATGTTGTAAATGTTGAGCAGTGTATTAAAAATGTGTATGTTCACTCTCCGTTTTAAGGGTTACGTTGTTGATAATTTAAATTGGGTTCTTGATAGCATCAATGTGAATCAAATATTTCTCATTTAAATTGTTTATCATCGTTTGTTCACAGTGAAGGGATTAAGTTTCTTTGGACCTCGTAGTGAGTACATAGTATCTGGTTCAGATTGTGGTAACATATATTTTTGGGACAAAAATAATGAAGCTATTGTTCAATGGATGCCTGGTGATGAAAATGGTGTAGTAAGTATATTTCCTTCCTAAAGCTATCTCATTTATAATCTTTATTTCTTATAAAGCCTTTATAACGAATAATAATAGTCTTGCCGCCTCCTATGAAAATTATGTGGTGAGTGAATTCAACTTCTTAGTTGTTACTATAAGCGTTTATTACTTAAGGAATTTGATTTTTTTTTAATTCTCATTTATTTTTGAAATCTAAGATAATTAAGGCAACAATTGGTAAGAATAAAGCATATTTAAGGAAGACTCAATTACACACTATTATAAACAATAGTTACTTATTTTCTTTGTGTGATCATGTTCCTTTTAATAGCCTTCAGATTAGTCAATGTACAATTGTGTGACATGAAAATCTTCTCCAAACTCTGCTTTCAACAAAAAAAAAGTTGTCAACAAATTTTTGAAAATTCATCTATTCTTTCGCTTTTGCTTTCCTATGCCAGATAGTAATTTCATGGTCTTCTGATATTGCATGTCTTATGCTAAACTTGTTCAACTCTTTCATTTAACATGACGAACAAAAAGTTGTGTGTCAGACTTGCACATCTTTGCAAGTAAATAGTATGTTGACTATAGTGTAGCTAAAAATGTAGATATTCCGTTTTGTTATACTAGTAGTTTAATAAAATGTGATTTCAGGTCAATTGTTTGGAACCTCATCCACAAATACCTGTGATTGCCACTAGTGGTCTGGATGATGATGTTAAGATATGGGTTCCTTCTTGTGAACAGGAACCCAAAATGGAAGGGTTAAAGTCTGTAAGTATTCTATGAAAACATTTAACAGTAAAGTTCACTTTCATGTAAAAAGTTTTGTATTTTTTTTCCTTGGAAAGATTTATCTGTTTTTTTAATTCATTTGGAATCATAAATTGTATCAGATATGTAATAGAGTAAATACAAATCGCTGTGCTTTGTTACATTATTCTTAACTAAGCAGGGAGGGCCTACTTATGCAAACTAATAAAATGAGTCCATTAGTAAATGTAGGAACAGAGTTAATCTCCCTCTTTATTATTAAGGTAACATTGTAAAGAGAAGGATTGTTGGACAGTGGAGGTGATTCAGTTGATAAATGCAGGAGATTGGGAAGTTCCTCTTGATACAGGTTGAGTGGCCAATATATTGGAGATGAATTAGCTGCAAGCGTTTGGAGGAGGTATATTGAACCAACAATAATTCTGTTTCTGCAGCATTCACTTGTGTTCCATAATTGCCATATTGCATCCTCTACTCGAGATCTGGGCAAGATTAATAGCATAGTGATCATGTCATTATTTGGTATGCAATGTCACAAATTGTGATGACTGTCCCTTATTTTCATGAAGGCAGTTTGGCAATTACAGTCCATTCCAGTTTTTTTTTTTTTTTTCTACTTTATTGTAGGATCTATTTCACTTGCATTGAAGAATTAGACACTGAAAACATTTAGTTCCATCAGAACAGAGCCACATTCTACTCATCACAAAGATCTCTGGAAGTTTTGAAGCAGATGTTCCTTAGTAGCTTTATATTCTTGATAGCTTACACCCTGCTCATCAGATTTAACCCCATGTCTTTTATCTGCAAAACTATGTGAATGGAGAAATTTTTAAACATTGTTTCCAGAGTTTGCAAACCTTCATGCAAGTCATCATATGTGGAAATGTTCACTGCATACCTTGCAACATGTTGAAGACACTCAAATTTCAGTGTACACTTTACACTTAGAATGGCATAGAAAATGAGGAACCACCTGACTGACAAGTCAGATGAAAAAGAACTCCCGATGTGTGTCAAAAGACATTTGATGTATCTAAATTTTTTTTTTCATCCTTAGAAATGATGTGTGAAGATTTGCCGCTCTCTTTATGTTTGTGTATATTTCCCTTATTATTTTGTTTTGAGTAAAATGTGCTATTAGTTAATAATGAACATAAATGATAAGTTATAGTCCTCCCTAGAATTCTAATTCTCTCAAATAAGCACCTTTTTGAATGCAAATAAGCACCAAATAAGCAAGAATGTTTGTGCTTTTATAATAAATGTCTTTTAAATTATTGGGGCTCATTAACTAGTATCATAATTTGCAAAATTTCTTGTGAGAAATTTCAGATTTTGAATTTGATTTAAAATATTTATTGTAGGCTGTGCAATCAAACCAAAAGGCTCGTGAAGATGATAGACAGAGAGATCCAGATGCTTTTGATGGACAGATGTTGTGGATTCTTTGGCGCCATATTCGACGAACAGAGCGTAGAAGGGTAAGTTATATATTACTGCTATTAAGGGATAGGTTTCTTTTGGAAAGGGAGTTCCACATCAGTTTGTTATAATGTTGATCCTTGTGAGAAAGTAAAATAAAAAGTTTTAACTCTCCAGAGATTATATCTGCACAATATTCCCATTATGATTCGTTTTTACTGTGTACATTTGTCATAATATGCAATACTTGGTACATATCTCCTTTTACCTGAAAATTGTATGTATTATGTTATTGTTTCAGTTGAACACTTTCTTATTTTTACGGAGAACACAGTGTAACTTCTTGTGTGATGTTATAATTTGATTTTTAATATATATTCAGATTTTTATCTTTTGGTACATGTCTAGGGGACAATTTCCTCATCTTCTATTGAGTATGATTGATGCATCATTCCACATTTCTTTAATATAGAAAACTAATATTCGTGGCATGAATTTTAATAGCTTGATATTAGTATAATTATTGTATTTTATGAAAATTACTTTTTATTAATGTAATTGAAGTACTTATAGATGAATTGTTCTTAGGAAAGTCTGAAAGAAAAACATTCTCATCTCCCTCTGTTAGAAGTTATTGTCTTAGTAAAATGTTTATTGTGTTTTATTTTCATTGTTTTATAACTTATCCGATGTCTGACAAAAATAAACTTGTAAGTCAAACTACTTAGCTTCTTTCTATGAGAAAATTGTTGAGTGTTTTCATTTCATTTATTTTCCAAAATGAAGATAGAATATATTTAATTCTCTATGGAGATGGTAAAGAACCCATGCCATATAACTCAAAAATTAATTTACAAACTAGAAGGTATCATAGAGTACCATAAAGAATTTTTCTTTTGTAAGAGACTGGACTTCTTTCTTGCACTTGAACAATTCGATTTTTTCTTATTTTCTTTTAGTATCTTTTTCTTTTGTGGTAAATTTTATTGTACAGACTGGCCTTGGGAAAGAGGTTGAGGATGGGACTTCACATGTTTACAATATTAGAGAAGCCTTAGTAAAATACTGTATACGTTATGTTGGTTGCATGCTCCCGCTACATTTTTTGATTCGAACAAGCTTCCTGAGCTCTAGCTTCAATTCTCAACTTCTACCAACTCTTCTGGTGGCAAGTGAGTGGATAAATTTTGAAATTAGATTATTTTCAAATGAAACTTCAGAATAAAACAGTCTATTCTTGAATAGCTGGATGAACAATTGTTTCTGAACTTACTGTTCAAAATAACTTGCTATGTGTTTCATCAATATGTCTCAAGTGATCCATTTTTAAAATTTCAACATTTTGTTACTCTCCAATGTTAACATATAGCTAACCAATCTCATAGTGTTTTACACTGACTCCACTTGAAGTTCCCTAAATATTTTTACATTGCTGAGTATACTTAGATTGTACTTAATCACTGTTTTTCATACATGTGTATATCCGTACAAGTGAATTGTTTACTTGTTTCCCCCCTCTGAATGCAATATTCTGATGAATTAATTCACTCCTCTTTTAGTATAGAAAGTAGGGGTACTAAATTCATACCAACAATTAGCATCTCCAACTCAAATGCCTCCTAGTGTTCACTGTGGTATGGGAAGTTGTACTTTAAAAAAATTATTATCAGTATTATTTCCATAATTACTATTGTTGGATTTTCCTCTTAGTTCTTATTTCATCTCAACTGGAAACGAATCACATCCCTAGGGTTAAGTTTTTTGCATTGTCCTACAGTTCCTTCGTTATTATGTTTGCCATATCTTATATTGCTGATTTTTATGGTTCATGTATTGTAGTAGTTCTTGGAAGTTTTTTCTTTGAGCACACTCCTTCTGATCTTTGTTAATGAGACATTGGTTTTGTTATTGTTCTATGCCGTGTATTTTTTGTCAATATTTTTGTTATGTTCAACGTTTTCGGAATTTCAATTTTGAGAAGGTATTAAAAAACCTTATATTTTTATTTTGAACTATTTTTGTAAATTGTCGTCCATTTGCTAATTATAATTGCAGCCAATTAAAGACCCTAAAATCATACATATTAAGAGTTTCGAATAGTTGTTCAAATTGCATAGAATTGAAAGCCTTATTGTTGCACGTTGTACATCTTCAGCTGTACTTAAAAAATTGATCATGGAAGTTATGGCAGTCTCAGTATTTCTACCCCTTCTAAATCCATTTTCAATATTGTCATATAATTATATTAATTTCTAAGATGATTTTAAGTCTGAGCAAAACAATCCTTGAGTGAGGTATGCTGCCATAGCATTTCAGGCCATGCTTCTATTTCAATGTCTTCTCTTGCTATCATTTATTGCTTTTTTATTTGTTTTAGCAGAGTAGTCTTTTCTTAGACTTTAAAATAATTGCAAAGAAAATACATAATTCAATTGATTCATACATTAGATGTGATTTATTTATCAACTTAATTTTTTTTTATAAAAATGAACAAATGACTATGATTGTTTTTCTTTTTTTAAGTTAAAAAAAGGTAGTTATTCTGTTACAAATTGCATTTCAATTTTATCAGTTTTCTTTTACTTTTATAAATATTTATTCTATCTGTGCTAAAGAAACACTTTTCAAGACTAAACTTTCTCAAAAATACATTATGTAGAGTTTAACATTCCCCATATCCTTTGGGTAAAATACTACATTGAAGGCATTAATTTCTTTATATATACTTACAGGTTTGAAAAGTACGTCAGCCAATTAGGCCATTATAGTAATAGATTTTTAAGCTTGTCTTAATGCTGAAAATGCACTTGAGTCTTGTTAATTGTGTTATTGAAATCTATATTTATGTATTAAAAAACAACCATTAAGTTAATAAATCTCAAACTATTTTAAAATGAACAAGTCCAGCAATAATATACAGATGATGTAGATACCCCTGAATTTGGTACAGTTGCTATGTTGAATTTTTCTGTCCTATCTTTCCAAATTAAAAAAAAAAGTCTCATCTTTTAAGTTGAGTAAAAACTTATCAACTGTTTAACATTTGGATTCATATGGCATACAAATACAAAAATTGTATTTTTTAGAAGATTTAAAAATTCTATCATAATGTGGATAATATCTCCCATTTTTACAACTCTTACATGTTTTTATTTTAGTATGTTACTGTAGTGTCCATTACCCATTTCATATTCAGTCTCCCTGCACTGTAACAAGACACCTGATGAATAGGAGGAATCGCTGGATGGTGCTCTTAGGTCATGTGCTGAATTTTAAAGCTCATTGCTGCCCAGATGACACTAAAATATACCTAAAATTGAATAAAGAAAAATTCATAATTCCAAATAACAAAAAAATTTGTTTGAAAATTCACTCAAGGTTAACGCCGGATAACACATGTGATTAGAATGGGGCAAATTTCAAAGCTGACTGGTGAGCTATTGTAGCAAGTGCTGACTGATTGTTAGTTTTTTCCACGCAGACTATGTGGGATGCATTAAAAAACCTGTGCTGGTTAGGAAGAAAAAACATTACAAATTCCATAAAAAATATGTTAATTGAAAAACAAATTCAAAATTTTAAGATGCTACACGGCTACGTGGACATTGCTATGTGACTCACATCGGAAAACCCTTAAAATAAAAAATAGAAAATCTATATTATATTTTGTAGATCACAAGAACCGATACTGGAGAAAATGTATGCCTATTGTCTAAACTCTGGGCCACAATGAATGCTCTAGATGAAAATATCAAAAAACATTTAACTTTTAGTTTAAAATATCCAAATTGAAAGTGTGTTTTTCTCATACCCCAAGTGGTTAAAAACCAACCAACTCTTACTTAATAGTTCTGTAATGAAGGTTGTCTGCTATAAATTTCTCCTATGCTCTCTTGAAACTACCATATGAAAGTCATGTACTATTCATTCTACTTTTATTTACTCTACCTTTTTGGTTTATGGATTGTTTTCTTGTATGAATCATCTATACTAGAAAAAATTTGAGAGCATTATTTTTAACCTTTTTTTCTGTTACCATCATTTAATACTTTTTTCTTTTGTATTAATTTTTAAGTATCAAATTAATTTTTAGATGTTTTTTATTTAAGAAGTAGTGTAATAAATTTTGTAATGTACATAAAGTATTACAATGTGTATTCTGCAGAAAGAGACTAAAAGTTTTGTTTTACCTACCCAAACACTGATAGCTTGAACTATTTTTGGGGGGACCACGCAATTATTTTTAATTCTTTTTTGTATGGAATTATTGGATACAAATAAATGAAATGAAACTGTAATTCATATTTTTGTTTCTTAATCATTTTAATTCTTTTTTATTGTAATAAGAAATATAATTGACTTGTGTAATTTTCTTTTTCCAGTCGTGACAAAATAATTGATTTAAAAATCTGCCCTGAAAAAAAGATTTAAATTTAAGTGGCTCGAGCCTCGGGGCAGCAGTATTATTAATACTATTGTTGTTATTATTCTCAAATTTTGAGTTATTTTAATAGTTACCATTCATTAGCTATGTTTTCGGAATGATTAAAAAATATGACTACAGTAAGTATTTATTAAATAACTGTCTTTTCATATCCTATTGAATATAAATTTGTTTGATATTCTGATATGGTAATGTGTCATGATTTTGCCTTGTGGTGCAGAAATGTTTAATTTGCTACTGCATTTGGGCCCTTGATCAGAGTTGGTGGGATTGTCTCTTGCTTACTACTGGAGTGTAAATTAGTTTATTGTCCTCCACCTGATTGTATGAAGTTGGTAACTGCTTTTTTGACATCAAATTTTAATTTATTTTAGGTCCAATCATAAAATAAAAACTGGTCTTTTGTCAAATTGTGATGCATTAAAATTTTTAATCCAACTTCAATTTTCAAGATTTTGCATGCGATCATCTCGGGAATTGGTTCTGAGATTATGCTGTCAGCTTTCGGTTTGGTTAAGAACTAGTGGAACTGGAAACCAGAACCGACCCATCCATAATGAATACTTATTGGCAAATTACCATATTTTTTTAAAGTAAACTTCATTTAAAGGAAAATTTTCAAAATATAAATGGAAGTGTTATATACACTAAAAACTTGTATCACAACGCGTAAAAATTTGTAACGTGAAAAATAGTGCCAAGCCGCAAAAGTTTCACTAACAACACGTTCAAAATAATCATGTTACCAAAAATCATACACATAATAGGAAATTAGTAAATATTATATCTTGTTGTAATTTATTTAAAGATACAAACAACATTAAAGAATTCTTTGTTAGATAACTGTCTCATTTACAATTTTTTTTCAACTTTAAAGCTGCAGTGATCAAGATAAAGTTCATGTCTTCTTCAATCGCCTTCAAATACCTTTTGTACTTTGAGTCCATGACCGAAATAGTTTAGTCATTTGTATATAAATATTTCCCTTGTCAAAACATTGCTAGTATGTTGAACAAGAAGAGCGATTTGTGTCATTTGTATCAATGGATGAAGGTGGATTTTTATGCATTTAAAATTTGAGCAATGTCAAGTTATTGGTTTAACATCTGGATAAGCACATTCCCCTTTCAGGACACCCCAGTATATGTTTGTCCAAAATGGAAAATGAAAATTCCATTAATGACATCCTGGCAGACACCTCTAGAACTGTATTGTGTGTTATGAAAACTTGGTGTTCAGGGTATCTGCCGAGGTGATTCTCGTGGAAATTTTGTCTTCCCTTTTAAATTAACATACTCTGAGGTGTCTTGAAGGAGATTGTGCTTATCCCAATTTTTAAACAGATGACTTGGTTTGGTTTAGCCTGGCTCAGCTCTCCTTTTTAAAATGCATGAAAATCTGCTGGGTCTTGATTGGAGAAGAATCGATCCACGCCTGCGCCATTCTGGCGCTCATCGTTGATGGTCTCACGGGTGATTGGATCACAAGGCTTCCTGTAACGTATTTAGAGTGCCATGTCCGCCGGAAACCGGCGACTTAGGCACTCGTTAGGTTTAAGATGGGATTGGAATAAGAGGAAAAAGGGAAGGGAGTTTAAGTATAGTTTAAATGATGATGAAGTATTGGAGAAAAAAAACGTTTGCGAGGGGTACAAAGTGTGATAGGACAGTTGAAGAATGTCTGAAGGGTATCTACGTACTGCCGCAGGATTAACCCTGCGATTGAGATGGCGGGAGTACTTTTTAAAATAGTTGTCAGGGAATGCCTTACGGAGGTGTTTCTGAGCTTGATGGAAGATAATTTTTGTGATGGGTTTAAGTTTTGAAATATCTCTCAGATGAGAGTTGCTAGTGCCCAACGGCGGTCGTACAGCCATCCGCAGGAACCGGTTCTCGATGACGTGAAGACGATGATGGTTTGGCCGAGAAGTGGTGGCCCAGGTTTCACCGGCGTAGAGCGCAAAACTGCGAACACACGCTTTATAGATACGTAATTTCACCTGGAGCCGGATCCTGCGATTTCTGAAGATGGGAGAAAGACGAGCGAGCGCGCTGTTCATTTTGGAAGAGACAGATTTTGCATGTGCTTGCCAGCGAAGTTTCCTGTCCATCGTGATCCCAAGGAACTTGACACTTGTGGACCAGTCCACAGTGGTGTCCTTCACCTTGAGCGACGGCAGGTTTTGAAAAGGTTGGCTGGAAGGGCGGCCGAAAGTGAAGATAATTGCTTGGCACATGGAGGGGTTCAAGGTGAGCCCATTGGAGGTGCTCCAAGTTTCCAGGCGGGAAGAAGCAGATTGAAGATTAGAGATAGCCAGTGGAAGTGTGAGCGCGCGCGCCGCATACGCGATGCCGTCCGCGTAAAGGAATTCGGAAACATGCCGAGGAATGTCAGGAAGATCATGAAGACAGAGAGAAAAGAGTGGGTGCCCAGACACTTCCTTGGGGAACCCCAGCGCAGATGGGGCGGACGGTGGAGAGGGAACGATTGTAACGAACCTGAAAAGTTCGCCCGGATAAGTAGCTGCGCAAAAGGTGATGGAAAACGGGAGGGACTAGGGAGTTGGTTTTGCGAAGGAGTAAGTCATGATGGACAGTGTCAAAGGCGAAAGAGAAGTCAAGCAATTCAACTGGCAGACATCACTTTAATTTTCAACTGCCCAGCAGAATGTTTTAGGATGGGAAATATTTATAAACAAATGGTCTAATTTGGTTGTTGGCTCTTAGACTATTGTTTTAATTTTTTAGAAGATTCTTTCTTGTTATCAAGCATTGTTTGTTTGCGATCATATTTATCATAAACTATATTCTTAAGGATAAAATGGTGTTCTCGTTAGAGAGGTGCTAATGAATTCAAGAATGCAAACATGACTGAAATGATTTGCCATTCCTCTTTTCCAATATGCTAAGAAAGTATCTTCCAGTTGTAAACTAGAATTCCTTTTTGCAGCAACAACAAGGAAATTCATCATGGTCTCAACAATTTGCTAATCGTGCCAATGGACGACTGAGCCCATCAGCCCCAGGAGAAGTTCAAGAGAGCAGTAGTAGTGAGAGCAACACAAGCTCTGATGGGGAAGATGAGGCTCGCATTCAGTGCTCTCCGTCGTAGGCGTCCTCCTATTTGTTCTGTTGCCTGGAGCGTTGGAAGTTTCTTGCTATGTTGTGTAACATAGCAAAAGCCTTTTTGCAGTTGTCACCATTGTCTGTCCATCACCCAATGATTAATATTGTGTATTGAAATAAAAAAAGAATTAATGGCAGATTGTTTTTCAGTATAAGCAAAAAAATTCTGGTTTTCTCTGCACATTACATCACAGGTAAATGTCACTGTTCCTGACTTGTGATTTGTAGTGTTTTTAGGAAATTCAGTGACTTGATTTCTATGAAATGAAAAAAAATGGAAAAATTTTTCGTGAATACAATTTTGTAAATTTTTCTTCCAAAGTATGCACAAATTATGCTTCTGTAGCGAATTATAAATTCAAATTTTCTGTGCATAAGATATTTCCATTAAAGATCAATTTAGGTTTAATTGGCGTCTTTTGCATTCATAGCATCAGTTTGCTAATGTTTGATAACTATTAGTATAATGTTACTAATTTTAGTATGCTTGTGGCTTAATTTCTGAAGGATGGAGACTCAACAATGTTACTTAATAAAATTATGTACCTACGTCTTCCTAGAAATATCTGATATAATGTGCAGAGCAAAATATAGTAATCTTGGTTTGTTTTTTAAAACATGATTTGGATTTGATCCCACATAAGGTAATTTTTGTTTTGTCCTCAATAAATTGGAATGTATTTGCCCTTATTTCCCAGTAATTTGTTTATTGCTCTAACTCCACTGCCCTATTACTGAAGTATTTTTGTTTCTTGCATGCAAGTTCTTATCTCGTAATATTGAAACACTTGTGTATCGTTAGAAAAGTTCCCATTCAAGATGCAACAGGGATTTCTTGTGATNTTTTTTTTTTTTTTTTTTTTTTTTTTTTTTTTTTTGTTGATTTTATTAATAATAATTTTGCTTTCTTTGTTGAATTTTATTTATTGTCTGTTAATTTATTGTACATATTCAAATGAATGGACAAACAAATGTGTGCTCAGAGCTGCATCACTCGGTGGAAAGAAATGAATGACAACAAAGTGTAACAAAGTGTAACAAAGGTGGATGTAAATGTGATGAAATGTTGTACATCTCTTCAAAAACTTGAAGTTTTGTTTGTACCTGTAATATTCTAAGATAAATTGCTATTTGGTGGAATATTTGATATTCACACACCTTTTTAGTATCTCTTGTACTATGTTTTGCTTATATTCTTGAGATTTCATAGATTTTCATTCTCTTCTTCACAGGATTTAATGTTTGACATACTCACTTTCCTTGGATTTTTATTGCCTACACAAATTTTTCTCTTGTAATGCACTTCTGTTGTCGGTGTTGACTAAACACGGTTTATTTTCTAAAAGCATGTTGGTTGTAGACAACACTTTTTGGGAAATGTTTCTATCTTCCTTGTATATATTCCCTCACTTACATTTTACACTTATAAAAATGTCAGATTGTTAATAGATTTTTAAGTTTTTAGTTTGTTTCTTCCCTTTATTAGAACTTATCCCTTAAGAATATTACAGGAATGCTTTAAAATAAGGTCTTAGTAGGATTTTTGAGCAAGCCCTTATTAAATTAAGAGGTAGATGGGCAATTCCTCTGTGATCATATTTTTTACTTGAAGTATGTGTAACTCAGATCTGTTTTGGAATTAATTAAGTTTATTGTTAAATTTTAAAACAAAATATGTTATTGTGATGATACTTATTCACATGGCAGATCTTTAGAACATTTTAAGACTGAATTATGTTGTGTCGTGAATGCTAAGAACAGGCATATAATGAATTGAAAAATGAAGAAACAGCGTCATGAAATGTTTGTAATATATAAGAATATTAGTTATTTCTTTGAACTTGGATAAATCAGTTACCTTAATTTTTTTTTTTTTTTGCTGTATCAGAATGCTCATGAAATGTGTGTATTTAGAATGATTTCCAAGTGTACAAAGAAAGAACTATTTTGTGATATGTACAACTAGGTGAATAACCTGTCAGGATCCTGTATTGGTTTACTTATTTAGGTTTATCCTTGTTAATCTACAATGTAGGATAGTTATGAATAAAGATCTACTATTGCTGATATTACAGAGCTCTTATTCTTCTGGTAAATGTCTTGTCTAATTACNGGGGGGGGGGGGGGCTTTAGGGCTCGTCAACATCGAGGTCATTAGAGCCCTTAGTGTCTGATTACATTGAAGGATGTCTTTTTTTCTCAGTAACATATCCCTTCTATCTTGTGCATGCTCTTTGTCATTGGGTGTGGATTACTTTTTTAATTAACACAGAAATATGCACCATTAAATTAAGTAAAATCCAGATTTGTGTGCTTAATCAAGGATGCTGATTGGACACATAATCAGCATTTCCATTTCTTCCACTCCTTTTAATGAGCTCAAAGATTATCTGGTGTATCTAAATATAGATAGAGCTTCTTATTTTGTGTTATGAACATAACTGTTGTCACTGTATGCTTTAAATAAAATATTAATTGAGTGATGTCAGGCACACACTATTTTAATGTTTTATTAGTGAAATGACAAGTTCTCAAAATTTTCACTTTGTAACCTGGTGTCTTGGTGTCGCATCTTAAATACATCTATTGGAGGTGCACTGTGTGATTTGTAGTTTGGTGTCTAGGACATACTTAGCTTTGCAAATTAATTACCTTGTTGTCATATTTAATTATGTTATACCACACAACTTCACTTAAGTTTAGGGTAACTTAAGAATATTATTTAACTTTTAAGTCTTGGAACTTAATTAGTACCTCATTCTTTTCAAATCTTTTGAAATTTGCTGGGACTCGTTTTGAAGAAACTATTTAATTTTGTGTTTTGAAAATATGCTTTCTTAGCATAGAAATCTGGCTCAAGACTTTGTGCTTTAGGTAGTTTTGGGAAGGTCTCACGTAATTGAAAATCGACTTACTCTTATTCCATCCTGAATTTTTTAAACCTTACTCTCTTTTTGTGTGTTACAGAATATCGATAGAAGTAAAGGTACTGGTGAAGTGATGATAATTTTGTCAAAATAGATATTAGGTTGTTTTTATTAATGAATAACTTTGCCAGCAACATTGCACCCATCGTCAGTACTACATAAACTGAAATAAATTAGTAAAGGTTATAATAAATTTGTTAGTTACTAAATGCATAGAGAACCATAAACTATTTACTCTCTACTACAAGTAAATGAGATAGAATGAACATTTGAACAGAAGAAACATTATTAGTCAAGTTTTTATATTTTGAATCAACAAAATTTAGTAGCAAGAAATATCTCAATTAGTTCGTAAAATATGTTAAAATACCATTTCCATGTCTGAACATAGAATTCAACAATAAACATGAAGAATACTGCTTAATTTTAACACAGCAACTTTCAAACTGAGATTGTGGTGTCAGTGGGGGATAATATGCAGAAAATAATCTTATGAAAAATTAATTTTTTTTTTAGGTTCCAAGTTTCTTATTTTATGAGTTCATTAGTGGGAATCACAGAGTTCAGTTGGATAATTGTATTTCTTTGGTTAACCTTGATATAAAATTTAACAACCTACTTCAGTTACTGTTAAATTAATATTAATAACCAGTCTCATAAGATATATAAATTATTACAGTACGACATTGACAAAAATACATACTGACAAAGAAGGAAATATGACATTGACAAAAAAGTTTTAAATAGTCTTGAAATCCATCATTTTCATTAATTTTTTGGAAAGTTCTCAGAGGAAAGCTCCTGAACTTGGCTGTAAGGATGTATGACCACAATATAAACAACTTATGACCTTTTTTCCACCTAACTATTCCTGAAATTAGAAGTTGAAATTTTATGTGTAGAAGTAGAAAATTGTCTACTTACAAGAAATACATTTTAAATAGACATTGGTGTTTGTAAAGAAATGACAAAATATGCTTGTGTGAAACTTCACATAACGAAAAATTGTTGATCCTACAAAATGCATGCAACTCCATAAAAACAATATATTGGATCAGTGAAAAACAAATAATTTATTATAATAATGAACAAATGAATTGTATATATCTTCTTTTATAGTGTCTTAAAATGTATAGATGTCCTTAATTGGTACTCATGATATTCCTTTTATACTGAAACTGGAAGACGGAGCATGTACTCACTGCAATTCTCAGATGTGCGTTCTCCTCATAATGGTAGATTCTTGTGGAAGACTATCAATTTCAATTTTGAATACTTACCAGGTATAAGTGGAGAAGATATGACACTCGTGGACAGAGACTGATATGCTTTGTTAATATCAAAGGAATGATAATAGAGATAAAAATTAAATTGGGGGAAAACATTTAATATGAGTTTCAAATGATGGAGAGAAATAGTAACTTATCCTGCTCGTAGCTTGCAGGGATAAGCAAGTTATAATTGTCAAAGTGTAAGTATGGTAGAATGTCCCTGTCTAATATATGTCAAACAACCTGGATCACTCGGTACTTTTCATAGCTCCTGCAACTTGATCTTTTGAAGGTGACCTAAAGAGAACCTTTTTTAATTTTTTCAGATTTTATGAAGCTAGAAAACAACACTACAATCTTCCGTAAGATAATCTCAAGTTAGCATTTTCTGATGTTTCTATTTAGTTAAATGGGAATGAGGCCATATTTTATTAAGATTGAAATGGGAGTCTTTTCTTTAATCCATACTTGACTGCAAAGGAATTGCAGGTAAATATCTTTAATCTATGGAAATCTATTCCACTTCTGAACACAAAACATGTTATTTTTCTCACAGTAGAAGAGTGATCCTACTAGAATAATCAGCATTTTACTTGGATAAGAAAGAGGAAACCTGCAAATCCTTTCGAGAGTTTGTAAATCATGGAACTGATATACAGAAATCAATTAAATTGCGGTGATTTCCAGCGCCTGGTAACAGATTAATTATGTTACGTTGAATGAAAATGAAAACTCGGGACATTCAGCTTTATGCGTTGATGCGCCACGACATTCGCCTCTCGGCCCAGTCTACCATTGATATTCAACTTGCGAGACCCACAGACCTCTGAGGTGGTCTCATAGAGTCTAGAATCCTCATATGAGACGACTCCCTTAGGAAGTACTTGATTGTGGATCGGTATTTTCCATTTCTGGAGTTCACAAACACAGAAATTGCGGTGAACGTCACTGCCAGGTAACAGATTAATTATGTTATGTTGAATGAAAATAGGAGACGGGACCGAGATTCGGGCCTTCAGCTTGATGCACTGACGGTCTGTGGATTTCGCAAGTTGAATATCAATGGTAGACTGGACCGAGAGGCAAATGTCGTGGCGCAGTGTAAGCGCATAAAGCTGAAGACCCCGAGTTTGAATCTCGGTCCCGTCTCCCATTTTCATTCAACATAATTAATCTTGGAACTGAAGAATGTCCTGATGATTTGACAGAACTGGATTTTCCAAAGAAAAATATTCTACCCTGTTTAATTTTGTTTTGGAGAGCGGTTTATTATTATTATTGACCCAGTGCACTGATGATAACAATTGTAAATCAAATATAAATTGAAATATTAGTGAATGCAATGTATCTTCTACAAATAGTTTTTCAAGAAAATTATGTCAAATGGAACTACTATGTTCTCAAGGCACCAACATGAAATGAGTAGCATTTTGGTTTCTAGAATATTAATCCAAGTTTGGGATACCAGTTTCATGGTTTCTGTTGGAAACAGTTTTTGCTTGAAACTTATTACAGAAGGTTTTAGAGTAGATTTTTACTTTGGTTCATATTTTACAAATTGGTGGTTCAAAATCAATCTTTCATCAATTGAAATGAATTAATATATAAAAAATTACTGTTCAATACTTAATGTTTAAGCACATGTTGAATATATTAGTGACTTTATTATAATAGAACTTCCATAAATAGAAGCTTTTCTATATTCGTTACAAAGTTTTCTGTAGTGTTGAAGAGAATGCAAAAATATTTCTTATACCATTTTGAGAGTGAATATTTTGTGAACAAATAAGAAAAAAAATAAGAAAAGTATAAATCATAAATATAACAATTCAAAATTGGATTATAATAAAATGAATGGAATTGTAGATTTTAAGAAGTATACAATATGAATAAAAGTAGAGGATTATGAACACACAGATGGAAAATTTGAATGAAATTTGGAATGTCAAGGGATTTTATTACACGATTTGGAATATAAATAGAAAAGTGCCTCTCACCAGGGCCCCTGGCTCATAGACACACCAACTTAATATGTAGATCATGTATGATGGAAATGAAAGATAAAATAATGATAAAAAAGTCACTCTTTATAAGATTCAAATACACAAACTTTAGCATTGGGGCTCCTTGTCCTTACCATTTATCAGATCGACTTCAAAGGCAAGAGAAACATTTTAGGTTGATAGGTTCCCCATTAATTTGGAGATTCTGTACCTCTTCAAATGGAAAAACCTGTTCACTAAGTTCATATCAATGACAGGTGTTTGAAGATTTTTGTAACAAACAAATAAATGTATAAATAAGAACTTATATATTTAAATATTCGAAGCAGAACATCCCCTCTCATTGGGAACAACCGAAGCCTTTACATGTTTTTGATGAATTTCAAACTTGCTGTTTTTTCTGCAGAGTTCAATTTAAAAATTAATTTCAACTAATATCATTAACAGAATATTTTGTTCACAATTTCTTTCGACAATCCAGAAGAATTTTTGTCATTGCTCAACTGTTCCCTGCAGTTATTTTCCTAAACAATTGCCTATGTAATTAACCAGAATAATACGGCTAAGTAGCCAGAAAAGAAAAGTTAAGGTTTGCCTGAGTATGACGATGATTGTACTCAATTACCTGACTAAAAATATGATCTTTAACAATCTTAAGAATTATTCATTACTGCATTTCCTATGAAATAATACCAACCACTTACTATGTTATCTTACTTATGTTTCTATGCTATGTTGTAAAGAGATACAAGGAAATAATTCAGAGAAATCTTCAATGTTCACAAACCAAGTCAACATTTGTTGTCTCACAGAAGGCAGGAAAAAACAAGGATTTCACTTAAATACATATATTAATGATTTATTATTCACATACTACTTTGGTAAATAGATAACAAAGATTTGACAGTCTCAGTAAATGCCCATTGTCTTAGCAAGACCAGCATAAATTTGTAAAGTAGTCACTCCAAGGCATAATGTAAATATAGCTCGCAAAAGCAATGCAATCCATGGCCCCGTATCAGTCACATGACCCAATAAATCTAACAATAATGGTTTGTAGGCACACAATAAGAGCATGACAGCCACAACTGGAAGCAATGATTTATTCAAATCATGTCGTGACCACAACCATACTAAAGTTGCAGTTGTGATATGTTGTACCTAAAAGCAAAAGGACAATAATTCACATTTATTCACTGATACAAATGAAATAATGACAGAAACAAAAATATCTCCTCACCAAGCTAATATTTGATTCCAGACTTTTCTGGATGTATACCCAATCAAATTCAGCTCCTCTCGCACCAACCCACAAAAGAAGAAACCTAGTAAGAATTATTTCTGCTCCAGCCCAACCAACACCAGCCGTTAGTACCTTGGCATGGCCTTTACCTGGAATTCCCATTAGAACAACATACAGACCACCAAGGTCTGCTAAGTCGACAGTTGTCTTCAAAAATTCCTGCAAAACTCACAAACCTCAATATTTTAAATGGAAAATAATATTTATAAACAGTATCTATAAACTTACCCCCAGAAAATCAATTCCATCAGGATTGTTCAAATCTGCCGCAGGGAAGAAAGTAGCTAGGACAAGCATTTTACATAGTTGAGTAAATACATATATTCCACCAGCTTGGAAACATTTCCAAAATGCACCATATTCTGACCTGTGAGAACAAGTATTAGACACTATCCGACACACATAAATAAAAATGCCCAGTATATCTGTAAGAATAAGTATCATACTCACAAGCCTGAGTACTTGTAAGTGAAGTAGAAAGGGACATACACAAGTGCTAAACAATTCCCAAAGTGATACAGAGTCATGTTCACAAATATAGAAAATTAACAAAATTAGAAACAAAAAATTATATAGTTGTCACGTGAAAAATTGCAGTTACTAAATCATTAATGTCAAAAATATATATACAAATCGTCGAACACTTCATTCAGTTCTGACCAGTTTCTGTCTTCCGCCTTTCACATTCTACACCTAGTTATTCCATCAACAAAAGATACTAATTTCGTGCTTGAAAAAGTATTAAACTCAAGATTGATTTTTAAATATCTGGGTCTGCAGTATTAGTCATGAGAGGACTCAGTTTTAGGTTATGAAGCCCGTCGCGTAGCCAATCCACACCTGATTCACACGACCACACGACTCCCGGCACCCGGCACCTGCTCAGCAGGGATGGGTACAGTGGGTACAGAATGGGTAACTCCTCATCCATTCCTGGTCCTCATCTGTTTACTTGAACCAGATTGCTCCCGATAAATAGGGTGGTGCGGAAATTTGAAAGAATATTCGAAAAATTACAATTGCTTTAATACAACTCGAGTATAAATTATTTCGTTATTTAAATTGAAAAATTAAAATGAAACTAGTTAACGTCTCAATTTCTTTCAGAAGATAATAACTGGGATACAAATGCCAAGGAATGGTTTGGTATTCTTTGACTTCGTGAGCCTTACTCACAGACTACAGTTGTGGCCTTACTGTTGCGCGCAGGCTTCGCGTTGCTTCGCGTATCATTGCGAATCATGCTGAAAACAACGTCACGTATACAGCAATAAACGCTATTGTTTTTTTTGAATTGGCTGCCCTGCTTCTAGCCACGCACGACTTGCGAGTGCGACTAGCAGTCACGACTTGTCAAGTAGAATCGCGTGGAAGTATTATACTGTCACGGAAAGAGAGAGGAACACGGAGCACGACTAGACCCAACGCTAACTTACATTAACTTATTTCCTTCGTGAAGTGTTTTGTAATTTTGTTTCAACATGTCAGTCTATAAAATGACGAACAAACAAATGATAAAATTTGTTATTTTGTACCGTGATCATGAGTGCTTGTGGAAGACAGATTCACCTTATTATAAGAATCGTGACGCTAGAGATGTGGCGTATAAACGAATATCTGACGAAATGAACATTGACGGCTTTAGACCATCGCATGTCGCCCAAAAGATAAAAAATTTAAGGACAACTTACCATCAAGAATTACGAAAAATTGCGTTAAGTCAAAAGTTTGGCACATCGCCGGCTCATATCTATAAACCTAGAGCAGTATGGTTCGAAATTGTAGATGCTTTTTTGAGAGAACAAATTCAGACGAAGAATTCTACCAATTGTGAGGTGAGTACTAACTATGTAATGTTTAAAAACAATGTTTTTAAATGTAGGTGTTTCTACAGACGTGCTCGCTTTCATGGAAATAAAGAAGTAAATTTATTGGAAAATTTCCATTTATTTGTGCCTTTTATTATTTTGAATTTAATATTTAATTAAGACAATATCTTACCACGTAAAATCTAGGGGTACATGCAATATGTATGACTTAATAATCTTTGGGACGAAACTGATTTATTAATCTAGTTACAAAACATTAATATTAAATGATCTAAAAATTTTAAAAAATTGTGTTAATGTGTTTACAAAACTTTAACTTAACTACTTATTTATTATTATTATATGCAAATTTTAGAAGGAGAAAATCGAAAACAATTTGCCACCAGCAATGTCATCAGGGTGGACTCTTTTATGTTCGTGTGTCAGAGTCTATTTTAATGAATTTTCACTGGGCGGCACTGGGGATATCCAGGTATTTAGAATTGTCCCGTCTGGATTCCTTCACGGAAATTTTATTTTATTTTTTTGAAATTGCCATGGTTTCAATTCACAGAAAATGTTGCGAAGTTTCTGGAAAACGAAAGTACCAACATTTTGAAACTAAACTTTGACTAGAAACTAAAAGTTATTGGACTTGTTGGCAATATTTTTTAAATGATATTAAAATAAAAGCATACTAATTTATTTTGTAGCATCGTTTTGCTCTTTACGACTGGGCTTACGTCAAACAATACAATGTTGATTTCGGTATTTTTTCTCGTGTCGTTGAACGGCACAAGCACGTGCTACCAGGCGGCATTAAGTCCCTTACTAGTTTATTACTTAAAATATGCGTGTGTGTATGGTTTACGTAATAGTTCCGAGTCGATTGAAACTGAACTTTTATAACCATCGGAATTATCTAACCGCGCAGTGAACGATAGTCACAATAAAAATAGTTTTTTTCTCCGAGCGTTCTTAATTAATCAAACTACATTCTGAGAGCGATCACGAGCATAGTGCTTTATTTGTCCGTCGCCAACGTCAACGATAAACTTTTCAATAGTTGAAGAGGTAAGGATGAAGTCTCCCACGAGTGCGAAACCCGTTGCGTGCGGTCATAGGCGCGTGCGTGTGTGTGCGCGCGGTGGCTTGCGTGTCACACGCAGAAAGGCGGAGACTCGTCTGCTCCTCGGTTGCCACACGCACGGCTCTCGTGGTTCGTTGCTTTCGTCCTGCGCCGCGCTGCGTGGACTCGCTCGCATGGAAAGTCGCATGCGTGCGCGGAAAGTCGTGCGTGATAGAGGCGAGCGTGCAAGGTGGGGGTCTTCGATGGCGGTAGCGTACAAATGCCCTGGAGTCGTAGGAAAGAAAGGAAATGGTCGCATTGGCGTAGCAGCACACAATATTTAGCTCAATAGTGCTGCTATCCCTCTGTGAAAGAAGGAAGTAAACCAGCGGTTCCCAATCTGTTTAGGATGAACCCCCTGAGAGATAATTCAAACTTGACACACGCCCTAGCTATTTTGTTAGATCTAAAATATGCCTACGTTTGTCTTATTTTTAAACATAAATTGCATAAAAAATTAGATCAAAGGTAATACAAATACTGTGAATTTGAGTGTTTCAATCTACTTTCACACTGTTTGAAAAATTCAATAAATTTCAAATGCATTGTAATGTGGTTTCGTTATCACCCAATTACATACGTTTAAACATCTAAAAATTGCTTTACTAAATTCAGAGCTGGTGTAGAGAAGACCTTGATTTTTGAATTTAAGAAAGTTTTGAAAGTAGTACAAAACTACACCCCTTAGCAGCCCCTCTTAGCAGCATCACTCCTCTCGGGGATCGCACCTCACAGGTTGCGAACCGCTGGACTAAACTCTGGTCTCCGTCTCGTCGTTAGTATGCGGAGTGAATCGAAATTTCCTAACGCGTCATTTGAGCAAAAGTTATTCATGATGGAGAATTTCGGGATCGTTACATTTTTATTGATAATGAAATTCAGAACTACTTTTTGACATTTCTTATAAGCGCATTATTATATCTACAGAATACTCGGTTTTACGGAGCTCATGCAAGACTCCTTACGTAGGGTGGAGAAATGGTGTCAGGAAACATGTTTGTCAGTTAACCCTGACAAGAAGGAACTAGTTGTTTTCACGAGGAGACGGAGGCTCGATGGTCTGTCCGAGCCCTTCTTATTTGGGAAAAGACTAGTCAGATCAATCTCGAGGTGATATTGGATGCCAGGCTAAGTTGGACAAAACACATTAATTATAAGGTGGAAAAGGCGCGCAAAATCTTGTGGACACGTCGTAGAGCTATTGGGAGGACATGGGGACTGGGACCAATAGTGGCTCTATGTTGCTGTCATAAGACCTACGATCACTTTCGCGTCACTGGTCAGGTGGCTGGCTCGGGGGTAGGGACGGCAATTTCCAGGCTAAACAGCATACACATACTAGCTTGTTTAGGAATAACCGGGGCGCTGGGCACTACTCCGCTCAGTGCCATGGAAGCATTTCTACGCCTTCCTCCGCTGCACTTATATATTAAGGAGCTGGCAAGCATGGGCATCGTTTATGGTCACTCGGTGGGTGGTCCTTTAAGAACCCTCACGACACGGCAATCCTGACAAGGCTGCAGGTAGCGAGACCTTTGGCAGGAATGATTGGGGACCTGATGGGGTCCGGGTATAACTGAGACACTAAATTTTTCGTGATGATCCCCACAAGAGAGGATTGTGTCACGGGCGTCGAGACAAGTCTTCAGACTGGGGATCACGTTTGGTTTACGGATGACTGACGGACGGGAGCGGGAACTGGTGCCGTGATCTGAGGGCCTAATACAAGGCTTCAACTCTCTTTAGGGGGATTTATTAGTCTTCCAGGCAGAAGTATTTGCTATATTGGTCTACATTAATTACATACAGAATATGTATGGGCTTAGTGGCCGTATTAATATATGCAGCGACAGTTAGGCAGCACTAAGGGCACTATGTGCCTTTAGAACAACATCCAAACATGTGTGGCAATGCCAACGGATGTTAGACACACTCTGTGAACGAAACCCAGTTACCCTTTGGTGGGTCCCTGGGCATATGAGAATCAGGGGAAATGAAAAGGCAGACGAACTGGAAAAGTTGGGATCTAGGGGCCACTTTGTGGGCCCGGAAGCCTTCTTTGGAATATCTCCACGAAAATTGATGCTGGAGGTTGTCAATTGGACACACCAGCAACATCTCACCATCTGGAAGTCACAGGATATAGCCAGGCAGGTCCGCGAGTTAATCGCCAGGCCAAGTCAGGAATATAAGAAGGTCCCACTAAATTTAGGTAGGAGTCGTATAAGGAAAGTAATAGGTATACTAACAGGCCATAATATCCTATGGACACATTTACACATTATCGGGATCAGTTAGGGTCCAATGTGTAGAAGATGCGGCATGGAGAAGGAAACCTCAGAGCCTGTACTCTGCTCATGCGAAGCTCTTGCCCGTTACCTAGGTTCCTATTTGCCGAACCTAGAGGATATCAGGAAGGCTAAAATACAATCTTTGGTGTCGTTTTGCGAGGTCCTGGGGATGGAATAACCCTCACTGAACAAAGGGTCGGTTAGATCTATGAGCTCCTCTACAGAGGACTCCTCTAGATGGAGCCCGCCCATACCATAACCTAATCTAACACTCGGTTTCCGTTGTTCTCGGTTGTCATCAGTTACCCGGGATTTCGGCGGTGTGCATTGCCATCTCGCTGCTAATTTAGCGAAAACAATTTGAAAACACGTTTATTAATCATATCTAGCTCCTCTCGGGCATATATCGAGTGGATGGCGAAAAAAACTCTTTGGGCAGCCTTCTTTTCGACATGGGTGCACTGACAAAAGCTGATACAAAAGACTAGGGCGAACCGTGGCGTAGTGCCTAGCTTACTCACTTTCTATCTCTGGTAACGTGGGTTCAAACCCTGTCCGATCCATGTAGAATTCGCTGTAGTGGACGAAGCAGTGTTCGCGGCAGGTTTTCTCGGGGTTCTTGCGTTTCCCCTGCCGCATCTTCTACACATTTTCATTCCACCACAAACTCATCATCATCCGCCTCATTCGCGTGGCATCCTCGTCATTAGGAGGCCGTAGTCGTGAACGACGATCAGGACACAGAGGAACCTCAACGCAGAAGCAGCAAAATGCTGTTAGAAGTCGTCTGCTCCAGAATCAATTATGATACGATACATTTTATTACATCCAAAAGACTAAGGAGAGAAGTGACCCGTAATAGTGCCTTCATACCTAATGGCCTGTTAAATATTAATTTATGCTTCTTTTAGTATTATATATCTATTTTCATTAATATCTCATTGTTTTTTAATTAAACGGAAAATTATGTTTCTGTTATCTCTTTAATATTTTCTCTTATGATTTAATTCGCTTTTCATCAGGGACATAGCTAGGTTTTGGTGCTGGGAGGTGTTATATTTGTTATTGCAAAAGTATATTTATTAATGAAAAGGAGAAATAAATTTCACGTTTCTTGCAGAGGATTGGGGATTAAAATTTCAATAATTGCATAATTATTAGATAAATTATCACCCAGAATATAAACAATTTTTTCACTCTGAAGTAATATTATTTTATTTACCACAATAAAGTAGATCATTTCATCTCAGCAATAAGTGCTTCAAAACGTAGTATCTAGAGTTCCCTATCAAAGATTCTAGAGTTCGTTAAGTTAACCAGATATTTGTCAACAAGTGTGTATTGCAGATGGTAATTTGACGAAATACTGAAGTAGTGGTGATATCGCCTCTTATACTTTATTTTCAATCAGATATTTCGAATAAATAAAAATTATGTTAGATTGTGAATTAATTGACAAAATGTACGATTTACATCAGGAAAATTTGAAATACTTTCATACCTAGTTTTTCCTTTATTTTTGGTTTCTGAGTATTCAGGAGGATGGGAGGAACGATAGCCCCTCTCTGGCCACCCCCGTTACGCTAATGATTTACATTGAATCATATGGAAATTTGGATTTCGCTGATTGTTTTCGGACGGATTATTGATGAAATCCGGGGTTTCACTGTTGTTCAGACAAAACAAATGTTGGAGATGAAAAGGTTTTCTTCTGACGGTTTACTGTTTTTCGCGCCGTAGAAAAAATGCAGTGGATGAAGAACTTGCTATCCCCACCTTTACTTCGCTTTACAAAACAAACTCTACCACACATATTGCTACATTGTATCTTGGTAACAAATCACAACTTTATTATAATAATGTTTGCTATTAATATGTTCAATAAATAAAAAACGTAAATAAATATTTTGTATCGCAAAATATTGTTTGAGTCTTCACTGAGCAAAGGAATGTCGAGATGAAGTCTTGGTAACACGAACGTCGACTTGGGGAGAAACTTTACTGGATGTTTTCCTCCTTAAACCGGATGATTTATTTCTATCATCCGTGGTAATACCAGATATAAGTGACCACAAAGCAATTCTCCTGGAATTACAACGGACAACTCACTTCAAAATTCCACAGCGACTAGAAAAATATTTCAATACGGAAAAGCGAACATAAATGCAATTCAAAAATGTTTATATTTTAATTACAATAAGTGGTCGTTAGAAGGGGCGAAAATTGAAGACATGTGGAGAAATTTCAAATTGTTAATCTCGGACGCAACTAAACTATCTGTTCCCATCAAAACAACTAAAAATCGAACTCAGATCCAGAATATTACATCCCAAAAATTAGGAAACTTAATAGGAAAGCAAGAAGGGCCGCAACGCAAGGCAAACGTAACACTACAAAGTAAATTCGAAAGTTTATCGAAAGAAGCAAACAAGGAGAAAATCTTAGCTCTAAATACGTTTCTTAGCGGTATTTCATCCAGGAAAAAAGATGGCAAACAGGGGGTTTACCGATACGTCAGAAACCTTAGGGGAAAGAAAGATGAAGTGCGTTTTTTGAACTCGGAAAATAACAATTCAAAAGTATCCATACCTGAAGAGAAAGCTAATCTATTCAATAAATAATTCGCGTGAGTGTTTACTGATAATTCTGAAGTCACAACAATAGAATGTAACTTAGAATATAATTCCTGTAGAGTCAGGGAGGGGTCGTATCAGAAATTGTCTAAGAAACTTAAAGAATAAAAAATCGGTAAGGTCAAACGGGGTTACCACAGAAATTTAGGAGGGAAAACGATAGTATCATATCTAGCTCACATTTTTGAAAACTCAATTAATAATACTCAAATACCACGAGACTGGAGGAATGTAATCATAGTACGATACACAATCAGGTGGTAAAACTTCAGTATCAAGTTACAGACAAGTTAGCTTAAAATCGGTTGTTGTAAGATAATGGAACACTTAATTGCAAATTATTTAAGAGAATAGTGGAGTAAAACAGCGCTATTACATGACAAACAACATGGGTTCCGACCGGGGTACTCGTGCGGAAGCCAAATAATATCATTATGTCAGGACATTGCAGACACGTTAGACAAGGGACAGAGCATAGATGCAGTCCTCATAGATTTTTTAAAAGCGTTTGATTTAGTACCTCATAATTTATTAATTAACTAAATATCAAATACTGGAATAGATAGAAGGGTGGTCGAGTGGATCCGTGAATTTCTACGTAATCGGAAGCAAAGTGTTGGGGTTTCGGAAATATTATCGGAAGAAGAAGACGTCACATCAGGAGTGGCACAAGGCAACGTCCTCGGATCTTTACTATTTATAGCATTTATCAACGACCTGTCTGAGAAAATAAGTTCAAATATATAAGTTATTCGCGGACGGCTATGTAATTTACCGAACAATAAATAACCCGGAAGACGGGATAACATTGCAATGAAACCTTGATGAAATCCACAAATGGGTAAACTATAAATCAAATGAAAATAAATTCAAATAAGAGTAAAGCTATATGTTTCACCCGTACCCGTTTAAGACAAACTTGGTTCATATCCAATCCCGGAAGTAAATTCGTGCAAATATTTGGGTATCAAGTTTAAGATTAACTTATAGTGGTCTGATCAGGTTAAGTGTTGCACAAAAAGTTTGCAACTCTCTAAATTTCATTAAACGAATTTTAAAGAAAGGCAGTAATCCGACAACCACAAAATTAGCATACACAACCCTTGTTAGGCCTCTATTGGAATATGCATCGGTAGGATGGGATCCTTATAGAAAATATCATATACAAGAATTAGAAAACATTCAGAAAACGATTAAATATGTAAACATGGAAAATTACATAAAAATTGAACCTCTCCAAATTCCTAAAAAAAGAGCGCGACTGGGATGTTTGTTTAGTACACTTAAAAACGAACCAGCGCGGCGTGATGTCAAAGAGCGTTTAGAAAAACAGGCTAAATTGGGTAGACAAGATCACTTTTTCAAAATTCGTGAAAGGAAACAAAAAACAGACGTAGGAAAATATTCGATTCTCAATTGGTCAATCAGTGACTGGAACAATTTGCCTGAGGATGTCGTGGGAGCGCTATCGGGCTTCAAAAAAAAGGGGAGCAGACAAATTATAAAGACTAGGCAACTTCTGTAAGAATGGGTGCGTTAGTGTAGATAGAAACCTAGTGGAGTGATAGTAGGTAGTGAAGTGATACGAGGGAATTGCGTGGTTTAGAAAAGGAGGGAAGGGAAATGTGAAGTGCACGAAAGGGGTAAATCGAGTGTTTGGGTCATCAGCGAAATAAAATGTGCAATAAGTTTTATCTTCTTTTTTAGATGTTTCAGGGTAAATGTTCGTATATTTAGTAATTTACAATCTGTCTAATCATACAGTTTAATGATTTATTTAACAATTTTTGATTTCAGTTCTCAGTGATATATGTATTTTTGTATTGTATTTCCTTAAATTGCTTATATATTTCCGTATATTCTGCCACCGGGTAAGATCTCCCCATTCGCAGTTAATAAATATTATTATTAAAACGGAAACCCCACCAACAAATTAAAAACCAGGGTGAATTTAAAAAAATTTAATTTTGGAGTAAACAGATATCATTCCACAAAAAATCTTTGACAAGTAACATGAAAACAAAGACAATAAAATTTAAAAAATGGCGTAGAACCGAAAAGTTATTTCATCGTGTTATGTCAAATTAGCGCACTGGTCGACGCAACAAAACATCCTACCACTATATAAATGTCTGGGAACATGATATCATTTAACACGTTCTTTTTATATTAACATGATTATTCAAAGTAAGGTAAGCTCAGCAAAAAAACTTCAAAAATAAAATTTTTTATGTATTTCTACAAAAGGCAGGTCGGTATCTTGATTGACTTTAACTGTATAAACTTAAACTACAGATTCTTTTGGATCTGTAGTTTAAGTTTATAAGCATAAAATCATGGTGTTTGTAGAGCTCGCCAGCTTTTGCCAGAGTAAAAAATTACATACCTATTCTATTGAAGACGACGTACGTCATGAAGCTCAGCGTTTATCTGTAATGTCCAGTTCATCCGGGTTCCCAAGGTTAGGTACCTTGGGCTAACTTCCGTAACGTTGAGTCAAGTGAAAGACAAGTAGTTTGACGCCCATCATTCGTTTCTGGGAGTAATTCACGAAATTCTGACGTAACTAAAAGTGATGCTAAACTATTGAATCACCACTGATAAACGCGGTCGAATTGTTTCCTTGACAGAACAATTTATTCAGCCTATTGAATACAATACGGAGTATGGAATTTGTTCATAATGTAACAGGATAAAATATTTGAAAAATATGTTTCATAGTGAGAAATTCAGAAGTTTGTGATGGTGGTGGTAATACTCTTGAGTACATGATATGTTTAATTATTATAAATGTTGAGAAAGAAGGAAAACGTATTCGGAGGTAATAATGTACGAGTATATATGTTACGCACAAAACCCGAATTCGGCAATTGGATGAAAAAAACCGTCCAAAACTAGTTTTGGCAGATGTGATTTTGCCAGAACTAGTTTTAAGCGTTTTCAAAACGACCAATACTAGTTGTGGACGTATAGCTATTGTCAAAACTGGTTTTGAGCGTTTTGAAGAACGGAACTAGTATTGAGCATTATCACAAATAATGAAATTTCGTGTGAGAAACACAATAAATAACTTATGTTAATTGTTGTCTATTTGACTCATAAAGTGCAAGTCAAATAAAAATATATACGCGATGAATACTTTTCTACCAAACCGAACATAAAAACACTATGAAGCACGTAATTACCATTTTCCCTTAAGCCTCATTCGAAAACATTTCATCCGTACTAAAAAAATTGGCATGAGTACAAAAAGTTTCATTCTTATTAAGACGACAAATTTTGTTTTTTGACGATTCTCTTTTGACAGAAATAGTATTGATCATTTTAAAAACGCTCAAAACTAGTTCTGACAATAACTCAACGTCCTAAACTATTACTGGTCGTTTTTAAAACGCTCATAACTAGTTCTGGTAAAAAACGCATCCGCTAAAACTATTTTCGGTCGTTTTTCTCGTCCAATGGCCGAATTCAGGTTTTGTGCATAATTATAAAATAAATGTAAAAGCAAATAAATAATTTATTCCAAAAACCGCAGTTATAAGTATGGCCACGGAGGACAATAAACTATTTTACTTTCCGGAAGTAAGACGGGGATTATCCCAACAGTTCGGATTAAGTGCCCTAAGGAAGTACGAATAAATTCTTCGGTCGTGTTGGAACAACTCATGTACACAACTGAGTATAGATTGAGTGTTGTAGTGAGAATTTTTCATTGATTTAAAACTGAGAAATGACGTTACCATTAGTAACTGAGTGTTAATGTGATCTAGGGTGGTGCCAAGTGCCATAAAAAGAGGAAAATAGGTTTCCTTGAATAAAATGAAATAATACTGAAGATCCAGAGAGACTGCCCAGTGCTAGTGGTGGTCTTCAACGACCAACAAAAACCAACCATAACATACAAAATTTCTTTGTTACATGCAGCAGAAAATATTTGGCTCAATGCATTACTGGACACCTAGAGACATCGATTTTTGGTTGAAAAAAAAAGAAACTTATATTAAATTTTGGGTTTCGTGAAAACAAATGTTAATTGAGGCATTTAAATTGACTACGTTCTATAGAAGAAGTGCGAAAAACATGTTTTTATAGGAGGCACACAAAACTGATTAAACGCCATAATTGATAATACAAAATTAATGAATTATGGATAATCAAGTAATAAAATAATTAAAAAAATGGAGAATTTTCTAAATGACAGCCGTGATTTCCGAAACATGTTCCGAATAGCACGGATAGAGCTCAAAAGAGTGTACGTGCCAAGACTGGTAATTATAATTTTGCCTCGCGTTACGACAAATTAATAAAGAATACGATAAAAATTATATTTTATGATACAGATTTCCCCGACTGGTATTTGCATAACGCATGTTATCCTCGCGACGATGTGTATGCCCACGCTATATTTTGACCGCCAAAAGGCAATTGAAATATTAACCGAACGCACCGATAACCACAGCAATGGCGTTGTCAAAAAGGTTTTTGGCGTATAAAGAAAAAAATGTTTAGCAAGTAGACAGTTTTCCATTTACATGCCTCACTATACAAAGTTTATAAATAAATAAATTTATTGTCAAAAAAAGCAGTCACAATTTGCGTATGTCACGTGAAGGACAATAAATTAATTTACTCTCCGGAAGCAAATAAGGGACGTATTCAATCCGGAGTCCTTGGATTGGGTCCCGCGGTCACTTTCTTAATTACTTCGCCTCTTGAAGAGGGTGACAAAACCCCAACTCCCGGACAAAATGGTTTTGTCGAATTTCGCAAATGAAGACCATGTAGATCAAATCAAACAATCTTGCCTTTGACGAAGAAAATTATTCTTCAAACTTCGAAAACAAGTATCCTTGTATAATATATTGATCAATATCTTTATTTGAATTTTTGATTTTTTCTCGCCGACTGACTGTGTTCATGTTCATTTTAAAGACATGCTGTACAAGTACAGAGTGAACCCCACTTTTCGACTACATTTTAACGCACGCTCCTAATATATTAATTGATTAAATTGAGTGGTTAAATATTCTTTTTGTTAAGCATGTCTCCCAGAATGTTTGAAATGTTTATATAGTTTTCTATATCACTCTACTGCACAAAAATGAACATCCCATAAATGAAAATGTTCCCCCTTCCTATCTCCAGCGTGGGACGCAATTGAGTCTTGCTCTTCCTTGCACGGAAAAACCGAAGGAGCACTAGAGAGGGGAAGTTGACGCGAAACCCAACTCAACTATAACCTTCTGACCAGGAAAAACTGTTAAGGGATTAACTGGGACGCAAACGAATGGAACGTTGACCGCGGGACACAATCGACCGTCACTCATCCCATCAATTCTGATCAAGGACCCTAAGGCAGAGGTGGATTTCATTTCATCACTTTTCTAGGGTAAGAATAAAAATAGTTCGCTACGTCGTGTAATATAAAAAGAATACCAACAAATTTGTATTTAATACAACATAAAAAAGTTACTTTAAGTACGTCTGTTTATCAACCAACAGATTATGCGGAAAATATTGTTTATAAATCATAAGTATTAAAATAACATTAAATTCTCCTTGGCCAGAGCCTTGAGAGTCTGTGTAAAAAATCCGCCAGAAGAAAAACCGGATAAAAACCTGGGTCAGGATGGCGCTACAAAACAGTGCATAACTGTACCAAGTTTGAGTAGAAATAAAACTAAACTTATATGAATAATAAGGCACGATTCAAGCGTGCAGGAAAATAGTTTTGAAATAGTTATCATTTACTTGAATATATTGAACAAAAATATTATTTCACAAGTACGTATTTTTTATCGAACTATAGATAATTTGGAAAATATTGTTCATAAACCGTATCAAAACAACACTGAATTCGAGATTTATTATTTCAATAGAGGCTATCTCTAGAAAAGGACCTTGGGAACCTGTATAAAAAATGCGCCTCTATCCAAAGGAAAGCCAGAGAATAACCAGGGGCAGGATGAGGCTACAGAATTAATGGGCACAACCGTGTCAAGGTTGAGTACACACAAAACTAAACTTATATGAATTACAAGACAACACAATCATGCAAGAGCTTTGAAATTGTTATGAGTTATTTTGAAAGAACTCCTGCAGTGGCGTGATAAAGTTCAAGACGAATTTGACTTATAAAATATATTAATTATTTTACGTTATAGAAGCACTGGCGCAGGAGGTAGCTTCTAACAGCGGATTTGAAGATATTCAGTTTAAAAACAATTTTTTATATTTTTGGGGAGGGAACTCACTGTGCTTCAAACACTTATTTCTAAATAAATTCAAAATAAATAAATGAATTTACTGTCTAAAAAACAGATACAAATTGCGTATGACCACGTGGAGGATAATAATCTAATTTACTCTTCGGAAGTAAGCAAGGGACCATCCCATCAAATCCGATCAAGGGCCCTAATGTAAAGGCGGATTCCATGAGAGATTGTTATTCCGTGTTTCAGGTGCAACCTTCGCAAAATGATGTGAGTGAGACTCTAGTTGGGGAATGCTCCTCAGAAGTGGAAAAAGAATGGGAATCTCATCCAGGGAAGAGAAGGAAAATGGAACCTCCTGTTGCCATCGCCGTAGAGTCATTGAAAAGAGAAGCTGAATTGACGGAACTCCCAGAGACTTCTGTTGATGAGCACGACTTCTTTGGGAGTTACGTGGATTCAGTTTTAGGCAGTTTGCCTTTTGAGCACACATTGTCAGCCCAAAGGAAGATAATGTTGATTCTCTCAAGAGAGAAAAATGGTCTCATAACGGTAAGAAAGTTAAATTGTTCGATTTGTAACTATAAAATTAACTAATAATTAAACTTTCTCTATTCGAAAATTGTTTGTTATCCACTGTAGAACAGTGGATATCGATGCAATAATGCGTACGGTTCATTTGTGTTGTTTAATGGGGGAGATGATAAATCATTTCATACTGCTACATGGGTAACTATAACGTTTTCATTGTGTACATTATGTATACTTGCTGACTCTGCCCGGCCGGCTTCTTGCGGGATTTTTTAAAATTTTATTTCTTTGAGCGAAAGAAATTTTGTTGTAATTTAGTGTTAATATACATTGCGCATATACATTCAAAAAGCATGGCGATATCTTAAATAATTCATGATATTTAGTAAAAATTCGAAAAAGAATACATTTCACTCTACTTGATCCCTTGAAAATAAAATAAAAAGTTTTCTTAGTGACTTTCTTCAGTACGTATGAGCAACATCCAGTTTAAATTTCAAGTATTTATCCTTCATATTTTTCTGTGTTGTGATGAATGTGTCAGACATTCAGGGCGATGAACCAAATATTTTTACTACTTATCCATTTAAAATAGAAATATCGAAAGTTCCAGAAAATGTTTTAAAAATTAATTTAACAAACTTTACATATAGAAATAGAGTTGGCATTTCAATTAGTTCCTGAAATATTGCGAAAGTTGTATTTCATGTCATTATTACTAAAGACAAACTTCCGAAAACCTGTCTACACCTTAACATCCTGTAAGAATGGAATTTCGAAAATCTCAAAAACCTGTTCCTAGAAATAAGTGGTGACACCGTTTACTAACAAAGAGCAAGGTATAGATGGAATAGGTGATTGTTTGTTGGCGTTATTCAAAAAGTAACTTGTGTAGTCACTTTTCCTTGTCTGGAGGAAGACGGCTCTAATAATAAACGTATGGTTGGCGAGAGTACACAAGTTAATTTTATTTATAAAGAGCAAGGTGATTAAAGAAAATAAGGAAACCTCGCAAAATCACATTTCACCCTAAATAACCCCTTTCGTGCTCATTAAAACAGACCAAGTGGTCCAATGACCCTTTAAATAAATATTAAATTTATTTAATACTTCTATATTTACTAAAAAAAAAATCGCATAAGATAATTGTACGTGCAGCTATATACAGTGCCATATTGTCAAGTTCACGTTGCTCAGGTATGATGTCGCTTTCTGCGTGTACTATGTCAGACCGACAACACACCTCTACGCCAAGCCACGCGCCTAGTCTCGTGTACCGCAAAACAAGTGTGTATTGTTGGTGGACTATGCACTCTCAACAATGCCATTTCCTATAGCTAGATCAGCCACTACCACCACGCGCCCACTAGGGAAGTCTCACACCGCAGTAGTTCTTTTGTTAGTAACTTATGTGTGTACCAAATTTGGTTGAAATTGTTCCAAGAGTTTCAGAGTTATGGCAAAACATAACTTGTGAACCCACCCCCACACACACACATATAGATATTTTTAGCATAAATTAAAAAAAAATATTTTAGTGTCACGAAGTACATTATATTATTAGTTGCGTTAAGATCTTCTAACGTTTGAGAACAAATCCATATAATAATCCCCCCAGGGGACTTACATCTAGTAAGTACGTGTTTGGCGAACACGGGGCCCCGAGCTGAGTCTGGCATTACTTCCACTTACTTGTGCCATGCTCCTTCCTTTCTCTTTTCTGACCTCCCTTGGTCATTTCTTGTTCTTTTCGATCCCGACGCTATTAGGGCTAGGGTATCTTTCATTTTCCTCTTTCTTCTTCATTTTTTTAATGTTTTAAGTAAAGACTTGAGATATGTTGGGATTTGAGTTTTGAGTTGTAATTCAGGAGGGTTTTTAGTGGGTATGGCTGAGTCATTCGGCGAGTCCCACACGCGGGGAGAGTCATGTTGGCTCTCCTTAGTGCGTAACTGCATTTTCCCTACCAGTACAAGTTTTAAGGGCTCTAATGACCTCGATGTTGACGAGCCCTAAAACCCCACAAAAAAAACAAACAAACATACAATAATGTGAAAAAGTCAATATTTTTTTATTTTTCGGAATTTTTTGTTCTATTAAAATACACGTTAAAAAGTTTGCATGACCGTATAACGTTGCTGTGAAATTCTGGCATTCCTTAGGTCGTCCGTTCTCGTGAAAAGCGGGAAGAGACAGAAAAATTAATTTCCACATTCATATTATAGTAAGTTTAGATAACAGTTGCATTGGTTTGCAGTATGATTCTAGAATGTAAGATATGTAGATTCTTGCGTTATTTAAGTATTTCGGTATTCCTTTCGGAAATCTTCAATGAAATTCAAGACAAAATTTACAAATACGATTTCATGAAACCTAAATCAAAAATTATCTAAGTTATTCAAAAGGTCGCGAAGCTAGATAAATGTCATGCTCTGAAGTCATATATTTCTGGGTTCATTGCTCAATGCAGAACCTGATCATAACGAACTCACACTTATGTAGGTAGCAGGTCATTGTGAAATGGAAGTTTTATAGCCTAGCTAATAAAAAGCTTCAGCTTCCTTTGTGTAGATAGGTCCAGAATAATTTTGCAGGGCTGTAGAGAGAATTCGAGTAAGACAAATTCAAGGGACATGAGGCATATTTTGAATTTGCGACCTCTTTACACTTTTTCCCTCTTCTTCCTCCCGCNCCCCACCCCCGCCCATTTATTACTAGTATTCACCAGTATGTGGTAAATAAACGTGCGATAATATTTCAATAGGGCTTTTAACATTCGTATTTAGTAGACCAAGCATGAGTTGTAGTTCGTAAAATAAACTTCGAGTTACTTTATGAATGTATACGGGAATTTTTAAAATAAATTACAATTTTTCATATCAATCTAAATCTTCTCCACTTACTGTTATTTAACGAATGCGACCCGTGGCGTAGCGCACTCGCCATCTACTTCTAGTGACGTTGGTTCAAATCCCGTTTGATCCGAGTGGTGGACCGATTCTTGGCAAGTTTTCCCGGGGCACTCCCGTTTCCCCTGCCTTTCAATTCCACCACAACACTCATTCATCAGCACATCACCCTTGTCATCCCCGTCATTAGGAGGTCGCCTGAGAGCAGGCGGTTTTCGTGTACAACGACCAGGGCCTAGAGGAACCTCCACGCCGTGCCACCGGAGCAGTATCTCTTCCAAGTCCTTTAATATAGAAGAAATTCTGTCACGATTTCATTTATTCAACTAATATAACGACAATAATTTATCGACATTTTACTAAAAACAACAGTATGCTGTGAGAATCTTCCCCTAAGCCTAAAGCAACATGAAGAATTCGTCCGGTGACAACTTTCCAATTTCTGTTGATATCATATCGGACAAACTGCCCACCCCTCTCGGTCTGGCTCCCAAGAGGAACTTCTGATAGGAAAAATAGTTTTTTTTTCAGTCGGCAAAAATAGGATTTATAAAATAATCACGCAAACCTCGTTATCTAATCACCTAAACAAAATGACATGCAGTGTGTAGCATTTGCAGAAAGAAAAGGTAATATGGGAATTAGAAGCAGTATAAATTTTGCCCACTCCCCGGGTACTTGTTAGTTTTTCGAAATTTGATGACAATGCAGTGATCGAAATCAAATCGTTATATATATTTTTTTTTTAGTCTCTTTGAATGTACTACGCGAGGTGCGAGTACTCGTCAATAACTACCTATCTCTTACTGCTATCATTATGTTCATTGCAATCGACATTATGTTCCTTGGGCTTCTGTAATGCATCTAAAAAAACTTACTTGTTAACGCATTTTGAAAATCCACGCTTTGCTTTGTGATTGGATAGCTTTTATCTTCACCCATAATTTTATCCCGTATTTCTTCAGAGCCACTTCACATATCAATTCATCTCAATTCTGATTTTACTATAATATTTTTCAGGAGAATGAACTCGGTGAATTAGTGAGAGAAGAACACTTGAACTTGGATCCAGATCCTCTAGGATTGCGATCTCAGTGTAGTGGACATTGTAAGAAGAGCGAGAGCGATTCTCCAGCATCACCTTGTAAACTCAGAAAAGTGATATGGGACAAGCAAGATGAATTTGCTGTTTATGGTGAGCATATCGGAAACAAACTGCGTAATTGTGATAAATCTCTCCTCGAGATTGCTACAGCTCAATATAATATTGATAAAATATTATTCAACTTAACTTTAGGGAGATATGCTCATCAGAGTTGTTTGCAATCACAGGGTGATAGTTATTATCAGACTCAGACTGTCAGTGCTAACACAAACAAAACCATTTGTGTAAGTCCTATACCATCATTCTCTTCAAGCCCTTCTTAGTAATAGACACTTTGTATTGGTTGAAAATGTATGTTAAAATATTTTAAATTTTTTCATATTGCAATGTATGACAGGGTATTTCCAAACATAATTGTCTACTTTGTCTCACTGGACCTTCCACATAAAATATTAACTATGACAGCATAGATAGCAGATTTATAACACAAAGTTGTGCCCCTTAAAAAGAGATTGTGGATTACCAGTTGGCCTTATATAATACATTGAATAAAAAGAGAGATTGAAAATTGTGTTTAGGATTACCCCGTCATACATTAGAATACAAAAACATTTGTTATATTAAATATTAAAAATACTTTTTAAAAATAAAAAAATGTACTATTTAATTTTCCAAGCTTGTAGTAATACAAATTGTTTGATAAGAATCAAAATATTGCATTATAAATAAGTAAATATGACCCGTTAATTTCATTTGTTGGGCAACCATTTGCTAAATCCTATTCCGTGCCGCCCCGAAGTGCATTGTAAAATGTCTGCAGGTTAAGATAAGATTGGACTGTGCTGGGATAATGCCCTAAAATTATTAATTCCCCCCCACTCCACACACACACTTCATATCACGAACTTTTCCTTGCTTATTTTTTGATAATTGTATTTAAAAATTGTTTTTCCAAAGCGCTATTGAAAATTGGCCATTCCCAGGCTTAATATGTTAAACTGAGTATGCTCTATGCTAGTTTAGATCATCTTATGGATGGACTACATGGTCCGTAAGTGCAGATCCACAACTTCAATTAATAGTTTTCATCTTTCAAGTAAATCCTAGTCGATATAGTAAGAGGAAAACTTGTTTAAGTCAGTGTTCATTGCAACATATCCTGAACTATTCTTATCCAGATGGTATAACGGATAAAACCATTAATTTGCAAATTTTATTTTTTAACATTTATGAATAGAAAAACTGACAAATATGTCTATCTGTTCCAATTCTTGTGAACTACACAAATGTCCAGTATTGTAGTACAACATATATTAATGTATCAAAATTCTGGATGTCACTTACTTCATTAAAACGGCTCATTATTTCTTTTAGCCCAGTCTACCCAAAGACAATCAAATTAATTAAATATTTTCATCCAAGATTAGTATTTCGTATAGCACAATTTACTCTGATTGTATCTGCTATGCTTTGTGGGACAAAATGGCTCTAATCAAAAGCACTGGAAGTCAAATTATTTGAATGTCATTTTCAGCCTTCAGACCATTCAATACTTTAGTGGTTCCCAATGTGCGCCCTGTGATGACCAGGTGTGCCATGCCTCAACATAATTTTTCAATTATAGTTCATTTTTAGATATAAAGGCCGATTTTGCGAATGAAAATTTTTGTGCTATAAGGTGAACTGCTAGAAATGATCAGTAGATCAAGAGAATCAAAGGAACTGCAGATCTAATAAGTTTGGGAACCACTGCAGTAAACTGCATTGAGCATGATATTTCAGGAATGAGATGTCCTGCAACATGACTAGAATAATGGAAGCGATATCAACAAAGTATTGATATTAAATATGTCACGTTCAATATTCAGCATGTAGTTTCTTTGCAAGGGAATCTAAATATCAGTGATTAATCAATATTTGGACCAGGCCTACTGTTCCATTTAACTAATATTATACAAGTAGTGTATTTATTTGCTATGATATACTTTATACCAGAAATTCAATACAACACTCTCAGTTGTAAAATTGTTTTGTAGAACACTGCAAACATATTTCAGAATTGAAAATAAGTATTTAATGACCAATGAATAATTCAACATAATTTTCTCTTAAGCATAATTAATTTTATTTATGATTTTAGGGCAATATATTAAAAAAATTACAAATCTCAATTATTGGTTCGTGAAATCTTCAAATTATTCACACAGTTAATTCGTTATAAAAATGATACATCTTATATACACAAATTTGAGAAATAATTGGCACCTATTTTCAATACAATAATTTAATATTTAAATACATCATAAACGGTGGATATTTTATTAACTGGATAAATAATTCATATTATTCGGGGGTACAAAAGAGGAAGAATTGCTAAACCATCTATTAAAGTCAAGACGAAGAAGAAGTTGAGATAAATGACTTCCACATGGTTCTGAACGTAAACTGAAAAGAAGTTGCATTAAAAAGTAAACGTGTGCTGAAAATTCATAGTCCATTTCATTTAATTCTTTGAGGTCATCTTCACTGAGGGGATTGTTCCACTTTCGCAAACATTCACAAAAGTTTTCACTCAATGCAAGAATTCTGTCCAAACTTCGATGAACATGGTTCTTTTCAGTTGTTTCAGTCTTGGGTATTCCAGGAACAGCAATGGAATGATTCATCCATTTTGAATCTGCTTGATTAATGGACAAGTTAATATGAAGGAAAGTCTGACTGAGAATGTTAGATTGGAAAAGAGCATGTGCTTGTTGCACTTTTTCAAAATCTCGAGTCTTCTTAATGGTATGTTGCATTTGAGCAAACTGACTTTCCAAAACGTCCGCTTGTAAGTAATATTGTAGATTGTCAACCAAAAAGGACAGTCCAGTTCTTAACTGCGACACAGATGACTGCATCAAATTGCCCTGAAAAGTTTTACTAGCCATGATGTGTTCCATCCATGTATGGTGTAAATCTACTTGGACTTTTTTCACCCGTAAGAGAAATTTGAACAGAACATTGTAACAATCTAAAATCTCTTTAGTAAAAAGAAGGTGAAGAGGCCAGCTAACTTTATAACATAGATTAAGATTATCCCATGAAACAGGGTCTCTTCCCTTCTCTCCTGACCTTTCAGTGTCATCTTGGGAAGATTGTTCCTTATTCTGCACCACAAAATAAAATTTATCAAGAGCTGATTCATCTGTTAATAATACTTTCCTAGCAGCTATTTGAAATGCTTGATTCACTTCTCGAGCAGAAACTGTTGATTTGGACATGGTACTACTGACTTGTCTAATGAACTCCAGAAATAATTCTCCACGACCCAGTAAGAAGAAATCTTTCATAAGACCCAACTGCTGAAAAAGTTCAGCTTTTTCAACTGCAACATGCCATAAATGTTCTGTAACACAAGTACGTATTTCATCCATTGTCAACTCAAATTTATCAAGATCAAATTCTGGCAGGCGTTCCAAAGTTTGTAATTTCTTAAGAAATTCTTCCTCTCTTTTTCCCCAAATAAATGAGCTACCTTTATGCTTTTGAGATGACACCATTGATTTGTCATCTGGATCATTACTAAACATCAAAATTGTTTGTCCAATAAACAAAATTTTATAAGCAACAGACACTGGAATATAGTATGGTAACATCAAGAATTCTAATTCATATTCACAAAATGCTGGATATAAAGTTCTATTTTCAGCTGTAGTGTCAGTAATACTTGTCAAGCCATTTACATAAGTTTTGCTGTCACCTCGGGGTTGTGAAACACTGATAATGTCTTTGAAATGTTGAATGAAAAACTCCTTATGCTTATCAATTAAATGACCATACAACAACCAACAAGTTAACTGTTTGTAGAAAAACTTATGACAACTAAACAGAATTTTTCTGATAGCATCTTTAATTTCATCAATTCCAGATGCTAACTGCCTTTTAAGAAAGCCAAGTATCTGACAACCGTGCAAATCCTCCAGTAGAAGTTGTTTAATCATTTTATTCAAAACATTTAGAAACAATGCATGTTTCTCAGCACAGTAAGTTATATAAGAGAGTGATAGAGATGGATCATTAAGAATTTCCTTCTCTAATAACAATATATCTTCTCTGTAAGGAAGTAAAACATCATGCAAAGCATTACAAAATGCATGCATATAACCACCAGGTCCAGCTGATGAAAAATTGTCTATTGCAATAATATTTGGGGCACAGGAGTTTAACTCTATGAACTTTTTTAAAGATAAGAAATTTGAAGCTACACGTTTTATGCGATCCAATAAGACTCTCTCAGAAGGATGCAAGTGCTTGAAGGCTGTGGTTTCCTCCCCATCAGTAAATAGTACTCCAGGATGACCCCCTAATGCCAATATAGCTTCATGCAACATTTTCCAAGTATATTTTCTCAACAGTTCATTAACTTAAAATGTCCAATAGGGCATACGCAAATAACACCAGTTTTACCTATAACATCACATCCAATTACATTTCTCAAGATTGATACACGGCTTGCGAACATAACAAACAAATAATGACACTGGCTATCATACACAACCAAATGTTTATTACCGCGTTGTCAACTGTTGTCAAGTTTCAAGCCATTTCAAGTTTAAAGCGATATACCAATCCCCATTCGGTGAATGTAACTTCAAGTTCTAATCGATACGCCACGGAATGTACACACGTTCGATAAGAATCATATTTTGTTGTATTATTTTTAAAACTGCTGATAATATTTATGAACCGTGTTTAGATAATATGTAAAAAAACTTGATTTCAATATAATCACTTTTCTATAGACTATACTAAATTTATTTTTGTTTATTTTGTTTCTTTAATGTGTACGAAGCGCTCATGTTGGTATGATTTCAGTAACCAGACCAGAACCAGACAATCGTGAATTTTGCATCGTTTTTGTTTTGTTTCGGAAAGTGGAAGGTGCGTGTTCATCCTGATTATTAATCGGTGAATATCAATTCAATCTTTATAACTCACGTAAATTATTATTTTTTAGAATGAATTTACCTTATTACTGATTTGTGTTATATGGTTATGTATTGTAAATTTAATGTATATTATGCCTTTCTTAAGCTTTATTACTGACCACTCCGACAATGATGCAATTACCTACATTTTTTGATATGTTAATGATATAAATGAGAACTGAGACCAGAGAAATTCGTTTATGTCTTCAAATTGTTAAAAATGTGAAAATGTCTATGTAGTCTCCAGTACGTGTTAAGTGATTTGTTTTATAACCTCTACATGTTTCAGTCAACATGGCGAAGCATAAGGGTGAGAAGAAAAACAAATCTGCCATTAATGAAGTAGTTACGAGAGATTACACCATCAATTTGCATAAAAGATTACATGGTGTTGGATTCAAGAAAAGGGCTCCGCGAGCCATTAAGGAGATCAGGAAGTTTGCTATGATCCAAATGGGAACTCCTGATGTGCGAGTAGATACACATTTGAACAAACAAGTTTGGTCAAGAGGTGTCAGGTAATGTTAATTTTCAGAGCAGATACATTGTTTCATAGCTGTTGAATCAGCGGTGTTAAGAAGTCATTGGTTACATTTCAATATTAGTAGTTTTTATATGATCTTAGATTTTATTTTCTCCATTCCCTTTTATGGAAGTGCGCAGTATTTTATTCTGACCATCTGTGTTGTTACTAGTGAATTATACATTATATTAAATTAATTTTTATTCCTTCCAACTTGCTACAATTTTTTTTCGGGTGACCTTACTCCCATGCTCTTGCTTTCTTGAAATCCAGAACCAACGAACTGGTGGAAGTTGGAGATTAAAAGAAGCTGTGTGAAAAAAAATTGTTATGCAAATAATTTATTACAAAGAGTAAAATTCCTAAAGAATATTATGCTACTACATTTTTAATGAAGATCATATTTGCAAGATTTCTTGACTCTAATCATCCATCCATAAGTTGCCTAGTTGTGGATTCTTTATCTGAAATGAGGCTGTGGTAGAAAGGTTGTTATGTGTTAGAATAACTACTGCAAGTACTCCAATTTATTTTCACTTGTGTTTTTTTTTATACATTTAGGTAATACAATATAATTGATCTAGAATTGTTTATAATTGTTATTGAAAGTTTAATATTCCATGCTGTGATTGTCAAGCTTTAGAGAAGGGAAAATTTATTTGTAATTTATGAAGAATTTGTAAACCCATGATGCTTGCAACTGATTCCATCAATGATGATTTACTTCCGAGTGCCAATCGAATTTTATGTGTGAAAATTGAAGGTCCTGAGATGGGATTACTCGTTGCTTAAGTTAACTAAAGAAAAGGAATTTCATTTCTTTAATATTCTTTGAGAATAACTTATGAATGATTTTGTATATTTAAGCTAACTTTAGTGGAACCTTTTTTACTGAAAATCTGTGGTGGCAGCTCATTCTGAGGATAAATCTGACAAGTTTTAGTGAACAGTGAATAAATAAATTTATTGTTAAAAAAAACTACAAACTGCGTATGACCACGTGGAGGACAATAAACTAATTAAATGAGCAGTTTAAACTGTTGGTATAGTGAAATTGTTTTTTAAATTATGTTTAATGATTAACTTTGAAATGCTAAAGTTGATACAAAATCTTCAAGGGGACCTGGAATATATGTTGCTACTTTCTTGTTACCAGGGGAAAGAGAGAAATGTGTTCTCTTATTGATCTGGGCAAGGATTCTTGAAATATATTGTAATGAAAGCAATGGAATGTCTGAGAAGGCTATAACAATATTTTATTGTTACACACTTTGAGGAGTGTGTGTTGTTAATATTACAATAATATGGATGGGTTTACTTGTTGCTATGTTTAAAATAATGTTATAGAATATTTGGACACATCCAACTACACTGTTTTTCATTAGTTTTTGGATTCCTGCTGACAATCTACTTGGAGAAAGCACCTTGCAACAAAAAATGTAGGCATTCATGGAACTTGTAAACACTATATCCGCAGCAACTGGCTCCATCTATGATGACATGTCTGAGTGCCAATCGAATTTTTAGTGTGATAAATTTAAGAATCTGAGATGGGTTTAGTGGTTGCTGTGGATTTTCAGAGAACTGGGAACACATGTTGCTGTAGATGAATATTGGTGTAGGTGTATTGATAGTTTCCATTTACTCTTTTACATTGGTTCACAAGTCATGATGAACATCTACTTGGAAAAAGAACGTGTGACAAAACTTAAGCAATATTCTTTGTGACTACTGTACATCATGTAAGTTTTTTTTTTCCAAATTGTGTTCAGAGGCAAACACTAATCAGTAGAGGAAAGTAATTTGCTGTTCCATAATTATAATATAGTTAACCCCTGAGGAATAGGAGATATGTGGTTAGGTTGGGTATTGGAACAAAAAATGTCCCATCTTATTGTATTAGAAAAGAAGTTTCATTCACAAACAATTAGTGCATATACCATCTATGATGAATTATATCTGAGTGCCAATCGAAGTCTGCGTGTGATTAACAAGGATCTGAGATGGTGAGGATGTGTGCTCTTGTTGTTTTCCTTGGTAAGGCTATGTGCTCTTACATGGCATAGGTCAATATAAACTGAATTACTTAGTTTATTGGTCCTCGCATTCACAATTTGCAATTTTTTTTTACTTAAAAATTATTTTCTTTTGACTTTCAACCCATCGTTACTAAAAAGAAGCTAATTATATTGCAATTTTTTGAATTATCTTATATATAGAGTTGTTTCAGGATTCTTTTATCATAGAAATATTCATATAGATAGATGGTATATTTTAGTTACCTTCAAAGCCACTTTTCTTTTATATTTTGCTGATAATGGTAGTCAGTAATTTACATTAAGATGAATATTGCAGTTGCACAAATTGTGCAGTATTTTCTTAAGAAGGAATGATTTTCTTTTTTTAAAAAAGTTAAAAACCCATTTGGTTTTCTTTCAGGAATGTTCCCTTCAGGCTCAGAGTCCGTCTTTCTCGTCGCAGGAATGATGATGAAGACTCTCCTAACAAGTTGTATACCTTGGTTACCTATGTTCCAGTTGTAACTTTTAAGGGAAAACAAACTGAAAATGTTGATGTCAGCCAAGAGTAATTGTTAATACTTGTCCAATAAATCACTGTATCTATTCAATGTTTTATTTCTAACCTGCACTAAATTATTTTCACCCTTGTGCTTCCCCGCGAATTATTAATCCCGACTAGTTTTGATCTCTCAAAAGAAATTATAATTTCTTTTACTGTATTGAAGCGATAAGAAATGAATCTTGGATCTGCAGAAGGACGTAAGTTGGTTGAAGTTCCCGCGTTGCTGGTGGTGCTATCTAGAGGTAAGAAGTTGTATTGTGACGCCACAGTGAAAGTGGGCGGAGTAACAACATGCAGCGCTCTGGTGCACTAAAACTTGATTCAGGTTCAGTAGTACAAGAAGGTTAAAAATGTGAACCCTAACGCAATAATTTTGTATTTTCTAAAAACTTTTGTATTGATATTCTGTAGATTAGTTTTTCATGAACATTGCAGTTTTATAATATTTACGTAATATTTTATATTGTTAATTTTTCTAAGTCCACATGGTTTTTGTACATATTTGAGTACATGACTGAGTTTTGTATATATTGCGACTGCCTTTTGTGATATTTAATTAATTGTAGTAGCACCATGTCTTGCGATTGGGAAGATAATGAGTATTTAGACTTTAAGGAACTAGAGGAACAGATAACACAAATCGTTGACAATGGTAATTTAGAAGAAATGCTTCGAATACAGCTCTCGGAATTGGAAATGATACAATCGATGTTTTCAAATCCTGGTGAATTTTGTATCGATGACCCTAGTGTGATTGCTGATATTAATGATTTTTTGGATGGAAAGACAAATGCATTCCCCCCTAGATTGGATTTCACTATAAACTTAGTTATAGGAAAGGTAGGAATCCAGAATGCCATTTTATTTCACTTCAGATTTAGTATTTCAACTTATTTGTGTTTTATTTGATATTTTATTTATTTGAAGTGTATAATTGTATATTCCCATTTACAGGCAAAATTTGAAGTATGTGTGAATCTCCCTCATGATTATCCTGCCACGGAGCCAGATATTTTTGTACGAAGTGACAAGTTAACTAGGAGTCAACAACATGAACTTAATGGTGACTTGTCTGGACATTTAAACACTTTAGACAGAGGAGAAATTTGTATATGCACTGCTGTGCAGTGGTTGCAAGAGAATGCATCTTGCTATTTAACTGAACCAAAACCAGAGCCAGTGATAAACCGATCTTGTGATGATGAAGAAAAGTTGTTCACTCGGTATTGGATATATTCGCATCACATTTATAGTAAGGTAAAACGACGTGAGATTTTAGACTTGGCTCATGAATATAATGTGACTGGATTTTGTTTACCTGGAAGACCTGGCATAATGTGTGCTGAAGGTATTGCTAGAGACTGTGCAGAATGGTGGCAGAAGGTGAGTACTAAAATTTTAAACAGGAATTATTGGTTACGGTGTTTTAAGTGTAGTAATGTTTTGATATGTTTCTGTTTGATAAAGTAGTCAACCCTTTCATGAAAATAATATAAATGCTTGTCATTTTGATATTTAAATTGTAGATATGTGTATTTCAAAATACTGGGTTATGTGGTGGAATGTTGAAAGGTTATTTGAATGACAGATATGGTATTGGCTGTAGGTGCAATGGGTACTTAGTGAATGATATCCTTTGGAAGTTATCTAGTTGTTTATTTCTTTGCACTTCTTTTATTTTCTTTGAAAGGGAGAGTTAATTTGGTTTCTGTAATTTATTTTACTGGAGTAGCAAGAAGTTTGTTTTTGATTTAAGGTGAAGTCAATGAACTGGAAAAAAATTATGTGTAAAAAACGAGAAGTTAAAACTTTGGAAGCCATTGATGATGCTGAGCATCTAAGAAAATTCCCAAGGTTTCAAGAAATAGCTTTTGAAGCAGAACGAACAACAGGCAAAACAAGAGATAGTCACATGGACATGGGGAGGTTTTACATGTATCTTGCACAACACGATTGCAGTTATGTCTTCAAAGATTACTTCGGTGTGGATGGTAAATAATGCTCTTCAATATAGTGTATTTTAGAATTAAGTTAAAGGTTACTATATTAGAATGTATACTCCACATACTACGTTGTGTATTATTAAGAAACTATGGTCTCAACATAATTGATGCAATGTGTGTTTGAGTTCCTTGTGATAAATGGTAATTTTGATTTTTGTAAAGATTGTTTTGGAATGCGGTTTTTGTTCTGAAATTAAACTATCTATTCCCTTGAAAAGGAAACACAGTTAAGATATATGAGACACACAACTTTTACATTAGACTCAACACAAAATACTAGTTTCTTAAAAATCACTTGATAAGATGAATATTTTTACCAATTCCTTACTTCAAATGATCTACTAATTGTAATAACTGAATACAATTATTATATCATGCTTTTCTGAGGAAATTTCTATGTTATTAATTATTATATCTGCAGAAATTGTAAGAGGTTTTTGACTTGTGGCAGTATGAATTTGGTAGATTTCTTTCATATATTTATTGCAGTTTCTGTATAATTATTCTTTGCAGAGGAAGATTGATCTTATCTTCTTTCTATGATATAACAAACATTCGAGGTCCACCCTTAGGCGTTATAACATAGTATGCCTTCTGTCAGTTCATCCTTTGCTGTATACCTTCACTAGATCTGTGACATCTTCATCCACATCGTATATACCCTTGTATGAGCTACTCTTAATTTCATTATTGGTCTTCTTATCTTGTGTTGAAGTGCTCCGGCGGATCACATTTCTTGATTTGTTCTGATTCGCTGAGTGCCCTTCAAGCAATCCAGAACATGTATCCAGCTGATAAGCTGATCCAGAACATCCAGGATGTGCTTTTCTCACTGCAAAGTGATGGAAAGAACATAATGTTTTGCTGGGTTCCTGGACACGTGGGTATCAGAGGAAATGAGGAAGCAGACGATTCCGCAAAGACGGCATGCCTCAAGAATCGCGTGGATTTCTCCACGATTCTAAAACGAGATCTCATAAATTCCGTCGAGATAAGGATTCTGAGTGAATGATTCAATGAGTGGTTAGCTGTTGAAAGGAATAAGCTCCGACTTATCAAATCTTCTGTTAAGTCATGGAGCAGTTCCTGTAGGCCAGCCCGGCGTGACGAGGTCTTGCTGACCCGCCTGCGCAAGGACATTGTCCACTCACTCATAGGTATCTCTTACTACTTGATGATGAACCCGTTTGTGATGAATGTAGTTGTTCTTTGACAGTTCGTCACGTACTAACTGATTGCGGAAAATACTCGTGTTTACGGAGACAAATTGGTTTGGCTGCAGATTTACCAACAATTTTACGAGTAGATCGGGGCTCCTCCCACAAGTTCTCGGGAGGGTTTAAAAAATTTGCATTCCCTTTTCATCTTGACTATTTTTGTTTTTTCATCGTTCATTTCTGTAATTAGAAAATATAATATTTAGAAACTGTTTTCCTTTTTTGTGATATAATGTATTGGTATTCTGTTTTCTTTTCTTTTATCTTTGTATTTAGATATTTGTTGAATTCAGGAGGGTTTTTTAGTGGGTATGGTCGAGATATTCGGCAAGTCCCACACACGGGGAAGAGTCACTACGGCTCTTCTCTATGGTGCGTAACTGCATTTTTCCCTACTTGCATGGGCTCTAATGACCTCGATGTTGACGAGCCCTAAAGCCCCATTAAAAAAAAAGAATCTTGTGTTGATTACACTTCCAGGATATTTTCCATTTATGTGTGTTAAATGTCTTTCTAAGTGTGCTGAATTTCATCTTTAATTTCTGTGCATTCATCATGCGATTTCTATGATAACAGTTATTAATTCCTTGACGATGTACCCTAAAGCCCCCAAAAGAAAAGTTATTAATTATTCTATTATATTTTTTTACATTCTAACAATTTCATATTTTTCAATTTAAAAATTTTTGGTTTTGAATTGAATTCAACTTCTATTTGGTAGTATATATTAGTTTGGAGTTTTGCGTCACATACCCACACTCTGAAAATATAATAATATATGTAATTTACTGTGCTTTCGGATTTCTGTGGTTAAGATTTGAGAGACTCCACACTACAATGAACTTGTCTACATTCCAACTTTATTGTAGCTATCAAAGTACTGTATGACTTTCTGAAAAACATGAATTGAAGAGTTGAGTGGACAAAGGTGATTTCACAAAGCCACATTTTTGTTAACACTTAGCTGCATAGGTTAAGGCAGTAAGTTATGTTTTCTTTGGAACTCTGGTTAGTTTTGTCCCATTTTTGAAAACTGTTTCAATTATTAATTTAAATATGGTATTGCTCTATTTATTTTCTTGTAAACAATACAGTTTAGAACATGATGGTTTTAGCTCTTTCACATCATTGTTTAGAGAAGGGAAGGAATTTTGGTATAGACAAACATTGGTTTGCAGGTTGTCTGAAAATTCTGGTTTGATATTTTCGCAGGCGAAGGATAGCCCAAGCAGAAAATGTAGCATCTGGTTCAGTTGAGTTAGGAAACTAACCACTACCCTCCTCACCAGTGCATGGGGAGTTCTGTATTTGTTCGAATGTAGTCTCCCCACCATCCTTGCAACTGTAATCCACCCTTCTTTTGAGAGGCACAATTGAGGGGGAAAATGAAATTGTGTAAAATCCAAGTCTTTCAGAGGGGAAATGCTCATTCAAAATTGCATGTGAAATGGTTGTTTCTAATAAATATAACCATGAAATGAAAAGCTAACTGGCGCATTTAAACTTCTCCTGACATCGCCATAACCTCACGGTCTTCGACTCTAGTTCAAATTCTCGTGCTGCAGCTTTATTTTCATGTGTTGGATCATAATTTAGAACTTGCAGTTTGAGGTTCCTTTTATCGAAGATCTGTCTCTCGACAGAATCGTGCATTACGACGGTACGCGACGGTGACGGCAATCGGTTGTTTCTAGAAGACATGGACCAATTCGGTTTCCACTCCGAATGAGCATCAAATCCCGCTAAATCGATTTGCGTTCTTTGTGTAGCGTTACCGGCTTGTGTTCGCATGACACGTTTGCTCCCACGAAACTTTGCATGTTTCTCCCCATGCCCATGCACTTAGTCCAAACTACTTAAACTCCAAATATAGTCCCCTCCCCGCATGTTTCTGCGATGTTTTTCGAAAAAAGGGGGACTATATTTGGACAAATATGGTACTATTTTTGTCATTGTTATGGATACTTAAGAAAATTTTTCTTAACAAATTATACTCGCTCTTTTTCCTTTGATTCTTGGTTCTAATTCCCCAAACCCCTTGTGTCGAACAATGTAGCTGGCCATCTTATAGACAGATGTATGTAAGAAAGGTATAGTCAACTTGGCTAATTATTGGTATATTTCTTTGAAAATTTGTCACCTGCTTTCTGTTCTGTAGTATTAACATTAAGTGCACTTATTTATGTGAAAGGATTTTATCTCTCTAAATTACTGAGTCAGTCAGTCAGCCTACATGGGAAATATACGGCACAGTCTTTCTTTATAACAATTCTCCTGATAACAATGAAAGGAATGGGGGTGGTTTGGTTTGCCATAACCGTAGGGCCTGATGTATTTATTCATCCTCTATACCAATATTGCTCTCTCTTTATTACAGTGGTATTTTTGTTGTTCAAGTTGTTTCATTTAAAGCTTAAGTCACTTCAGTTCTTTGCAGCTTCAGGTCAAGGTCAGGCTGTGGAAAGGGAAAAGAAGGATGATGGACATCTTTCTTCATTAATGTAAAAAGAGTAAAGAAAATAGCAATAATAATTAATGCAAAAGAATTCATTTGGGATTAAAAAATAGGAATTATTTACAGAAAAAATAAAGGCATATAGGTGTCCAAGAAACATATCTATGATAATACCTCATTTCCAAAAATAAAAGTAGTGAACCCAGAATTAACAGAAACACTGATATCTTTTCTTTCATAGTCATTCGAGTGGGTGATGGGTGTTTCATAGATTAAAGATATGATCATAATGTTTTCAGTTTTTCTAATACATTACCATATTCCCAATGTACACAGATACATTTGTCTCTGATTCTTAATATGGACAGGGTTGGAAAAAAGGAATGATAATTATGTTGTGAAGGTGGGAGTACCCTAAGAAGCACTAGCCCAAAAATAATTGGTCTTTATAGTACTAATGGGAAATAATAGAAAATATGTTATAAAATGTGCTGCAATCATTCCCTGATATCTTCTATTGATATAACACTTTTTTGATTTCATAATAGATTTATTTTTTTAAAGAAGGCATTTTGCTAAACATCCAGGTTGTAGTAACTACAGAAATGAATGAGAACTATAAATCCTTTGTATTCAGCATTCTCGGGAGAGGAGCGTTTCTTGTAAGCATATCTAAGACATCATCACTAAGATAACAGAGTAGATATCGTTCCTGACTCAGTATCCACCTAGTGGTAGTAATTGAGGTTCAAATTCTTCTCTCACATGTCTTAATTTCTCTTACAGGATCAGAAGGCATCTGAAAGATTAATAATGAATTGTACAATTATATTATTAATAGTGATGTGACAATTAATAATGAATTTTCGAGAGATCTCTCTATTCTTCACTGCTGTTGCTGTACTATTCATTTCGTATCTCATCTGGCCATAAGCAATGCTCTCCCCAAAGTAAACAAAAAAGATTTGGTGCATATGTATTTGTCAGTGTTGAACAGAGTGTACAGTCAGGAGACCAGATAATCATGTGAAAGTACTTTGTTTAGCAAAATGAGAAAAATTAAAATTACAAAAAATTAGATATTAATTTTTTCACTTCAAATTAGTTGTTGAAAATGATTTATAGCAATCCTTTTGCTTTCACTGATGATTCATCTTTTATACACCCGAAAACCTTTTATGTAGTGGAATACTTGATACAAAAAATATAGAGTGGCTCCTTGTATATTCTATGTATTAAGAATTTGTCATACAAAGGATCTAAAATAAACTATAGAGAATAATGTGGGAAAAAATTAAAAAATGAAATAAACCAAAGTGCAATATGTAATGTTTTATTCAAGATCATCCATAATGAGACTAATTGTTCACTTTTTTTGATTGCCCATAACATTGAAAAAAAACATGATGATAAAAGAGAATGTCTTTAAATAAGGTGAGAGTTTCTTTGTACTATTTTCAACTTACCTCAAGAAAAGGATACCTCATAGTGGTTCAAGAATTATTATCTATATCTTTTTTTTCTTGGGGCTTTAGGGCTCATCAACATCAGTCATTTGAGTCCTATTATCTATTTTCTTAAATTATCTACACAATGGTGTAGTAAATAAAAATATAATTAGTAAAATCTAATATTTTTCAGTATTAAAAATGCATTAATTTAAAAAATCTAGAGTAGATCAGTAGAAATATATGATAAAAACTATCATCCGACATAAACAACAAAATATATAATGAATTTAACATAATTATTATAAAGTCTATATAACACATGGGATTTGAAAGGAAGTCATTTGACTGTTACAGGAAAGCTCTTTCATTTTACTAAGTGTAAAGAATTGTCAAACTAAAATAATCTAGCAAAAAACTTTGTTAAAATGGTTGTAGGTGTAAATATGAGGAAAAAAATATTTTTTCCCTCATTTTTATAACATTCTGGAGTTACTATATTAGTTATTGGATTCTTTCATAAAAGGTCATTTTACATTACTTTAAGACAAACACATGATGATAAATGAGCATTATTCTTGAATTGTAATGAAGGCTTTACATGCTATTCTGATCAATGTCTATAATAAATTCAAATTGATTTATACGAAGTTCCTCTGGTAAATTGCAAGAGTAACCTTCACATTTCATGTATAGATTTCTGATTTTTCACTTTTATTTAAATAACAAATAATAGGATGTATAAAAGAACAGGAAAGCTCTTTGTTGCTATTCAATGTAAATATCTAACAAATAGATTCTAGATAGAATTTGATATACAAGGTTTAGATGTAAATACGAAGAAGGAATTTTTTTTTAATGACATGCACAAATGAGTATTTCATTGTTATTGAATTCTTCCATACAAATTCATTTTACATTACTTTGAGACAAACACGTAATGATAAAAGAGCTTTATCCTTGAAGAATAATGAAGGCTTTATACGCTATTCTGATCAGTGTCTCAAATAAATTGTAATTGATTTAATGAAAGTTCCTCTGGTGAATTGCAAGAATAACTATCAAATTTCATGTATACTTTTCTGATTTTTCACTTTATATTTAAATAACTGAAATAGTAGGATGTATAAAAGAACAGGAAAGTTGTTCTATTCAATGTAAATATCTAACAAAAAGATTCCAGACAGAATTTTTTATATTGGGTTTAGGTGAGAATAAGGAGGAGGATTTTTTTTTGGTTAATGACATGCCACAATAAATTTTTTTGTTAATAACATGCCAGAATGAGTATTTGACTGTTTATGAATTCTTCCATTAAAATTATTTTACATTACTTTGAGACAAACACATGATAAAAGAGCATTATTCTTGAACTATAATGAAGGCTTTATACGCTATTCTTATCAGTGTCTCAAATTAATTCTAATTGATTTATAGGAAATTCCTTTGGTAAATTGGAAGAATAACTTTCACATTTCATGTATACTTTTTTGATTTTTAACTTTATTTAAATAATTGAAATAATAGTATGTATATAGAAACAGGAAAGCTCTTTGTTGTTTTTGATGTAAATATCTAACAAAAAGATTCTAGACAGAATTTTTTATAACTGATTTAGGTGAGAATACGAAGAAGGTCATTTTTTTTGTTAATGACATGCAACAGTGAGTATATGACTAAAATTGAATTCTTCCATAAAAAATTATTTTGCATTAAATACATCGTGATGATAAAAAAAATTCATCCTTGAAGAATAATGAAGGCTTTTTATGCTATTATGATCAGTTTTTAAAATAAATTGTCGTTGTATTATGGGAAGTTGTACTGGAAAATAGCAAGAATTACTTTTATATTTCATGTATAGGTTTCTGATTTTTCACTATAAATTAAAATAACTGAAATAATAGGATGTATAAAAGAACAGGAAAGCTGTTCTGTTTTATGTAAATATCTAACAAAAAGATTCTAGACAGAATTTGTTATAATGGGGTTAGGTGAGAATACGAAGATGGATTTTTTTTTTTGGTTAATGACATGCCCCTATGAATTTTTTTGTTAATTACATGCCAGAATGAGTATTTCACTGTTATTGAGTTCTTCCATAAATATTATTTTACATTATTTTGAGACAAACACGTGATGATAAAGGAGAATTATTTTTGAACTATAATGATGGCTTTATACCCCTTCTGATCAGTGTCTCAAATTAATTGTAATTGATTTATAGGAACTTTCTCTGGTAAATTGCAAGAATAACTTAAATATTTCATGTATAGTTTTCTGATTTATCACTTTTTTAAAATAATTGAAATAATAGTATGTATAAAGAAACAGGAAAGCTCTTTGTTGTTTTCGATGTATATATCTAACAAAAATATTCTAGACAGACTTTGTTATAATGGGTTTTGGTGGGAATACAAAGAAGGATTTTTTTTTTTTAAATACATGCCACAATGGGTATTTGACTAAATTTGAATTCTTCCATAAAAAATTATTTTACATTACTTTAAGACATAGTGATGATAAAAAACTTTATCCTTGAAGAATAATGAAGGCTTTTTATGCTATTCTGATAAGTTTTTNTGAATGATTATTTCACTGTTATTGAATTCTTCCATAAATATTATTTTACATTACTTTGAGACAAACACGTTATGATAAAAGAGCATTATTCTTGAACTATAATGATGGCTTTATACCCCTTCTGATCAGTGTCTCAAATTAATTGTAATTGATTTATAGGACGTTTCTCTGGTAAATTGCAAGAATAACTTTAATATTTCATGTATAGTTTTCCAATTTATCACTTTATTTAAATAATTGAAATAATAGTATTTATAAAGAAACAGGAAAGCTCTTTGTTGTTTTTGATGTAAATATCTAACAAAAATATTCGAGACAGACTTTGTTATAATGGGTTTTGGTGGGAATACAAAGAAGGTAATTTTTTTTGGTTAATGACATTGCCACAATGAATATTTGACTAAAATTGAATTCTTCCATAAAAAATTATTTTACATTATGGACATCGTGATGATAAAAAAACTTTATCCTTGAAGAATAATGAAGGCTTTTTATGCTATTCTGATAAGTTTTTAAAATAAATTATAATTGACTTATAGGAAGTTATACTGGTGAATTGCAAGGATTATTTTTAAATTTCATGTATAGTTTTCCGATTGTTCACTTTATATTTAAATAACTGAAATAATAGGATGTATAAAAGAACAGGAAGAATCTTTGTTGCTTTTCGATGTAAATATCTAACAAAAAGATTCTAGACAGAATTTTTTATAACTGGTTTAGGTGAGAATACGAAGAAGGAAATTTATTTTGTTAATTACATGCCACTATGAGTCTTTGAAATATATTGAATTATTTCATAAAAAATCATTTTCCATTACTTTGAGACAATCGTGATGATAAAAGAGCTTTATCTCTGAACTATAATGAAGGCTTTATACGTTATTCTGATCAGTGTCTCAAATAGATTATAATTGATTTATAGGAACTTCCTCTGGTGAATTGCAAGAATAACTTACACATTTCATGTATACTTTTCTGATTTTTCACTTTATATTTAAAGAACTGAAATAATAGGATGTATAAAAGAACAGGAAAGTTGTTCTATTCTATGTAAATATCTAACAAAAAGATTCCAGACAGAATTTTTTATATTGGGTTTAGGTGAGAATAAGGAGGAGGATTTTTTTTTGGTTAATGACATGCCACAATAAATTTTTTTGTTAATAACATGCCAGAATGAGTATTTGACTGTTTATGAATTCTTCCATTAAAATTATTTTACATTACTTTGAGACAAACACATGATAAAAGAGCATTATTCTTGAACTATAATGAAGGCTTTATACGCTATTCTTATCAGTGTCTCAAATTAATTCTAATTGATTTATAGGAAATTCCTTTGGTAAATTGGAAGAATAACTTTCACATTTCATGTATACTTTTTTGATTTTTAACTTTATTTAAATAACTGAAATAGGATGTATAAAAGAACAGGAAAGCTGTTCTATTTTATGTAAATATCTAACAAAAAGATTCTAGACAGAATTTGTTATAATGGGGTTAGGTGAGAATACGAAGAAGGATTTTTTTTTTTTTTGGTTAATGACATTCCCCTATGAATTTTTTTGTTAATAACATGCCAGAATGAGTATTTCATGGTTAATGAATTCTTCCATTAAAATTATTTTACATTACTTTGAGATAAACACATGATGATAAAAGAGCATTATTCTTGAACTATAATGAAGGCTTTATACGCTATTCTGATCAGTGTCTCAAATTAATTGTAATTGATTTATAGGAAATTCCTTTGGTAAATTGGAAGAATAACTTTCACATTTCATGTATACTTTTTTGATTTTTCACTTTATATTTAAATAATAGTATGTATAAAGAAACCGGAAAACTCTTTATTGTTTTCGATGTAAATATCTAACAAAAATAATCTGAGTATTTGACATATATTGAATTCATTCATAAAAAATCATTTTACAATACATTGAGACAATCGTGATAATGAAAGAGCTTTATTCTCGAACTATAATGAAGGCATTATACGCTATTCTGATCACTGTGTCAAATAAATTGTAATTGATAGGAAGTTCCTCTGGTGAATTGCAAGAATAACTTTCACATTTCATGTATACTTTTTTGATTTTTAACTGTATTTAAATAATTGAAATAATAGTATGTATAAAGAAACAGGAAAGCTCTTTGTTGTTTTCGATGTAAATATCTAACAAAAATATTCTAGACAGACTTTTTTTATAAAGGGTTTTGGTGGGAATACAAAGAAGGTAATTTTTTTTGGTTAATGACATGCCCTTATGAATTTTTTTGTTAATTACATGCCAGAATGAGTATTTCACGGTTAATGAATTCTTCCATTAAAATTATTTTACATTACTTTGTGACAAGCACATGATGATAAAAGAGCATTATTCTTGAACTATAATGAAGGCTTTATACGCTATTCTGATCATTGTCTCAAATTAATTGTAATTGATTTATAGGAAATTCATTTGGTAAATTGGAAGAATAACTTTCACATTTCATGTATACTTTTTTTCTTTTTTAACTTTATTTAAATAACAGAAATAATAAGATGTATAAAAGAACAGGAAACCTGTTCTACTTTATGTAAATTTCTAACAAAAAGATTCCAGCCAGAATTTGTTACATTGGGTTTAGGTGAGAATTGGAAGAAGGATATTTTTTTTTGGTTAATGACATGCCACAATGAATTTTTTATGTTAATGGAATGTTTGAATGATTATTTCACTGTTATTGAATTCTTCCATAAATATTATTTTACATTACTTTGAGACAAACACGTTATGATAAAAGAGCATTATTCTTGAACTATAATGATGGCTTTATACCCCTTCTGATCAGTGTCTCAAATTAATTGTAATTGATTTATAGGACGTTTCTCTGGTAAATTGCAAGAATAACTTTAATATTTCATGTATAGTTTTCCAATTTATCACTTTATTTAAATAATTGAAATAATAGTATTTATAAAGAAACAGGAAAGCTCTTTGTTGTTTTTGATGTAAATATCTAACAAAAATATTCGAGACAGACTTTGTTATAATGGGTTTTGGTGGGAATACAAAGAAGGTAATTTTTTTTGGTTAATGACATTGCCACAATGAGTATTTGACTAAAATTGAATTCTTCCATAAAAAATTATTTTACATTATGGACATCGTGGTGATAAAAAAACTTTATCCTTGAAGAATAATGAAGGCTTTTTATGCTATTCTGATAAGTTTTTAAAATAAATTATAATTGACTTATAGGAAGTTATACTGGTGAATTGCAAGGATTATTTTTAAATTTCATGTATAGTTTTCCGATTGTTCACTTTATATTTAAATAACTGAAATAAAAGGATGTATAAAAGAACAGGAAAAATCTTTGTTGCTTTTCGATGTAAATATCTAACAAAAAGATTCTAGACAGAATTTTTTATAACTGGTTTAGGTGAGAATACGAAGAGGGAAATTTTTTTTGTTAATTACATGCCACTATGAGTATTTGAAATATATTGAATTATTTCATAAAAAATCATTTTACATTACTTTGAGACAATCGTGATGATAAAAGAGCTTTATCTCTGAACTATAATGAAGGCTTTATACGTTATTCTGATCAGTGTCTCAAATAGATTATAATTGATTTATAGGAACTTCCTCTGGTGAATTGCAAGAATAACTTACACATTTCATGTATACTTTTCTGATTTTTCACTTTATATTTAAAGAACTGAAATAATAGGATGTATAAAAGAACAGGAAAGTTGTTCTATTCTATGTAAATATCTAACAAAAAGATTCCAGACAGAATTTTTTATATTGGGTTTAGGTGAGAATAAGGAGGAGGATTTTTTTTTGGTTAATGACATGCCACAATAAATTTTTTTGTTAATAACATGCCAGAATGAGTATTTGACTGTTTATGAATTCTTCCATTAAAATTATTTTACATTACTTTGAGACAAACACATGATAAAAGAGCATTATTCTTGAACTATAATGAAGGCTTTATACGCTATTCTTATCAGTGTCTCAAATTAATTCTAATTGATTTATAGGAAATTCCTTTGGTAAATTGGAAGAATAACTTTCACATTTCATGTATACTTTTTTGATTTTTAACTTTATTTAAATAACTGAAATAGGATGTATAAAAGAACAGGAAAGCTGTTCTATTTTATGTAAATATCTAACAAAAAGATTCTAGACAGAATTTGTTATAATGGGGTTAGGTGAGAATACGAAGAAGGATTTTTTTTTTTTTTTTTGGTTAATGACATGCCCCTATGAATTTTTTTGTTAATAACATGCCAGAATGAGTATTTCATGGTTAATGAATTCTTCCATTAAAATTATTTTACATTACTTTGAGACAAACACATGATGATAAAAGAGCATTATTCTTGAACTATAATGAAGGCTTTATACGCTATTCTGATCAGTGTCTCAAATTAATTGTAATTGATTTATAGGAAATTCCTTTGGTAAATTGGAAGAATAACTTTCACATTTCATGTATACTTTTTTGATTTTTCACTTTATATTTAAATAATAGTATGTATAAAGAAACCGGAAAACTCTTTATTGTTTTCGATGTAAATATCTAACAAAAATAATCTGAGTATTTGACATATATTGAATTCATTCATAAAAAATCATTTTACAATACATTGAGACAATCGTGATAATGAAAGAGCTTTATTCTCGAACTATAATGAAGGCATTATACGCTATTCTGATCACTGTGTCAAATAAATTGTAATTGATAGGAAGTTCCTCTGGTGAATTGCAAGAATAACTTTCACATTTCATGTATACTTTTTTGATTTTTAACTGTATTTAAATAATTGAAATAATAGTATGTATAAAGAAACAGGAAAGCTCTTTGTTGTTTTCGATGTAAATATCTAACAAAAATATTCTAGACAGACTTTTTTTATAAAGGGTTTTGGTGGGAATACAAAGAAGGTAATTTTTTTTGGTTAATGACATGCCCTTATGAATTTTTTTGTTAATTACATGCCAGAATGAGTATTTCACGGTTAATGAATTCTTCCATTAAAATTATTTTACATTACTTTGTGACAAGCACATGATGATAAAAGAGCATTATTCTTGAACTATAATGAAGGCTTTATACGCTATTCTGATCATTGTCTCAAATTAATTGTAATTGATTTATAGGAAATTCATTTGGTAAATTGGAAGAATAACTTTCACATTTCATGTATACTTTTTTTCTTTTTTAACTTTATTTAAATAACAGAAATAATAAGATGTATAAAAGAACAGGAAACCTGTTCTACTTTATGTAAATTTCTAACAAAAAGATTCCAGCCAGAATTTGTTACATTGGGTTTAGGTGAGAATTGGAAGAAGGATATTTTTTTTTGGTTAATGACATGCCACAATGAATTTTTTATGTTAATGGAATGCGTGAATGATTATTTCACTGTTATTGAATTCTTCCATAAATATTATTTTACATTACTTTGAGACAAACACGTTATGATAAAAGAGCATTATTCTTGAACTATAATGATGGCTTTATACCCCTTCTGATCAGTGTCTCAAATTAATTGTAATTGATTTATAGGACGTTTCTCTGGTAAATTGCAAGAATAACTTTAATATTTCATGTATAGTTTTCCAATTTATCACTTTATTTAAATAATTGAAATAATAGTATTTATAAAGAAACAGGAAAGCTCTTTGTTGTTTTTGATGTAAATATCTAACAAAAATATTCGAGACAGACTTTGTTATAATGGGTTTTGGTGGGAATACAAAGAAGGTAATTTTTTTTGGTTAATGACATTGCCACAATGAATATTTGACTAAAATTGAATTCTTCCATAAAAAATTATTTTACATTATGGACATCGTGATGATAAAAAAACTTTATCCTTGAAGAATAATGAAGGCTTTTTATGCTATTCTGATAAGTTTTTAAAATAAATTATAATTGACTTATAGGAAGTTATACTGGTGAATTGCAAGGATTATTTTTAAATTTCATGTATAGTTTTCCGATTGTTCACTTTATATTTAAATAACTGAAATAATAGGATGTATAAAAGAACAGGAAGAATCTTTGTTGCTTTTCGATGTAAATATCTAACAAAAAGATTCTAGACAGAATTTTTTATAACTGGTTTAGGTGAGAATACGAAGAAGGAAATTTATTTTGTTAATTACATGCCACTATGAGTCTTTGAAATATATTGAATTATTTCATAAAAAATCATTTTACATTACTTTGAGACAATCGTGATGATAAAAGAGCTTTATCTCTGAACTATAATGAAGGCTTCATACGTTATTCTGATCAGTGTCTCAAATAGATTATAATTGATTTATAGGAACTTCCTCTGGTGAATTGCAAGAATAACTTACACATTTCATGTATACTTTTCTGATTTTTTACTTTATATTCAAATAACTGAAGTAATAGGATGTATAAAGAAACATGTAAGCTGTTCTATTTTATGTAAATATCTAACAAAAAGATTCTAGACAGAATTTGTTATAATGGGGTTAGGTGAGAATACGAAGAAGTTTTTTTTTTTTTTTTTGGTTAATGACATGCCCCTATGAATTTTTTTGTTAATAACATGCCAGAATGAGTATTTCATGGTTAATGAATTCTTCCATTAAAATTATTTTACATTACTTTGAGACAAACACATGATGATAAAAGAGCATTATTCTTGAACTATAATGAAGGCTTTATACGCTATTCTGATCAGTGTCTCAAATTAATTGTAATTGATTTATAGGAAATTCCTTTGGTAAATTGGAAGAATAACTTTCACATTTCATGTATACTTTTTTGATTTTTCACTTTATATTTAAATAATAGTATGTATAAAGAAACCGGAAAACTCTTTATTGTTTTCGATGTAAATATCTAACAAAAATAATCTGAGTATTTGACATATATTGAATTCATTCATAAAAAATCATTTTACAATACATTGAGACAATCGTGATAATGAAAGAGCTTTATTCTCGAACTATAATGAAGGCATTATACGCTATTCTGATCACTGTGTCAAATAAATTGTAATTGATAGGAAGTTCCTCTGGTGAATTGCAAGAATAACTTTCACATTTCATGTATTGTTTTCTGATTTTTTACTTTATATTTAAATAACTGAAATAATAGGATGAATAAAAGAACAGGGAAGCTCTTTGTTTTTATTCGATGTAANAGCATCGTATTGTAAAAATATGAATTATACATACGTTATATATTTTTTTTTTTTTTTTTTTTTGTTAATTAAATGCCACTTTGAGTAATTTGCAGTTATTGAATTTTGCCATAAAGTCATTTTCAAACACATGATGATAAAAGTGATTTATTCTTGAACTTTAATAAAGGCTTTGTACGCTATCTGATCATTGTGTCAAGTAAATGTCAATTAATTTAGAGAAGACATTCTAGTGAATACCAGAAAGTCATTTTTCTTTTAATAAATTTTTGGTTTCTGTATTTCAATTTATATCTAAATAATCTAATTTAAAGGGAATAGGATGTACAAAATATACAGGAAAGATCTTTGATTTTATCTGATGTTGAGGATCAACAAACTAAGAGAATCTAGAAAATATTTATGTTATGAAGAATAAGAAGTTGGAATTTTTTTACTTTAATGTTTATAACATTTTACGTTTAGTATGTGCCTCTTGTGTGATTCTTTCATAAAAGGAATGGGACATTTTTTGAGAAAAGCTGTTGGTGATAAAAGAGCATCCTTGAACTACAATGAAGGCTTTATTCTCTATTCTGATCATTGTCTCAAATCTCAATTGGTTTAGAGTTAGATCCTCCAGTGAATTGCATGAATTGTACTTTTGATGAGTTTTTTTTATTAATTTTATATCTAAATTACCTAAATAAGTGAATAGGATGTATAAGAAGTACAGAAATAATTTTAATCCTTTTTTTCGGATGAAATGTTCAGACCAAAAGAGTCCAGTTATTATGTACTTTTGTTGGTATTTTATTTTTATTTATTTTTGGTGAAACTCTAGTTTTTATGGCAGATGCTTAAATAGAATTTTTTTAAATTTATTGATATTATTATTAATTATTGTTTCTGAAAGATGTTAGTTAAGTTTAATTGAATATTTTTTTATTTCCTTTGTGGGTTGCAATAAAGTAAATGTGAAGAATGGATATATTTATGAATGTAATTTTAATAAAATACTCTTTTCAAAGCTATTTAACTTTACTTTTGAATGTTGGTATTAATTGAACACTTTTATTAAAAGGAATACCCATTTTTCAACAATCAATTAAATTAATACAAACATTTTTCTTTAATTTGGATAGAAAAAATAATTTATATTATAACTGAGCAAGTGTTACTCTTCCTTTCAATGTAAAACAATTGTCGAACTGGAAGGACTGTGTTTATCTGTAGCATCTGGAGTTGAGTTGTCCTTTGCCCTTCTCATTTGAGGGATTCCCTTTAATTTGTTGTGTACAAAATATAATTCTTGAATAGAATTAATCTACAATATTTTCACCATGTTGGGTACTGCATTGATTTGATTAATATATTTAATCAAATGACCTTGATGTTGACGAGCCCTAAAGCCCCACAAAAAAAATAAAAATTGATTAATACATATGTTAATGCTACAACCCAAAGTATGTGTGACAAAATTTTTCAAATTTTTTCTAGCAGCTCTAGGTTGTGATGTTTTGGAATAGTGTATTCTTTAATTATTAATGGGCCTCTTTGAAACTGCATTTCTTCAATATTGTATGAGAGTGTAATAAGTATTTAAATCCAATAAAGTTCTTAAGATTGGCATTTTGGTTCAAAGTACTTTCATGTATTGACCAAAAATTGTTGCTAACCCAAGGAATAATACATAATGTCTATGTACAAACTCATTTATGATTATTTTTGTGTGGTTGAATCTCATAAGATTTTCATAATCATTATCAATTATCTTATCAATGGGCATCTGCATCAATGACTTATGAAGGTAACAAATTCTGAGTTCATTTTGTGTGTTCAGCAAAACAAAATTGGAAAAAATGAAATAAAATGAAGCCATTTCTGATGTATGAAAATTTAATGGGCATTTATGTCATTTCCTTTTAAAAAATTCTTTTTACTCTGAACTACCATTTTCTTTTGTTGATAACGGGAAGATTTGAGACAAATTGAGTATATAGAGTTGGAGCTCTATTTTGTTTGTGTTCAAATGATAACACAATTCTTGGTTTCTTGCTTAATGGTTTGAAGTTGTGTGTGGGTTGCATTACATTTTGTAAGTTTAACATTTTAAGTCACAGTTACATGATTTTTTGAAAACATATAAATTTGATATTGATGCCAGGTGTTAAAATATTTATTGTGTATTCCAATAACTGTTGTGTTTTACCTCTTTCAGCTAAGACAAGGTGAAATACTAATGCAGCGTAGCATATCAAGAATGGAATTCAAAGTACTGTCTACAGCATTTTTTAGCAATAAAATTTTTTTGCATTTAATTTTATTAAATTTTTTGGTTTTTATTGTTTTTCATCCTACTCTTCCTACCTGTATAAAAATGAATAAAATTTTATGTCTATGATTTTTTTACATCTAACACCAAATCCACCTCATTAATGTAGAGTATATCGTTGGCAGTGTGTGAATGAGGCAGAAGTGGTATCATTTATATTCATGTGTAAAAATAATAATTTGCACATAATTAAAGCTCTAAGTCTAGCAAGCCTAGCAATGTACGAGTTGTGCTTCAAAAACTGTTACAACATGAGACAAATAAACTAATTACTCTGGAAAGAAGAACAGACCACCCCATCTACTTTGATAAAATTCTCTAAGGAAAATTGTAGAAAATCCTGGGCCGACAACAGAAATAATGTACACAATTATTATGAATAATAAGAAACTGTAATAAGTGTAAATTAAAATCATTTTTTACTATAATCAACTATATTTAAAAAAATATAACAAAAGCCATAATGAAGGATACTTGAAATTTTACTTTATGAAGTATATTGATGATATTATTCTAATGTGAAATGTGAAAGTAAGTCTGAACTAGAATTTTAAGGAAATTTTTGAGATAATTGGAACTCTTGTTAAATCGTACTAAAATCAATAGACTCCTTAACATTATTGAAGCATTAATGCTGTAAGGATTGGAGATCAAAGGAACTTATACGGAACAATTCCTTAATTATATGCTACTTGCTGGGACAGTTATTATAATCCTTATTTCAAGTGTTTAAGAGAGTTTCTTATTAACCTAATGGTAATTCAGGTGTGTGCACACAAAATAAATGTCAAGACAAGGAACCTGAACAAAGTTTTACATTAAGATGAGGATGAGATTTACATATTATCTAAACTATACTCTTTCTTAGCTGAAGGGTTTTGGTGCTATGGCCCCAAGAGAATGCTTTTCAATAACCATTCACAATAAGTGAGGACTAACAATGACTAAAACTCAGAATGCATAACACAGTTTACTGAATTTGGAATTTAGGTTGTCGGGACTATTTGAAGATGCCGTGAAAATAAGAGACCAAAAACATTTGTTCTGAGAACAGTTTTTGGGTTTCTTTTGTCCAAAAAAATTCTTGGGGTAATTTTTCAATACTATAGTGAAATACCACTACTGTTTTGACAGTGTTTACAACAAGACAACTAGCATAAAACGAAGGGGAGGCTGCAGAAAATCTTGACTTGTTGTAACTTGTTCATATATTAAAGTAGTGTCAGCTGCATTTCCCACTGTGATGTGGAGGGTGATCTATTGTTCTTGTACATCAAGATATGAATAATGTCTGAAATTTTACCTTGAGACACTTATCCAGAAGCATTAGTTTCTCATAGACAATACTTATAGACACTTTGTTTTTATTATAGTAAATTTTGACTTGTTGATACATATCTTTAAAGTAGTAAGTTAGCCACTGAAGTCCTAATCCACATATGCCATAAGCATACAGTTTCAAAGAAGATAATTTTGATTGAGGGCATGAGAAGAAATTCAAGATTCAGTACTTGAAGATGTAGGAAAATTACTCTAGAACTCTCTCCATGGTCAAGAGAAGTGTAGCATCATCTAAGATCAAAAATGTTGCTTTAAATTGGTGTGTATTAATGTTGTAAATGTTTTTTTTCTTTTTTGTAGTGAACAAATTAGTTTAGAACAAAACTAGGGTTTATTCCAAATTTAAATGTGATGTACCATGGAGTGTAAGAGAGGAGAGAAGTATTTTGAGAAACAAATCACTTTTCCCCCCCAGATAATAATTAAATGAATGTGTGATATACATGCACATGAGAACTACTACAAGGGACAATATCTACAAGGGAAATTTTTTTTTTCTATGAATTTGTTTTGAGAAAGTTTTGACTACGCTACAGGGTTTTATTCTGTATATTGGTTTTTAGAATTTTCTTTAATTTTAGCTGCATAGCTATAGTCTTGGAGTTTTACAGAATTCAGGTCAGAGTCTGATCCAGGATGTTTCTGAGGGGAGTGTGAGTATACTCACATGCATGAGGTAATGGGCATTCTGACTTGAGAGATTCTTGTGCATTGTTAAACTACAAGTTAATTAATTTTGGTAGGAAACATGCCTAGTTGAAGTATTAACGAAACCTAGTGATAATGCATAGTTTCAGTCTGATAGCTGGGGAAGAGAGGAGGAGCAGTGATCATCCCATTTGCCGATCAATCCTATTCTGTCTAATACATTTTATTCAATGTTAATTACCAGCATAGTTCACCAACATGCCCTTCCACTTGGTGATGGTAGTCTCTTCTACATATATCACCATTTTGTAACACTAATAAGATTTTACACCAAAGTATTGTATGACTTCCTACTAGTAGCTAAGTAAGTTTCCATACTAGCCCCCCAAAATTTGAATATTTTATTTAATGTAACCATTAAAAATTTAATTAATATTCATTTTTACCTTTCCAATGTTGAAGTATTATTAATTTTAGTGTTTTTTACAAAATTTATCTCCTTTGAATAAATTGATCAAAATAATTAACTGAATAAAATTGAAAGTCAATAAATGTAGAAAATCTCTCCCTAATAAATTTGTTCTACCATTTTCAAATTTGACATATTACAATAAAGAGAGAATTAATTCCTTTTTGCTAGAATAAATAAATTTGAATTTTACCTAGTACTAGTGGATAATATTCTTCCCAACTTAAATAACTTGATCAGTAGCAATTTTCTCACTTGTTACCATGCGTTGTTATGTATTATTGCCAGGAAATAGTCATTGTGCCCATGGTAACTAATTGCAGCACTAAAAAACACAAGTATTAAAGTAATTATAAAAATTAAGATATAGATTCAATATTTTACCAAATAATTTATCATCAATAATTATATATAAATTCACACTTAAAATTTACAAAGTTCTCGGAAAGTTTAAAAACAAACAAAGTAATGGTGTAAAAATTAAAATCTTGAATCGATAGCCACAACCTCTTTTGAAGTGAACATAAAATTAGTAACTCTACTTATAAATTAACAGAAATATTGAAATCAAAATTACTTCAGATTTTTTGTTAACTAGAAGCAGTAAAATACACGAGTCTGTCCGTACATTAACAAAAAAAATTTCAACACCCCACCTCCCGTCTATATCAAACCTGTAACAATACCTCTTACAACCCCACCCACAATAATAATGATTTTCTTAATTATTCATTCGTCATTGATCGGTGCTCTCACTGTGCAGGTGAAATGGAATATAGTGACAAACTAAGGTTAAAAAGCACCCAATAAAACATACCCTTTAAAAGCTACCATTATGTAACATCATGGCTAACATTCCACTACCCTGTTGTTGCGCCGTGTGCTGATTTCCAAACACCCCCACCCCCGGTGCGTTTTATAGAGTGCCCCTATCATACATAAAACATTTAAATGATGCACTCAGAAATCAATATTTTCTTCACTTGTTTATGTACAAACAATGTATGAAAGTTGGCAGATGTTCTTTTTTTAATGCCCGAGTAAAAGTTTCAAGTGAAACTGAGTACTCTTAATTTTCAATATACTTTATAGTTTTTAACTTATGAGGAGAATTGTCTTTCAAGAGCCTTTGGCGTCTGTGTGGAAACAACACTGCCAGTTCACATGAGTTTTACCCCAAAATTGGCACCCTGAGCCCTCTGACCATCGTGATGGACATATAATTCGGAACCTTTTCTAATAATTACTGGTTTTGATGTAAAGCTCATAAAAATGTTTCATCAATTTTTATTTGATAAAAATATTTTCCACATACCAATTTTTTGTGGAAAAAGCCGACACTAACGTAAATTTTTACCAACCAATATTGTTCCTATTTATGTTCTAATGGAATACTACTAACATTTTCTTCTCTACAATCTGCAAATGGTATAAGCAAAATGTGAGTTGTCCAAAGATGTAGTAATTAACAATTACTAAATTAAAAAGGAAATGCAGTCCATTTTTACTCCCAAAATATAATATTTTTGAATGATTAAATTGTTAAGTTTACCTAAAATTTGCAGACTTCTTTGATTAGAAAATAATTTTACTCTTACTATTACATTTGCTTCAGGAGTTCAGAAAATATTTACTTGATTCAGTATATTATGTCCATTTTTTGATCATACATTAGTACATTTATTGTGGTTTTCTAGAGCTGCTACCATCGATGCCCCAGAATTACACAATGTGATTGATGTTAGACAGCCTTAGAGTATTATACAATTCAAAGCACTATATATCGATCAAAACACAAAACTTAAAAAGATTGTCCAAATTTGATGCGAAGTGAATTAGGCCTGTTTTTTTAGAATCTCATTCATACTTGTTTGCATTTCTAATGATAATTATATCACCAGTTTTTGACAAATTTTTTTCTTAAGAATTTAGGAATTTTTAAGAATAAATTAATGTGCGACGGCTTTACTTCATAACTGAAGCCACTTTACATTCAAACTTATATTATTAATTCTACAGTTTAATTGTAATGGAACACTTTGTATCGGGGCAGGACGAGAAAAAATTGAAAAAAGTTTTCAAAATCTTAAATGTTGCTTTTATTTTAAATGACATAAACTATATTATATAGTAACAGATATAAATTTTTAAGATAAATATAAGGGAGGATTAGTTTAATTGTAGTACCTTGGGATCCCTCTGAAAATTATAAAGGTTTTGAGGAAGTTTTGAGAAACAACTATTCAGGGAAAGTTTTGTCTATATTGGGTTATACTTATGTCATCAAAATACTAGTTATGCCAAATTCATAAATGACACAACATTCTTTTGAAACAGTATTTGAAATGTCACCAAAGGGCGCCTCTAACAAATTTCTTAAGGGAGGTAATTAAAAATACTTTTTTGATCTTTAAAAAATCTGTACTGGGGGCCTCAGGCAATTGCTCCGGCTTAACCAGCGGTAGTCATGCCACTGGATATCACCGTTCTGGGAAATGTGTCTGGATGATAGAACTTTCCTAGTAGGGGAGGGCATCGATTTGTGTTGGTTGGGTTTTCAACCAAACTGACCTAATCGAATTGCTTTCACGTTGGTCAGTTTGAGTCTGTTTCAGTTCAAGTTGAAAAATTGATTTCTAAAAATTAAGTAATAGTAAGATTTATAAAAATAAGTTCAGGGAAATAATTCAATCATAAACCAAAAATTATATTAATTTGTCTGAATTTGAATAATGTTTTTATTGGTTTTGTGAAATATGAATAAATATTAAATCAAACTGAAATGATATAAGCATGAAGCAAGTAACTCATTTAATAAAAAATAATTTACAACCAATATTTAATGTTAGGTTGTCTGTAAAATTTTATTAAATATTGAAACAAATGCATAATTTCACTAAAAAAAGGTTACAAATTACAAGCATGTAATTGTTTTAACAAAAAAGGAAACATAAATTAATTTAAAAATCACAGCAAACATTTACATAGGTCAGTTTGGCCAACTGCACTGTCACCAAATAAGCGTACATGTAGATTCAGAAAGGAACATATAATATATCTCACGTAACCATAGATAAAACTGTATATTGTGAACTATTGTCGTACTGTTGAAAGATCTCAAAATTAAGGTCACAAACACTTGTCTTCTTGATAATGATCAATGCAAGACACTCATGAATCACTTTCTTCAGCCAATAGATCATCAACCTCATCAGAATGTTACAAAATTATCAATTTCTGAAAATGGATTATTTGTTTAATTTATATAAAAGTGTACATAATTCTGTAGTTATGCGATCTATTTTACCACTCTCTCCTCAAGGCACGAAGTGATGTAGAAATATTATGAATAAGTCACACATTTTTGCAAAACACTGTATTGAATATCTAATTATCAATAACTGTGAGATTTTAGAGTATTTTGTCAATAAACACTGGGAACCACCTTATTTTTTTGTAAAATTTTCATTAATTTACTTCCGCAACTTAACATTTTATTTTTTTTCAAAAGTTTTCTTAAGTGGAAATAATGTGTTTTAAGTATGGGCTACAGAAATATCTGCCGTTTTATTTACCCAGCCTACCTTATCGACTACATACGCTACTATATCTGTGTATAATAAGGAGTTTGAGGGTCAATAGAATCCTTGACAATTTGCCTAAATAATTTAACAGTAAAAATACTGTTAAGTTAACATTAAAGGTTGCAAAAGTGTATTTTTTTAATACATATATTTTTGACAATTTAACAGGTATTTTAAATTGTTTTATTATTTTCTTGTTACAATACGAAGGCTTGAAGAGGGAAGATGAAGATGAAATCTGTTTTGATCTAGAGAATACATCATTTCAGTTAACAAAGAAATAGTTTCAATAACCTCAGCAGTTACACAATTGGGTTTCAGGTTAGATTTTGCACTGAGTTCATGACCCGAATCCAACGAAAACCAAAACTTTGATCAGCTCTACTTCCTTTGGTGTTTACTGTGCTCACCACACTCTTCCTTGATGTATAGATATTCTTTGGTGATATAATATAACTATAGATTTGATTAATAATTTATTTGTCTTTTTTTAAACTTTACTTACAAGTTATTGGTATTCTTTGTAACTTAAGTGGGAGAGGAGAGCAAGGTCCTCTTTGTAGTGTCTTTTTGTCAATCAAGTGAGTGTTATTTATATATCTTTGTCACTAAAAGACTTAACTAGCATTTTTGAGAAAAGGAAAAAAAAAATGGGTAAGAATTTAAGAAAATAACACTTTTCTGCATTTGTTTAAAACTTGAGTAAAGCCTTGGTTCACAAAGTTTAGAATATCTCAAAATAAATATTCTGGAAGGCAAAGCTAAATACTAATATATTGAGTAACAAAGCTATATGAAAGAAAAAATACAAAACATTTTCTAAAAATCAATTTCATAGGTATGGTACAAGAGCATTCCATTTTGGCAGTGGAACATGATTTATAAACAGTTGTATTGGCATATTTTATATTAATTTTCTCACCTAACAGAATGTATTAAACATTTGGTGTGGACTTGCTATCAAGTCCATTCTTCACAACTGCTTTTTGCTATTGGATTATACCATCTAGTTATTCTATGAAGAAGCAAACAATTTCTGTTATCTACAAGATGTAGAATTTTGTGGAAATAAAACAGTTTGAATCATTGCAATATTTATGATGAATGTACCTGCTGCTTTTATCAAATTAATAGTTAACTGGACTTTGCCATCATACTGTTGATAGTTTACATAGTTTAATGTGTATAAATATGGTTTACACATTAATATTATGGATTAAATGAGATAATCTTTAAGTCATTTATAACATGACATATGCATATCTTATCAATTAGTAATATATGAGAATTAGATTCTCATATATTGTCTATAAAATAAAAAGTAGAATCCTTTATCAAATAAAATTTCACCTTTAGAAGTTCCAGGACTCTGCTAAAACATAAATTCTTTGGTGTGCTGTGTTATACACATACAAACTAAATGCAATTTGTGTACACTGTACATTCATAATATAGTACAATACTCATGTAAATCTAAAGCAGTTGGTAGTCTTCATTCTTCCTTAATATTAAAAAAAAAGTAGGAGAGATTTGCAAAAGAGCAAATCAATATTCATTAAACTATACCATCATCTACCAAGGCCAACAGGGGTTATCACAGTATCGAAGCCATGCTCCTACAGTTCCTTCATGAATGTTCATAAGTGCTGTGTAGATTGTAAGCTGAAACAACACACAGTAATAAATTGATAACACAGGTCAATTTTAAAAGAAATAGTCATAACATATTTCTTAAAATCATTATTTATAATATTTGATAGAGAAAGATGAAAAATATAATTTCCCACTAGGAAGTTCCTCCACAATATTGGGAAACAAAGGAATTAATAAATTTTACAGAACTATTTTAATTAAACCATTAATTTTTTACAACCAGAAATGGAATGATAACTTACGCATTCAACAAACGGTATTATTAATAGTAAACCATGAGAGGATCCACTAGTTTTTACTGAAATATAATTTAAAGTGGTACCATTTCAAAAGATAAAATTTAATGATAACTTTCAGTCGGGTGAAAATTGTGACAAGCCCGAAATCAAACCCAGGGCTCCTGCTTTCATTGCAGGCATCTTAACCACTACACCACCCTTTCGCCTTCCACCAAGTCTAACCCCAGAATTGGTGTAAGACTGTGAACGGATGGTGGTGTTGTGTACACCCCTGCTATCAAAGCAGGAGTCCTGGGTTCGATTCCTGGATCATCGCCATTTTCAGTTGTCCAAAAGTTATCACATTAAAGTACACAGAATAAATATATGCATAAAATTTAGTATTTAGAATATTCTTGTAAGGCATTCAAAACCAGATGTAATATACCCAATAAATTATGTATGTTTACCTTATTAAGTACTGGTCGTGTTGATAGAACACTGTAGAGTGAAGAATTAACATTTTTCTGACCATAGTTGTGCAAACACTTTTGGGCAGGAGTTCGCCTATTATCAAAGAAAGGAGGATTCTCCCAGTGGTCATAATTTGTTTGCACTAGAAACCATGAATCAGATTGTTCAAGAGATATTATGTCAAAATTGCTCCTGCCTCGAGTAATTATACACCCCTGTCAAAAAAATATTTTAATATTAATTTATTACAACGGCTTGATAAGCTAAGTTAAATATCCTAATTTTTTATAAAATAAATCCTAATCTAGTCTCTGCCATAGTATTATAGAAAGCAAAATCATATACTTTCAAATATTTTATCACTTACATCTAACATTGAAGTACATTTATTTAACTTAATGACTTTTTCTTTTAAACATTTTCTATTGAACTGTACCCGAAGAAGAACCAAATAGGGGTCGAAACGTAGAACTAAAATAAAAATTAAAAGGTGGTCAAATAGAATAAATGAATAAAATAAAGTATTAATTTGCATCTATACATGCAATATTTGTATATATGGTACCAGCCCATAGATACATATGATTTGTCTATTTCAAAACAATGTTCATAATTGAATATAAAATAAAAATATATTTAATGAAAATACATCCAGGACAGTTTAATACATTCTACTTAAGAATAGATTATAGAACAAGTGTATACATCAGTCCTCAACTAGACAAGCTCAGCAATTCTACAAGGAACAAGTGCAAAGAGGTAAAGGTTTTCAATAGAGGACAACAATGAATAACTACAAGAAATAAATCAGTTACCATCAGTTAGTCAATTCAAGGAAAGATCAGGACAGCAGTGGGTATGAAATAATTGTTATTTGACTAATGATACACAATGAGGAAAATTGCAAAAAATATTAATTATATTTTTTATTAAAAATTTGTAAATATTCAAGTTTATAAAATTTGAGTTACCATGTGAAAAGTTGGTGTAAATTATTAAATTATTTACAAATAAAAGGGGTATTTGCAAATAAATAAAAGTAAATCATTCTTAACTTCAAACTTTATCAAATTTAAACAGATTGCAAAATGTTGACTTCTATAAGTAAGAGGGGCACAAAATTATTTAGACTATCAGTAATCAGTAAGAAATAAAAATTTAAATTAGTTAGACTATCCATGATAAAAAGAAACAGTGATTTCAATGTCTCAAAGTAAGTATTCATTTAAACATTAGAAGCTGGGATGTAATATTTTGACTTATAAGTTTATTTATCCTCTAAACAATCCTCTTAATGCCAAACAAGATGACAGAGATCTCCTGTTCTAATCCCAAGGTAAATTTTTATTGGAATTCTTCTGTGCACTTAAATTTATTACAACATCTTAAGACATCTTCTAAAATATAAAAAATTAAAATATGTTAGGCTTAATTATTTTTTGTTAATTTAGAGATTAAAAACTTATTCAGATAGTACAGGAGTCGAGTTAAGTGGTGAAACTAAGTGCAGATTGTTGAAGTGTAGGGAGCAATCCCATCCCCCTCATCATGCTATTACTGTATGAACTGCGACATTTGCTTGGTGGGAGTCACTGTTTGTGCATGGGCACAATCGAACAATGCTACTGCGCATATAGCCTTGGTTTCTTTACATAACTCGTCTCATGTATGTCTTTTTTTTCTGCAAAACCAGGAAAAATTCCACTTTTTTATATAATTGTATTTGTGTAAAATATTGTGTTCTATTTATAATTATACATTTTGTAGTATCTAATGGTTCAGTAATTCATAATATTTGAAGAAGGAAACAGATTTTAAAAACTGCAAATAAAGTAAATAGAAGGGGGACTGGGAAAAAAAAAATTTTCAAGTTTTTTGGGAACAGTAAACAGAAATTGAAAAAAATTATTATGAAGTTTTCTATACAAAATGATATTTCCTTCAATTTAGTATTCAAGAAATACATAAAATTAAACATATGTTTTAAAATGAAGAATAAGTTGGCCTTATATAAAAGGGACACTTAAAATATTAGAGTTTGGCAAAAGAGAAAAGTATGTGACCAAAATCTTGCCAAATTTATCACACAAATTAGGTATCTATTAAAATATTGAAATCATTAAATAAATCTTTTTTTAAGAAAATCAGATGAATTACAAGTCAAAGAATAATGGAATATCACCTCTCTAGGGAGACTACCTCCTAATATAAAATACACAGGAGCAATTAGTGAAGATTTTGCTAATTTTTTTTGAGCATCTTTATAAGATAAAGCATTTTCCATGATTTCTCTTGTCAAAAGGCCCATCCACTGCTGTGAGCGACGCCCAAGTATCCACTCAACCACTCCAACATACCCTCCATTTAAACGAAACCGTTCATCCACTGAGATACTGAATGCTCCCTAATAACAACAAAAATGTCTTAATAACAAGGAAAACATAAGAAGAAAAAAGAAGACATTAAATTTCAATTATAGTTCTTAACCTTTTTGACAGCTGTGAGAATTCCAATATAACCAGCAAAATTGATCGCTTCAAATATACGATTGTCTCCTTTTACAAATATGACTTTAATAGTTAAAGGCTTCAAGTGTTCAGATGTCAGCCAGTTAACTGTGGCAGGATTCCAACTGAAATATAACATAGCTTTTAACATAAATAAATAAATTCATTATTATAAAATATACATTTACTTCACTTATAAAATAAATCTTACCCTAAAAACAGGCCGAAGTCTAAATTTCGAGCATGATGTACAGTTCCTTTTTCATCTACAGCTAAAATGGAAGTACATAAACTAAAAAATTCATAAAAAACATTGAAGAGAGTGACTTCTCCCAAGCTCATATTGGCTGCTCTTGACACTCCTTCCAGCTCTCTTCTGTAAGGCTCGGGTAGAGTAGATGTGAGAAGCGGCATATACTTATTAATTAAATAGAATACTGATGTACCAAAGAGTTGATCTGTATTGTTGCGGATTCCAGTCAGAAGATCCAGCATCTATAATAAGAATTTATTTTTAGAATTTAAAAAATCTATATAGAAAAACAGATTTAAAAATATTTACAGCTGTTTTTTTGTCTTTGATAACTTCATCCCACCTATGTTCTGGGGGTTTCAATAGATCTATGTGATACACTGGTACACCACTGAAAAAATAATACAAAATTAATTTTTGTTTTATCTAAATTAAAAAAATCAAATAATAATATAAATATAATAACCTCCTGCTGGGCATTTCAGTTATTTTGCTGCAGCCTTTGAACTGTTAAGAACAATCAACAGAAATTATTAAAATCAGAATATTTCTGAATAACAGTAACAAAATGCTCAAAGAAAGTTCAAGGATCTTACAGGTGGGTACTCGGATCCATTTCTGAACGGAACAGACACGGCACTCTTTAAGAGTAAATCCCTGGAAAATGCAGGCGAGGCAATGGAAACAAAGAGGCAAAGTGCACTCCACATAATGACAGAAACTTTGGGAAAGATCACAGAAAAATGTCGGGTAACACTTCACAAACAATACAACTACAGAAAAAATTGGTACAATTTTCAGGCGACAACACTTCACATATAAGTGGAAAAGAAATAGTTTGAGTACTGATTCGTATCTTTTGTCGAGTTCGCTGTCAAATTCTACTTCACAGCTGACCACCACCAATAATTTAAAAGTAGTTACTATTAACGTCAAGAGAGAGCGTATGCAGCAACGATTGAATGGGAAGATGATGTTCATATCTTACAAGAGAGGGCATGAGAATCGACTCAATGTGTTTGTAAACTGGGTATTCATCGGGTAAAATTTCACGTGTACAAATTAATGTGAAAACTGTGAAAAGTATACTGTACCTGTGGATTTACATGTTTTTATACTGTGTGTCTGTTTGTTATTTTGTATATCGTTTGCCTACTATAAGTGAAGACTAGGGTTAGAATCCGTACATTCTTTGCGGGCAGCTGATGGCCGTCTGCAGGAGTCTGCCCAGGAGCAGACAGCCGTGAGGTGGGATAGGTGAAACCGCGAAATATCGTTCGAATTATGTGTTGTTCTGAATGAATAACAATGGGGATGAAGAGTGAATGGGATTCGGGTGCCGAGAAGTTAGACCTGTTCAACGTGTTTTGCAGTAATTAGTGAGTAGTCCATACCTCAAGTTTTCAATGTCAAAACAGGTTCACCCACTTGTCAGATTGTGTTATATGTATATAGTGAATATTCACCTGTGACTGAGGATTTGAAACATTTTCGGGCATCTACAGACATCCATAAAATACCAGAAGATGTGTAATTTGGTGTGAATGGTGTATTGTTAAATGTTTTTGAAGGAGAGGACACAGAGGGTTACTCATTGTCCTACTTTGAATATCTTCTGACTATGAATGTTCTGATTTGTTTATGTTTCTTGTTTGTGAAAATATAAATTGGAATTGTAATATGTGAATACAATGCTTGAGCTGAAGATAATGGTTGCTTTTAGTATTTTTAACATCAATATTTAAACAAAAAAAGTTACAGAAATGACTACTTTTGATATCTGGTGCATGGAATGTAAGCGTTGTACTGATAATTGTTGATATTAAGGGATAACAAGATCTGAAATGCTGTTCATAACCTAAAAAGCGGCCTTGCCGTCATCTGTGTCGATGGATTCGTCCGTGAAATATCCTTCCGCGCACACTCCTACACTCGTCTACATCTACAGTAGTGTACTGTTGCCAAGTAGTTCTACAACGAAGAATGTAGATTTGCTTCATAGACATTTCAGCGCGGCAAATTTCATACATCTATTGACCATTTGAAGTGTTGAGAACTTACAATCACAAATGATAAGGAACATTAACCCAATACATTCTGTACAAGTTTAATAAGAAACATGATGTTTTAAATGACTACAAAGTGTTCAATCAGCAAAAAAAGTTGAAAGGACATATCTGAAGGTGCTAGTGAACTTCTGTAATTGAAGTCAACAGTTTGATTTCGACTTTTACAATTCTATTCACAATTGTTTCACCAACTTATAAGAAACAACAAAATACACTTTTATTGGATATTATCTGATGTAGAGGACTAGACAATGTAAATAACAGACTATCTTTTAAAGTATTGATCACATTAATGGTTCATGTTTAATTTCTGTATATTACAGTATTGTTGTGTTATACACTAGGTTTGGTTCACTTTCTTAAGTTTAAATTATTTATTTATATTTGTATGTTTAGGCTGGTGTGGCGCAGCCCCCAGCTCCGGATCTCCTGGATGTTAGTACCTCGCCAACCACGCCCCCATCAACGATGCAAAGCTTGGAGGCTGCATGTGAGGAAGCTGAAGTAAGTAAATGAAGAAGAAGCAGTACAAATCCATTATTGTTTGTGTAATAGCATCTGCTTCTTTAAGACAATTGAATGTTAATAATTAATACTGCTTGCAATGTTTTGTTTTATTTTATGTGAGGAGTTCATAACTTCTTGCATCGAGGTTAGTTTGAGTGTTATTGGTAGGTAATAAGGAAGATAGACACACAGCCTTTTTGTGAATATCGTTAATGACATAGGAATACAATATTTTGAAATAGTCTTGTTTTTATCCTCCCTTTTGGTATACTGACATTTGTAGAGAAAGTTTCTTTTTCTCACATTAAGGGATTTTCTAGTGGGTGTGATATTATTAGTTACAACCCTAACCTGATTTTGCTACTTCTTTCTATTTGTTTCTGAGATAATAACATTGCATTAGCTTTGCACAAACTTGCAGTTCAGTGTGAAAAAATTGCCTTTTTGTTGGAGTTAGATATGTATGCAAGTTCCCTTGTATCTGAATCTTTGAGCATACCTGATAATATTATGTGAAATTACTGGTAATTGTAAGAAAAGAGCTGATTTGAAATGTGTTCTAAGATAACATTTTTAATTTAAATGGATGCGGGAATAATCTTAAATAACTAAATGATTCTTTTCTTATGTAACATCCTCTTAGTAGCTTCTTCTATATCTATGAAACTTGTACTGTTTATTCTATTGTTGAGCTGTTGAAATAAAAATAAGAGCATGATTGTTTGTTTAGTAGTTAATGTAAAGTTGCATCCCTGTTTTTTGTATTATGCAAATAAGTATAGTCTGGTTTCTTTTGCATCATGTTCCATATTTGTATTGCTCTTGAATTATGTAGTCATGCTCTTTTGGCTTTTGGTACACCAGGTTTGTTGCTTGTTTTCTGAAGAATATCTTGATGTCAATCTTATTTCAAAATCGCAGTATGTGTTTTGTAAAATGATACTAGCTTCTTTGTTAAGTTTTGTTGGGTAATCGGGAAGTGGTCATTCTCTGTGAATTTTTTGATGTGATTGTAAATCACCATTGTACTGTTCATAATTCCGTGTGTTGTTGTTGTTGTTGTTCAGGAAACTTCAAATATTATAGACTGTGTTACTTAATTGACATTCTCTGAAATTCATGTGTGTCTCTATGATGAACTGTACCATTATGTATTTTAACAGAAAATTTATTGATTATTTTACACATGTCAATTCTTTCTCAAAATGTTTATTCTAGGACTTTGTTTGGTGTTTTGTAGATAAATTTACTCTTAGTTTTTAGTTTTTGTTTTTTATCATTCTTTTTGTTTTTGCTTAAATAAGATTAATTTTCTCTTTTTTTTTTAATAAATCAGCACATGTCTTTCAATTCCATTGATTGTCAAATGAATATTTACTTAACCGCAATTGTGGTGTGCATAAGTTTAGTGAATACTTTATGCCTCTCTTTTGAAATCAGAAAAATATTTATTTCTATCTTCATATAGTTTCTTTTCACATTTTGTGGTTTTCCTGGTTTTATTGTTTTTTTATACTTCTTCTATCGGCTTTTCAGTAGAAATTAAAGGCTTTACAGAGAGAATTATCTTTTGCCTGTATTATGAATATTGGCACAGGCTCATGAAAACTGTGGGATGTTGCATTGGCAGATTATAATTTCTGTCTTTTGGTGCATGTTAAACTGCAAATTTGCTTACTTGTTCGTTGCAGGATTCGTTGAGTTTCTTAGCATGAGAAGTGGGATTGTAGTGGGCTCCGTGATCGATTATAAGCAGAGATTCTTTAGACTGGTGCCCAATATGAAAGGTTGTGGGCATATGGTTTTCTCTAGTGTTAAAATTTTGACTTATATAATAAGAAATTTTATTGTTTACTGGCACTGTCAAATATTGTTCACATGTATCTTATGTAATATAATGATTTAATAAATTATTTCAATGTTATCTATATGACTGCAATATTACTTATCTTTGTATTAGTGATGAATATTAGACAAGGGTGGTGGGTAACAGATTTGCTTTATGTTTGATTGCAGAAAATCCTGGATATTGCTATCAATAGTCCTCACATCGTAGCACAGCCTCCCAGCACAAGTGATAGTTCTAGCAGTGATTTCTATCCTCTTTTCCAAAGGCTACGGGAGCTTTATTTAGAGGAAGCAGCTCGCCAGCATCTACAGCCAAATCAGGTAACCATAGTTTGGCTCATTGGGTTTTTAATTTTATTTTCTGAAACCAAACTACCATAATACTTTTTTAATTTGATTTTTTTAGAATTCTGTTTGCACGGGTGAGTTTCATTAATTGAGATTTCAGAAAGTGAAAGTATTGAAAATGTTTTATCATATTTTGTGTGAATGATACATTGCATTCTTGTGCGTATTTTGTGAATGATTGATTGCAATGTTCCTTATATATATATATTAATGTGTGTTCATCAATGTAAAAAATATCGTCTATTTCTCAATTTTAGAAAACAGTTTTTTGTTTTGTGCTGTCTTGTTATACTTTTATATTATACATTTTTTGGTGTATTCATTGTTGGGTGGGATTTTTTTTATAATTCATCCCTTCAAATCATTTGAGAATTATTTGTGTAGTGGAAATATGGTTCTATTCAGTCTCGTACTTAGCCATTAGGGCATTCAGACACATGCTTGGTATTGCTCCCTTATTTTCATTGGAAGGCGCCGGTTGATAAGCGGAAATTTTTGTTTCTAGAAATTCAAAAATGTTGAGATGGATGAGAGCTGTGTGTATCACATTATAATGAAGTCTTGGTGATTTAAACAAATTGCTTTCCTAGAAATTCAGTAAGCAGTTTTTGTAAGGTGAAAAATCTTTGGTCGCAGAGGAGGGCTGGTGAGGCACCAGTGTTCTCTGGATACCAGAGCCGAATTTATTCCCAATCTGACCCTGATTTTGTTGATGTTCAACATCAGTGTTCTCTTAATTCCTGGAGAAAATGGTGAAGATCATCTTTTAGTGAGACTAGTTACAAAAAACTGAATTCATCAAGGAAAAGTTTTCTCCATATTTCATCTATTGAAAATCTAAATGATAGTGAAGTTACTCTGTGGTTGAAGGCTTTTGATATGAGGAGTAAGTTTAACTCTCTTCCTACTTATTTTTATTTCTCTATTCACTTAATTTGCAGTTAAGAGTAAATTGCCCATAACTAAGTGACCCAACTCACCAAGTTGCAAACAAAAACAAAATAATGCATTATACTTAATATAAGATGTATTAAGTGTCGTTACGAATAATCTTAAGTTTTAAGTATCCCGTTTTGTATTTTATTGCCTAATTTTTAAGCTCGCCTTCAGGAGCAAAACGTCTTGTGTAGCTGAGATGTAAGAAAATGACGCCAATCGTAGTTTGGCGATCATCAGTGTTGTTCATTGAGTCACGTTTAGATATTTTTCTTATTCTGGTATTTTTAGACGAGAAGCGGGCGTTTGCGATGATTTACAATTGTTATATTTTTTGTTGTTGACGAACGCCTTCCTTCTCTGTGGAGAAGGAAAGCGTGCTAGCGAAAGCGAAGCCTGTGTTTTTCGTGGACGCCTGCGAGCGCTGTGCCAGTGCGAGGAGGCACCGCGCCGCTTGCGATCTCAGGGGTCATCGAGATGATCGGTTCTCCAGAGAGCTCTCGTTCGTCGACGCTAGATGGCGGCGCTTGGCGTCGATTCTGGAGAAACGCGAGCCAGATTTAACGGGTGTTGCGATACGGTTTGCTGAACTGTGGTCAGGGCACTAAATACCCGGGTGATGACTGGACATAATTGATCAGTCCCGCCCTAAGAATACTGAGTAAATATGAATAAATATACAGTCTAAAAAGCAGTTACAAACTCGTATGACCACGTGGAGGACAATAACGTTCAACTTATTTTAGCCCGCGGGCCATTCGCTACAAGCTTCGATCGATCGGGCTGGCACGGATCATATTTAATTATTAGTAACGCGATTCTCGTCTACAAATTTGTATTATGTCAAGCTGGAAAAATTAGATAGTATATTCTTTAATTTTAAAAAGTATTTTCAATATTTTGTATTTAAGAGTGTTATGTATGACAAGGTAATTCGGAACACAATTTTCTTTTTTACTCTCATCAGATATGTTTTATCAAATATTAATTCTGACAGCACAGATCTATAATACAAAGTTGTACTCTCCAAAGTTTGATGAAAAATTTGATGTTAAATGTTCTTTAACTTGCTGGCTGTCAGTTGGACGGCGCTGAACTAATTTATTTTCCAGAAGCAAGTATGGGACCATTCCATCAATACCCCCAAGGCATAAGAGGTTTGATTTAACATTTCAGCATGCTCCTAAGACAAGAAAAAAGATAGCTGTTGTGTTGTAAAAACTATTTGATGAAATCAATAAAATATTTTACTACGGAAATTATGAATCAAGTTAATGTTATCACATCTGTATGGACTAAATGATTGTCATGAAATACATTGAATATAACAATTTATCTTTAAATTTTAAGTTGTTGCATTAAAATTTTTTGTGGGTTGAAATTGTCATCGAGGAAAAATACACTAATCTAGGTAAACGTGAGAGAGTGTGAGAACTGGCTCCAGCCATGCATCTTGTTCGCACAGAAAAAACATTTTTCTATCAAAAATGAACTCATAACACATTATCAATTCTTTTTATGCTTAACACCAGGAAGTTTTTTATACAACTGTTTGACAATACCAGCAGTGCTTTTTTAGACAAAAGATGACAAAATTAAGGTTTACAGAATTTATGGTGAAAAAATTCCATGTTGAAATAAAATTATTAAGCTTGACAAAAGTGTTAATAATATCAAATGTTTATTAAAATTGAGTTAATGCAATTACTTGTTATTACAAAATAATTGTACAAAGTTAAGACATAATTTATAATACTGAAAAAAATTTCATGGTTTTCACACTACCAAAATTTGTGTGATCACTAATAAATTTTAATGCTACTTTTTAAAATTTGAAGACATATCATTCAATTTGTTGTCTGTTTTGTTAAAATTGATCAATTGTAGAGAAGATGTGATAGTGTAAACTTGAGTCTACATAATTTCTGTGCCAACTGTAATCTGAAGTCAAAATATTTCTTAATGGCTCTGAAATCTATCTCACACCTGTAGTACTATGATGTCTCTGACTGTGATATTATAATATATAACTGGTATGAATCATTTTGCCCTTGAGATTGGTCAGCATAAGGTGGATTCCATCTCAAGCCAGTGATTACTATGCATCAAAGTAGGTATTATTAAATGTGTTGAAGAATTAGTAATACATTGTAAATACTGTTATACTGTGAATTAAAATCAACATTATTTTGATATTTTAGAATATCAATATTTCTACAAAATAGTGGGTGTTGTCCAAATACGTCACCACCCTGATGGTGCATGTAAGCAACCCACCTAACTGTCCCTATTCCATCTCTGTACCTTCTGGTCTCAGTTCATTTGTTTTGTCTCATTAAGATCTTATTACTAGTAATAATTCTGTTGACTTAGCGTAGTCATCATATTACTGAACGAGATACCTAATTTTCATCCAATTGGTTATCGTTATTGAATCATTGTTGAGAAAACTTGCTGAGCCAAATGTGTTAGGCGCACTGCTAATAATTTTACTTACGGGGTGGATATAGAAGAAAATTATTCCACTCATAGAAGGGAGGAAGAGTTTTATCAAGTTTGCAGGTAACTTGTTTTTCCAGCATGTTGGTAATGATATGGAGAAGGTATTTTTAAAGTCTTTTTTAAAATGACATCTTAATTTATTCTAAGGAGTTAAAAAAATGCTCTCCTGAAAAAAAGGCATTGGAATTAATTTATTTTCATTTGTGTCAAAATATTACATCAAAATGACCTTTGTTAGATTCAAATTAAGTGATACACATATTTTTTGGGTATTTTAATTTAACAAATCAAAAAATACTTGAGAATGTTTTGCCCTTTTTAAAAATATCGGTGATTCTTTTGTTTAAATAGATATTATTTGAAAAGGTTTTGCACGTGCAAAAAGCAAAGAAGCATGGTTCACCAGATAAATACCTTATTTGACCGAATGGAAACTTTTTTGTTGAAGAATTATTAGTCTACTAACAACACTTGACACGTATTGAAAAAGGATCGTGATCTTCAAGTGAGTTTTAAGTTGCAGAGATCGAAAGATATTCAAATTCCATTGATAAGTGAGAGTCTTATCCCCAACTCTTCCGGTCTTGTAGCCGCTTCCGCTCGCGGCTGCCTAATCTTTTTGTTGTTGTTTTTTTTACCGAGACCATGAACTCGCCGAGAATGTGAAGAGAAACCGCGTCCGAACATTTTTATGTACTTATGCGCCGAAATCGCGGGATCTAAATTCCTACAGCTGTGACTATAAGTGTATTCATCAACGACATACTTGTGTATTAATCGTTTACAGATATGTCATCTTTTTTCTATAATTTCTAATCCCCATCCTGACCCGTGTTTGTCCTCCACGTGGTCATACGCAGTTTGCTACTGCTTTTCTGACAGTACAGTTTATTTATTTATTTGACTGAACCTAGACAACCGTTGAATGAAACTGTCATTCAAAATTTGTTTGTAAATTTGTATTTATTATGTTTAATACACTGTTTTCTGCAAGTATATTGAGGGGCCAATACTTTCTTGCGTATACGTTGTTGCGTTTGTATTTCGCTTATATGTTATATTTGTTAAGTGATGTTTTCTATTCATTGACTTTTTTTTTGAAATGGAAGAATTTTAAGTAGAATACGGCAATAACGAATAAATTGACGAGGTCGGCAAGAATAATTGTCGTTTACAATTTACTGACTATGAGTTTAAGGCTTTCGAAAGATTCCTCTAATCAATCTCATAAGTTTCCGATGAATCGTATGTTAGTTAGGAAGCATTGTGTAATGCTGGCACTTCACTTGGCGTTGCGGTATTTACGTATTTCCCTGTATTTGGTAAAATATTTCACGAACTCACAAATATCCCAAATATGCCATCCTCACTTGGGCTGAACAAGTAAATAAGCAATAATGTGGCATGTTTTCTTATACGAAAATTGGACGGGATGTATTTGATATAATTCGAGAAATGTTTATACTATTTCGTTTTCCCATCCCATATAAATGTTCCACTCCGTATTAAAGAATTTGTAGAATAGAAAAGTCAAAATATAGGTTAAAGACGAGAATATTAACAAATCTCGATCACTCGCGCTCTACTGAGTGAAACCAAGTGTGGACTGTTCCCGCAAATATTTGCCTTATTGGAGTTCTTCGATGTGCGACTAAAAACAAGAGACAGGATACGGGTATTCGCGTACTTGCCTCACAACAGCAATAAAGACAAAAAGCTTATCCACACTTGGCCGTGTTGGGAAACAAACAAATACGCAACGCCAAGGGAAGTGTCGGCATAGCATTCAAATAATTTTAAATAAAAAATTGATCTAAAACTAATCTTCCGTTCTCTTTATTCCACAACTTACGCGTAACTTTATGAAATAATTTTATACTTTCTGACGTATTTTAAACGATTTTCTGAGCGACAAATATATCGATTAGCTAACAACCCAAACGATAGTGACAGTTGTACAAGTATTATAGCACCCATGGCACGACTTTCGTAGGATACTGTAATGAAGAATACAATCGTGGAAATTAAATAAAAATATGGTGCAGTCGATTAATGTTAAACAACTTTTTAATGTGTTAAAATCACTTTTTTTAGAACAAAACGGGACCTCTAGTGTAATGTATACAAGGAAAGAAATTTTCTAGATCAATTTTTGGTGTATGACTTACATTAAACAAAACATAAGTTATGAGTTGTGAAATAGGGCGCTCATCTGTCTCGTTCGTGTGCATACGAACGTGTCTGTATTCCAGAAGAAAATCATGTCTTCTGTTTGACAGTGTTTTATTGGTTTCTCGTAATTACGAAAATAAAATGGACTTTTCTTTTGCCCACCATACTTTTCCTTAAAGTCAATAGTCTTTGTAGGATGCATTGGCTTCTCATATTACTTTTCTTAGTATGTTGCATACGTGAAAATATATTTCAAAGCAATTACTATTTATAATTACTTTAATACTATGTATAAGAGGAATGGTTCACACCTCAACAGTAATATTGTTAATGTGTATTTGGTATGTATTGTTTTCCGTTCGGGTACTTTCCGTTTAAAGATTCATGTAGTGGATGAGATACGTCGCACTAGTCCAAGATTAGTTCTCATGTTTGATGGAAAATGTATCGTGTCTCCGCAAGAAACGTTATCATTTTATTTGTCCTTGTCCTTCGATCCTTTTGTGTTTTTCTTTGACTGATTCTCTTCGTGATTAGTAATTTGTACGTTTATGCGTGAATTATTACCTTCGTGTGTGAATCTGGTCTAGTTTGTTTGGGGTAACCGAAGTGTAGGAATTCCTCAATGAGTGACGAAAGTGTCAGATGGAGAAGTAGCCGTGTGTCCGCTGTCGTCCGCGTCTTTCGCCCCCTTCCGGTGCTCACCGCCGCGGTCACCCTCGTGTAGCCAGCCGCCTTTTCCCTCTCTGCACCACCATCTGTCTCCCTACCCTGGTCTCGTCTTGTTTTGCCCTTTCAAAACACCTGCGCCAAACTCGTATAGCTTCTCTTTAGTTTTACTGAACCATCCTCACCTTAAAAACTCTATAAAATATTGCTACTTATTGTGCGACTTGGCTGAGAAAGTGTTTTAAATGCGGTCGCCGTCTTTTTTCATGCATGTTTCTTTTCAGTGATAATAATTGGGAGACTTGTTGTATATTTCTATGTTGCTTTGTTGTCTAACCTATCTCACCTTGTCTTGCTCAGTTATATTTCATCTTAACCGCTATCCGTGGAATTTGACACGTACTAGGATATTGAAAAATTGAGCTTACTTGTGATTCAGTGATTATGAAAATCACGATTTCAGTTTTTTGTTCATTATCTGTGGGGAAGGTGATGTACTGAAGTGATTTGATGTGGTAAATTGACATAATTAGATTATTGTCCTCCGCGTGGTCATTCGCAGTTTTTAAACTGCCTATTTGACTACATTATTTCAAATTGTTCAGATGAGCGTGCTAGAGTTGCCACTCTTTCGGAGATCAAGATCTGATTTTTATTCCTTTTTCTGGACGAAAGTTGCATGCATTTAATTCAAACAAGTATGCAATTATGTGGCTCAGTTGTTGTCGTTATTATAAGTGGTCTTTTCTGTGTTATGCGCAGTGGTTTGATAATCTACCGTTCGTGCAAAACCGTCGGTTAAATGTGTTTGTCCCGTTACGGAATGGTGAACACAGAATTCGACCTTCTCGTTATTTAAGCATGCAAGAAGGATGACATTTTCAAAACAAGTTGTGATGATAGATTTTGTTAATCTTTAATGCTTAGAAATTAACGATTTGCGTAGTAGGTCTGAAAGTTCATTTACCCGATTTCCAATTGACAGTAGGACCCGACTTCGAGGTTTTCGGTCTTTTGGGCTAATAATACTCTGCCCCCCCTCCCCCCAACCATATTGCGTTATATACTTTGCCTCTTATCTTATTTGCTTCCTCTTCAACGTATAGTGGTGTCATATTTGGCTGAATCGCACAACACGTATATTTTTTACCATGTAGGAATCTTTTATACATGTAGGTGTGGGACTTTTTGCGACTACTACCACTACAGAGACGTCATTTGGGGACTTTTTTTCTCCCGAATAGGCGCTTGGGTCTAGAGCACGCCGTCTGTAATGGGATTAACATGCCTTTGCTGTGTTAACTGCTGCCAGTGACAATATGACAGCCTTATCCTATCACCAGCCGTGCAACAGTACTCACTCACTCGCTACACGTCTTACTCGGCTTTCAGGAAATATAACATTTCCATTCATTCCCGTCTTACATTAAATTTAAATCAAAACGATCGCATTGTACTCATTCAGAACCTGAAAATACATGTCTATTGCACCTTCGGCTGCATCCTATTGGCCAATCGGAGATGCCGTGACTGAAAAGTTCTGAATGTCTAGTGGGTCAATGCTTTGGACGGGAGAAGGACGAGTGCTGGGAGAGGAGTAGGAGAGCGTTGTCTCGTTGAATGGCGGCGCCGATGATACGACCCCACGATGCACCTCGATCTCGATCTCAAGGTCAAGGAGGAAGCGGTTGCTGGAGGACTCGTAGACCAGAAATTTCTTTCGCTGGAGAGGTATTACTCAGTCGCTATACTCTCCCATGGAAATGAAAGAAATCGCATTGGGAGAGAAATGTACAGTTTTTTGGAAAAATTTCATTTTTATATTCCAATGATAATCACGAAACATATTTTCCTTTCGATGATAGTCCATCGGAGTAGTAATGTCTCGCATAAATTTTAATAATCTTAATTATAGTTATTGAGATATCCCTTTTTGATTTTGATCGAAGTTTTAATTTTTCGAAAGTTATGTTCTTTTACTGTAGTAATAACATGATTTCTACATGAGACGGTAAATAATATTTTTAGAAACGAATCCTAAATGATATTCAGAACAATATTAGAGATTTGTTATATTTTTACATCGAGTGTAATGATTAGTACTCTGTTTTTTAAACACTAGAACAATAAACACTGGATGCCCCTTCGGAATTAGCTGCGTAATTTTTGAATTTCCGAAATTTTCGAGTGGCGTAAGCGAGACTCAAAACATGCACCTCTAGGCTTACTAGCTTTCAATGTCACATTGCCAAAGATGACGAAGTACAACATTTCAGAGATATGTTCTGAGCAATAGAGGCGAAGGTATTGGATTCTTCTTTTTTAACGACTGTTTTCCGCTCTGGCAGAGGGTACTTGCTAAAAGCGCGGGGTCCACTACGACTGTACCCATCGCGTAAAATTAAGAATTACGTTTTGTAGTGTTTAAACTGCACGAAATTTAATTCCACTAGAACTCAAAAATTGTGGAGAGCGTGGTATAAAAGCAAATTTACGTCGCAGTTTACATTGAAGAAGCGCATTATTCAATTGCTCTTTATTGCTTGTCCACGATGCATATTGTTTGAAGAAAAGAATGATAACTGTTTGCATGGAATACTCGGGAGGGAGGGAATTATTAAGGGAGTATCTAGCTGTGGCATGAACGAAATTCTCTCTCACTACTCACAAATTGATATGTCGTCGTTGCATACATGCATCCCTTTAGTGTTCAGGGTGGTCAACAGTGACGGAAGAAGGAGAAAAGTACTATTGACAGGTTAGTCGTGCAAATTAATTTCTCGTAATATAATGAGGAGGTACCACTAAAATCTTCTGAACTGTGCTGCTTTCGTAATCAGATTTTCTTATTGAAGAATACAAGAATTTGCCAGAAGAATCTATTATTTAAAAATATTTTAGATCCATGTACTTCTTCTCGTGACATGCTTATTTTCCACCTTTACGTCTTCATATGTTTAATCACGTATTATTCGTTCAGAGCATTGTCTCTGTGCGTATTTGTTCTATCAATTCCACTAGTTATTCTCGAGATAGTCGAATATACTGTCCTTTTGGTTACCTCCGGACAGTAAGTTGGATTCTTTGCGTACGTATGGTGGTACTCTTTGTTGTTCAGCACCTATTAATTCATTATCATTTAATCGATTCCGGAATTGAAGACGCCCGTTGAGATATGTTGAGATTCTCTCGAATCTTATCCGTGGACTCGCAGCTCGTTCCGCAACCTCAAAGAATGCCGCTGTACATGTTCCATGGCGCTATCGATCGCCGGTTCCCTCGTTCGACTGTCGCGTCATTCGTCCTCGAATGAACCCCACGTGGAGAAAATTGCAGAGGTGTGGTTAAGCTCGTCAGTGGTAGCTTCTTCGCCGAGATCGTTGCGACGATATGCTCTTAATAATCCGAATCGGCTGCAACGGAGAGGTCGAACACAACCGTGACATTCATTCCACCACAGTGCCTCAATGTCCGATTTTGCCTATAGATGATCGTTTTGGTTTGAACTTCTCTATTTTGTGACTGGCTTGTTTACGTGCTGAATTCACTATAACTGTCGAAGGAATTGTGAACACACATTATTTTTATCTAACAAAATGATGAAATGAAAATACCCGATAAAGTTAATTACCTAATGAGGAGGAGAAAATGCAAATCATATTGTTTCTATCGTGTTTTCATTCGATTGTCTGCTTATGCGGTTCTACTACTTTCTATCTACTTTCCGTATTCTCTGTTTATTTGTACGCTTTGTAATAGTAGACCCCTCCAACTCCCCTTTAACAACATGCAGGGCAAACAACATCTGCCTACCTTAGTCGCATGGGAAGCGTGTGCGCCAAACCAACCATTGATCCGTTTTAATATTTCTTCATCTTCCCCTTTGTACCTTTCGGCGTTGGGATTGAATGTTTCCGGTGAGGTCAGAAATTGTCACTGTCCTTTGATAGACCCTAAGGGATGCCCTTGACGGTTCTCGGAGGACAGAGCTACAGTTTTTCGACTTCGACAAAAGTGCAGATGTGGGCAACATCGCCCTCGGACCGATTAGATTCCTGCGATACACTCGATCCTCGTTTTACCGCACAATGATCATTTTCTGGGTTCACTTCGGTGTTTTATATTGTCAAGATTTCTTTTGTTGGAGGATTATTCCATTTCCTATCTGTTGAAGGATGAACATATTCTAAAAACCGTGGACTAAGAAACTTGTGTGTAAATAATCGTATTTCCATGTTTCTTCCGCTTTTTCCCGACCGGTTAGCGGACGGCTGACCCTCTCCAGATTAGTGGATCACGTGACACGAAGGGGTTTTTAAGAATCGTGGAGGGTGCGGATGATCAAGAGGGTTCTGGTTTCGAAAACCGGCTCCAACTAGTTTGACGGACGGAAGGACATATGGCCAGAGTAGTTGTATGTGGAGGGGAAGCGATGGGCTAACGCACAGTCGCACTAGCGTACTATTTCTCAATAGCAGAAGGACTCCCATTTCCTATGTTTTCAATACGTCTGTGTGCACGATGACGTCCCTAATTATTTATAGAAATATGTGAACGAAATTAATCTACTACTATGGCGTATGATTCTGGGAGACACTCGTAAGAAATTGTCAGTACTTTCTGAAAGAGGAATATCGGAGGAAACATTTTAAAGCCATTGTAATTGTTTAGGATTGAGATGTTTCTCTCGGTGTCTGGTGAGTTTGATATTTTTTGTGCGATAAAGAAATACTATTGTTTATTACCGAAACAAACAATTTGTGTTCGTGGTTCCACGTTATTCCATAAAAAATGAACTACCTACATTGCTGTGTCTTGTAATTAAACTTATTTTTGTAAGGTTTTAGATAAACACTTCACCTTTTTTTTTTGTGAAGATCAACAATTTCCGTCTTTTAATTTGTTTGCGTATTGCTCAGTACAAACTTTTTCAATGTGGGTGTAAATTCAAATATAATTGAAGAAGTCCTTATATAATATAATTGTATGGTCTGTTGCACTTCGCCATTTCTTGTCTTTTTCCATTTCTTTTTTCTTTAGAAGCTTCTAAAGTTTGGGATAGTATGTCACGAACCTATTTATTGTGGACATTCAAATTTACTTTAGAATTGATTTACAAGAATATTGATTGAACTTGTCTGTCCGAGACACACCGCGTCTTAGTCGATACAACTACCAAAGTTTCGGCCATCATGCTGTGGCCCTCTTCAGGGCAATGTCAGAGTCGAAAATATCTATAACAGTTGTTATGCGTGTATTCTGCATATAATTAGTCGATATTCAGATGTACTGAGTGAAAATTAAAATGGCTTATATTTTTGAATGCAATTTTTTTGTTACATGCCGTATGATGTTAATACTAACATGTTTAATATATTATTTTACTAGCTCATTACTCAACGTTGCCCGGAACGGCTTTTACTTGTTAGAGCAATCTTCTTTTACTCAGGAAGAAATTAAACCCTATCTATGTAGTGAGATCAAAATAATTTTATTTACTGGTTTCTGAAAACATATGAATTTGTAAAATTAGGATGCTGTACATAAGACAATTATATACAAAATTGTTTACACCATTTAGTTTCTTCTTCACCTGCAAGAATAAATAAATCCTTTGATGAAACCACCTTTGAACAAGCAACTTTAAGTTGTCCGTAAGAGAAATAAACCAAACCAAACGTCACCAATGAGTCCACTTCACTTTAATTTAGGGGTAGTTAACCATTATATGTGATGAAAGTGTACGTTGTCATGTCATTGTTTATCTGAAAGGTCTCGAAATATATGGATTAAAGCCGTCTCTTTCGATGAAATATTTTTACATAACTCTTCCTTCCCCCTCCATCCATGGGGTTTCTAGGGCTGTTTCCTCCCTCTAATCCCAGAGGTGGCCCGACTCTCACATAACATAGGAAGTGTCTCTATTAATGTCAGTATCGGGTAGAATGAACCCACTCGCCGAATTTTCGCTTCCGAATAAACAAGACAAAGCGGCGGCAGCACGGGTTCACCATTTCATTAAAAAAATAGTCTCAGAACAGCCCCCGATGGTGCCCATGGGGTTCGCAGAGGGTAGAGCTTCACCATTTCTAGTCTTCGGCAGACTTGACACCGGGATAGACCCGGTACTCATTTTCCAGTAGGCTGAGTAGGGTTGGGATTCAGTCTCTACTTGTTGAGGTGTGATGAAAAATCCCTACCCCACCTGCCATCCGACGTGCAACTCAACGCTCTACCCACTGAGCCACGCTGACTCTCGTTTCATTGGAACCTTATAAATCTAAACTGTTCCGTCAAATTAAACGATTTAAAGACGTTTTTAATCCTGGTTAAGTGCGCAAAAACCCATTAAATTTGATGATGATTGAGTTTTTCCTTTTTAAATTACTCTCTTAAATTGAAGTATTTTAGCAATTTGATGTTTAATAACGTGTTTTCGACAATTTAGGTTAACGTTTGTGGATTGACATGCGCTGTCGCGGACTTTTGTACATTTCTTTGAAGCGAACAATGTTGTTGTTCATAGTTGTCTCCTATCGCTATCAGTGTAGGTAGAGTAAGCGAATGTTTTAACCATTTCATCGACATTTATCGTCGAATAATTTTTCTTTTCTCGCATTTTTTAAATAAAAGTTGGCGTATGTTCTTCCTGAACATGTTAACTATTTCCTTGCTAGGTTTCTTCATGATCGGTTCAACCGTGATTAGGTAGCACACTTACAGACACTTTCGTATATAGCATTTATCTATTAGTATGGACTTGTCGAGTAGTTAATAAGTGGTGAAAATGATTAAAAACTCTTAATAAAAATAAACTCTCGTTAAGTTTCTTTTGCAGATCGTTTGTCTGCGTTTTGTGTAGAAGTTTGCCCACGATTGACAAACAGTGCCCAATCTACCTTTAGGCTGGAAAGACTATAACCTAGGGCACGAGCTTATATTTGATGTTACTTCAAAATGTCATTTCGTTTAACTTTTGAAACAAAATATATAATTTTAAATTCTAACCAAGAATTACTTGCATTAGCAGTTACTTCTAATTTTTAGCATAAACATACCTTAACTGTATTTAACATACAAGAAGTCCGTGAATAGTTTTAACTGATTTACGTGACAAGTCTTAAACGTCACTCGTCTTAATATTTTATGGTTACATTCGAAGCTTAGTTAAAGTATTCTTAGTAAAGCCGAGTAAAAACATCGTACTCCATTGATTTGGACTTTTTCGTTTACGATAAGGAACCATTGGTATACAGGACAGAGCTGAGGAAATTTGTTGGTTTCGTACTACCTACCCCGCGTTTAACATTCACTTGTATAAGCGAGGTAAAACTAATATTGGCGCCCACATCGCCACATCACAACGAAGAATCACTAAATAAACAATTTTAAGGAAACCCACTGACATTTTAGATATTTACGCAAACCTAATTTTATAAAGTACAACAAAAGTAAAAGAATATTCGTAGAAGATGAACAAAACATTTTAGATGCAAAACATGGTTGAAATGGGCCATGGTATCTCATATACATCATGGACAAATTAATAAAATTCTGTGAAATATTTTGGGTATTCTGAGTATAAATGTTGGAGAAATAGTCAGAAATAAGTCAGTTTCTCTATACAAAACTATTAGAAAATTGTACAGAAGTGTACGGCAGATGTGTCGGTTGTCATGGTCGCTCGCCTTTGTGGGTAGAGGAAACAAGTGGGGCTAGGGTGCTCGACTTCCGCTACTACCGAATGATACCTAGCCTCCATAGCTCTCGGACCCAGACATCCAGTTACATCTTATATCTACCACCGATTTTTTTTTTTTTTTTTTTTTGTATTTTTGCCATTCATAGTTTCTCAGATCATTACTCTGGAAAAGCATAACAATAAATGAAAGGACTACGTCAGATTCAGATGTAATATATATTGCCACATTCCCGCTGGTAGGAGCGTAAAATTTTCTTAGTAAAAGTAATATTAATGTTTTATTATCTTGTGTTATGTTGTTTAAGTGTTGTCACCATAGTTTTGGTACCATGAATAGTAAATACGTAAAATAGCATCATCTCTTAAATCTTGAAAAATACATCTTTAAATACCAAGAAAATAGTTTTTATGTATCCAAAGGTTTCTTTATTTTGAATATACTTGAAATTTACTCTTTTAGATTAATACATTTGAAAATATCATTATTTAACATAATAATTAGGTATTCGCCAACATTAACCTTCAGAAATTCAAAATATCATTGTACGGCTGCTCGACGTCAAGAAAACACTGTAAATATTCGTCGTGTAGACTTCAAATTTCGGGCTACGCAACATCGAGATGGAGTCATTTAGTCGTTGTAATGAATCATTTTGTTCAAGCAAGCAACTATTCATAGTTGCGAAAGCCATGGTGTATTTGATTCCGTAAAACAATTGCAAACCGCCTGTCGTGAGTCAACGAACCGAATGCATAGAAGGCAGCGCAGCCGAGTGTCATTTAGCTGCAACGACGAACGAGATCAGCGGCGAGGAACAAACAACAGTTGTAGCTACGTCAGATTTTTGAGCGGGGCTGAGTTGTTGCACGCAAAACGTATAAGCTATAGCTGTTGATGTAACATTCTTCCTCCCGGACAAAACAACGTTAGCTTCCGCAGTGATAGAAAATTGGTCTCGTTCAGACGAAAACAGTTTTAGGGCAGCTACAGCATAAGCTGTGGCAGCTAATGGTACTGTCTGTCCGCTAGACAGCCAACGCGTGAGTTATCACAGCTTGCTAAGTTACGCATAAGTTAGGCTGAGCTATCTAACTTATTTTTTCCGTGCAGGAGAAAATCCGTTGCTATTCGTAGATTGTTTTCGGACTGCATCAGGAATAATTTGATCTCCAGGTTTTGTGTTGGTCTGAAGTGTCGAAAGTGTCAGTCTGGTTTTTTTTCATGTTCATGGGAGATTACTCAATCAGGAGATCACCTTTTAGTGATGATTCTCTCCACTGGCTAACTTTCCTAGTTTCGTCTTAATATGACTGTCATTTTTCCTGTCGATGACGCCTAGTTCTTTGAAAGTATTAATGTGCTAGTCGTTTTAGATGAAGGAATTTCTTGCGTGTTTTCCTCGTTGAGAGGATTCTTCAGATTTCTCGTAAAAGACTTGAGAGCTAAGTTTTATTTAACAAAAGCTCATTTTACGAAGGCTTATCAGTGTATCTTACTTTCCTAACGGAAACAAATGAGATGTTGGTGTGTAATTTGTTTCATTGTGATCTACTCTTGACCTCTTTCAAAATCTCCTGAATCAATTTAAAAAAGTTAAGATATTTTCAAGCTTACTTTATTAGAACATGTTTTGTAACTTATGTTAGATTGTCTCTATAATTCGTAAAGAGCACGTCCGGAACACAGAAAATAATTTTTTTTCGTATAATAAGGTAATATTGAGGCTTATTTTAATTTTTATGAGAAACAGATAAAGAGTATATTAATAGCTTAAAGATTTACATTCACTCAAATTCAGCTTCTGAATACTTGGCAAGGAATACCGTGCGGTCGACCGAAGCGAAATAGCATGAATCAGAAGAAAAAAACATGTCAAACGGTCAGCTGTTTGTCACATCTTGTTTTCAAGTTTATTCGATTTTTGTTACCTGTTTTTTAAATTCTTTTTACATTTTTTCACCTTATATTGTGATCTTTGATTTTTTTCGAAAATGCAAAAAAGTGCTTTATGACAGTTGTCTGGCTGATACGTTTTGCTTACGAAGTAATCAGTATTCTCGGTTGTAATGTAGTAAAATTGTAAAAGTTCCGCACATGTTGCATTATGAGGTTTAATCTTCTTGAAATAATACCTGACAAATAATTTTCATCAAATTATTCCCACATTTAATTTTTTAATAAAATTTTTCGTCCATGGTAGGTTGGTAGGCAAACTAAGAGGCTGTTTTTTGGTCGTTCTGTTGATAAAGAGATGAATTCAGTCGTAAGTTCTTTTTTTGTTGTTGCATTTTGTGGTGTTCTTTCGTTCTTTTACTTTTATCCGATGTAAGTCCCGTTTTTGGTCTATCTTGGAGAGGCAATATTGAAAACAATTATTTAAATGCAATTTTCGATTAATATTCGAGACCTTCAGTTCTGTTTTTAGTGTAATTCTTCTTTCAATATTAGTTCTTGTGATCATCAGTGACCGAAAGATATTTTTCCTAGTTTTTTCTTTGACATCAATATTAATGAGCTCTCCCAGAATTTATGAATAGAATGACGCCTGTGGTCTGACGATAACGTATCGTGATCACATTCTTTGGTGAGATATCTTTCTTTTTGTTTTTGGAGAACGAGATTGTGAGACAAAATGAAATATTTATCGTTCACTAATGCATTTCAAAGAGTTTCCTGTTCCTTTATAAATCATCTATATTATCTCCAGATGTGACAATGTTCATCATCTTTATAATGCCCCGCGCCATGAAATTTTTGTGACCTGCCCCTCTCCAAAACATCCAAAATTTGATTATTTTATTTCGATACCGATTATGGGTTTCGTGTTATACACAATATATTCACCTCGAGTGTATTGGCTGAGCTTACACGTCGAAGAATTGAGCCGGTATTTTATTCGAATGGAGTTTTTGACACGTGTTGAAAAAATTACATATTGCCATGAATTTGAACTATGTGAAGGAACTCACTTTTATCATCCGGATATCTTATGTTGTCCATTTGTTGGGGTTAAGGGTCATGCGCCGTATGTTATTTTTATTATACCATTTCTTCTCGGGGATTATTCACTCGGTTTTTTTTTTAAGGTTTGAGGGACTGTCTAGCATGCCTCATTCCTGGCTTGGTAAGTTAAGCACGATGCGAACAATACGGCAAGTTTCCTAGATAACATTATTAAAGATGATGATATTAATAATAATTATTATTATTATTTTGTCTGTCGCTTGCACGCAGATGGAGGAATTATAGTTCCTCCTTATTACGTAGTCAATGTGTTAGTCACAAAGTATCGTGAATCGCTTTTATATTTTATCCATATAGCTGTGCGTGGTATTTTTCTCTCTCCTCTTTTGACGCGTACTCGAACATTACGCGCCCTCACCTGTGTTTTGTATGTAAGCGGCGGTCTATTGAAATAAATAATCTCGAATTTCGAGTTATTTGAATAGTTACGATTTATAAACAATATTTTCCACATAATCTATAGTTAATAATACGTACTTGTGAAATTTTTTTTTGTTTCGTATTATATACAAATTTGTTGGTGTTCTGTTTATATTACAACACGTGTCGAACTATTTTTTATCGTTAGAAGTGTGCTGAAATGTTAAATCCGCCTCTGCCTTAGGACCCTTGATCGGAATTGATGGGATGATCCTTCGCTTGCTTCTGGAGAGTAATACATAGTTTGTAGCTGCTCTTTTGACAATGAATTGATTTATTTACCAGGGTTTTATAACACACTTTTTCTTTCTCCATCTTTTCCACGTTGTCCTCCTCATTCTCTGGATTTCTTATTGTATTCTCATTCGTGCTGCACGTGGCAACGCGTGAGACGTATTGTTTAATATTTTATATAACTGCGAGATTTTTATTTATTTTCTAATTTTTTATTTAAATTTTCTAGTTTCTATGACGTTGAATGTTTAGTTCTCCTTGTTTATATCGTGAAGGAATATTTCCTGCAATTTGTGAGGATCATTTTGTATCAGTGCTCCGCAGATAACCAGTGTGCAAGCAGTTTCGTTCTTTACTGGGAACTAAAGCGAGAATTATTTGTGGAATTTATTGATTCGTTTTCTGAGATGCAATGTTGGGGATTCTGTATAGAATCTGTTACAAGCATCTGTGGGATGAAAATTTTATTCTCTGTCGTTAAATTTCTCCATCCTTCAACGACGAGAAAAATCCAGTTTTTCTTTCTTAATCCTATAAACGGAGATTAACTATACGTTCTTTGGATTGTTTTATTGGACTTTTTGGAATAATAAAATTGCTATCGTAGTTACATCAGAATTTGACGAATGGATATCCCGAATTTAATCCACACTAGTATATAGATGCGTGACGTGATAGCGTGTCTGTCTGTTGGTTACTTGATCGCGATTAAACCACGAAACCGATCGAGATTAAATTTGGTCAGGAGGTAGTTTAGATGTCCCGGATGAACATGGGCTAACTTTTATTTTTAAAATGTGTGATGATAAAGATGGAGATGGTTTCTGACAATAAATATCGATAAAATCCGAAAAGAAGAGACATATATTTCTTTACGCTGCCTAAACTGTTAGAGATACGTGAGAACTATGAATGGCAATATTGTTTACCTCAGAGTTCTACAAAACAAAAAAAAGTTTGCGACAGCACAAGTCGATATACAAAAATCAACCGAAATTATCTATAGATCGTAGTAACGTAAGAAAGAAAAATATCAATCATCATCAAATTTAATGAATTTTGTATTTTGTACATTTAACAAAGATTTGCAAATTGTTAGAAAAAATGATAAATCGTCGCCTTGTTTGGTCTCTGGAATCGCGGAACCTTCTGTCCACTATCCAATGTGGTTTCAGAAAACAGCGGTCAACGCTAGACCACCTTATTGCGTTGTCATCTACCATCTCATCAGCTTTTGTATTAAGGGAACACCTCGTGGCTGTATTTTTTGACTTGGACAAGGCTTATGATACAACCTGGAGATACGGAATCTTACGCACATTGCATACGTGGGGATTCCGTGGTTGTCTTCCTATGTTCCTGGAGAGCTTCCTATCACAACGCTCTTTCCGCGTTCGCCTTGGTACTTATTTGTCATCGAGTCACCCTTTGGAAAATGGTGTCCCACAGGGTTCAATCTTGAGCGTCACTCTCTTTGCCATAGCCATAAATAGCATTGCGTCATTGGTTCGAGAACCGGTACATGCGTCTCTCTTTGTTGACGACTTCGCCATCTATTGTTCGTCTAGCAGCATCTCTGTCATCGCGAGGCAACTGCAATTGGTTTTAAACCGTTTACACGAGTGGAGCATGTCTACCGGCTTTAGGTTTTCTGTATCCAAGTCATGCTGCATGCATTTTTGTAGGATATACCATCTCCATAATGATCCAAATCTTTTTCTTGGGGGCCAACGTCTGCCCTTCGTTGACTCCGCAAAATTCCTGGGTCTCACATTCGACCGCACACTAACTTGGCGCAATCACATCCGAAATCTACAATCCCGGTGTAATTCTTCCCTCAATCTCCTTCGCTGCTTAAGCGCATCATCATGGGGCGCTGACCGCACTTGCCTTCTTCGTCTGTATAGAAGTCTCGTACGGTCTGTATTAGATTATGGCAGTATTGTATACGCCTCCGCATCACCGTCGACACTCAGGACACTTAACAGTATCCATCATGCAGGAGTCCGCATTGCAACTGGTGCTTTCCGCACTAGTCGCATAGAGTGCTTGCTAGTAGACGCTGGCGAACCATCTCTTAACAGGAGACGTGACATTCTACTTGGATCTTACGGAGTGAAACTGATGGGGATTTCAAGTCACCCCACTCGGCAACACCTTCATTCGCCGAAATTTATTACATCTTACGCTGCAAGACCTTCGTTACCCCGCCCAGCGGGTGTTCGTTTTAAAAAACTGCTAGATGAAAATTTTATCACACTACCTCCCCCAGTGAAATACCCACACTTTCTCACACCACCTTGGTCCCTCATGCAACCAACCATTGACTTTCGGCTATCTCACCTTTCAAAGCAAGACACTCCAGCTGTTGTGTTTCAACAGCACTTTGGAGAACTAAGAAACCTCTATTTGGATCACATGTTCATATACACTGATGGCTCAGCAATGAATAATTCTGTTGGTGCTGCTTTCCACTGCGATAGGGCCACCCGTTCTTTTCGCCTCCATTCCTTTTGCAGCGTGTACACTGCTGAGAAATTTGCAATCCTTGAGGCGCTGAAGTTCATTCAGCTATCTTCAATACGGCGTGTGGTTCTCTGCAGTGATTCTATTAGTGCTCTGTGGTCAGTGTCTTCACTGTACACTTCTGACACCCTTACGCTGACAATTCAGAATCTAATAAGCCATCTAGTGTCTAGAAATTTTGAAATAGTTCTTTGTTGGGTTCCTGGGCACGTGGGTATTATGGGTAACGAAGAAGCTGATGAGGCAGCGAAGTGGGGAACCCAGAGGACAGTCCTTGACCTCTTATCTGTTCCTACGTCAGATTCAAAGGTTGCAATAAGATCGTCTCTTCTTGGGACATGGGAAGCCGAATGGGAAACTCGCGCCTTCAAGCTGAGAAAGGTAAAAGACTCCATTAAGACCTGGGTGTCATCATCCCGTGCGAACAGACGTGAAGAAGTAATCCTTACACGCCTTCGTATTGGCCACTGCTATCTTACCCATGGTCATCTCTTACGCGGTGAACCTCCCCCCGTCTGTGAAACTTGTAACAAGATTCTTACCGTGGAACACTTTCTTCTGGAGTGTCCCAAATTTAGTACCAGCCGACAGCGACACAATCTACCGAACAGTTTGAACATTATGTTGGGACAAAATGAACTGATTTTAATGCGCGTTTTTAGATTCCTTCAAGAAATCGGCCTCTGGAACAGTATCTGATCTATCTTCGTATGTATTTACTCAAATCTATAAACGAAACGGGGCTCCTCCCACAATTTCTCGGGAGGGTTAGGATTTAAATTTGTTTAAATTTAATTTCGTTTATTTTTTCTCGAAATTTATTCTTTTCTTTATTTTCGATTTTTAGAATGCTTTCATACAATTCTTTTTTCTTATATTTTGATTTATCTTTGGATCTATTGTAACTCAGGAGGGTTTTTAGTGGGTAGGGTTGAATCATTCGACGAGTCCCACACGCGGGGGGAGTCATGTTGGCTCTCCTTAGTGCGTAACTGCATTTTCCCTACCTCTACAAGTTTTTCGGGCTCCAATGACCTTTGATGTCGACATAAGCCGTAAAGCCCCACATAAAAAAAAACAACAAAGATTCGTTACAAGAATTTTTTAATGAAATGGTGCTGCCGCGTCATGCCTCGGAAACGAATATTCGACCGCCGCGCCTCTCGTGAGATGGTGTTACGTATACAGTCAAGTTTCAGATTAAATTTGTATGATTATGAATTAGTTAAATTTGGGTGCTGTACATGTTTTTAAAAACCACGAAGTATCAGTATTTTGATCATACAATAAAGGTAGATATTTTTTTCCTGAGCAAAAGAAGATTAGTGTAAAAGAAAAATCCCCGGCAATGCCAGGTAATCAGCTAGTTTCAATATATGATGCATCTTGTTTATCCACATACACTTTTCTGAAGATATGTAGAGAACACCTTTCGAATCTTTGTGCCCTAATGAATCCAAATGTGATTCTTCTTCATGTTAGCTTCAAATGTTTCAATCGCTGATTGTGTAAAAAAAACTTCACTGATTTCTTTGAGTTCAAAATGAAATTAACTTGCGTAGTCTCACTAACCAATTGAATTACGCCAACAAAAGTCACCAATACCATCTTCATTCTTTGAGTTCATTTTTATCACCTATTGTTGATTTTATTTTTACTTTCTTATGTATGAAAAGCGTAAAGGACACATTCCATAAATTAAGGTTTGCAAACTCAGTTCATATTTTCAAATTGTGTATTTGTGCAGTACGTGTATGTGAAGTAACGATTAGTGATCAGTAATTTTTTTTATGTTTATTGGAGTAAACTATTAATAATTTTGTTTGTTGAAATCGTTAGTCATTTGTTTTATATCGCCGAGAATAATGTCCTGATAAAAGATTTTCGCTGCAATGAGATATTGTATTTTCTGAAAAATATTGTTGCATTTTGTGTCGTCGTTTCCGGTTTAGATTACCAGCTGATGTATGCTAAGTATGATTAATAATTAACATTTTCATTGACTTCCTTATTTTTAATTTTATGGAAGCTTCCTAACACGATAAAGTATGTCCTTAACTACAGCTTCACCTTT
>NNCF01126413.1:260172-272622 GCA_002313205.1 Laupala kohalensis | reverse complement strand
GTACAGGTAGGGAAAATGCAGTTACGCACTAGGGAGAGCCAACATGACTCTCCCCGCGTGTGGGACTCGCCGAAAGACTCAGCCATACCCACTAAAAACCCTCCTGCATTACAACTCAAAACACAAATTCCAACATACCGCAAAACTTTCCTACAAACATTTTTAAAAAAAGAAGAAGAGGAAAGAGGAAAATGAAAGATACCCTAGCCCTAATAGCGTCGGGATCGAAAAGAACAAGAGGTGACCAAGGGAGGTCAGAAAAGAGAAAGGAAGGAGCATGGCACAAGTAAGTGGAAGTAATGCCAGACTCAGCTCGGGGCCCCGTGTTCGCCAAACACGTACTTACTAGATGTAAGTCCCCTGGGGTGCTTTTCTGTCTTAAATTGAAAATGTGTTCAAACGGATATAACATATTTGCATTCTAATTCTCCGTATTTGATTATAAGGCATGTGAATAGAGACACCTTTTTCATTTCCTCATTGATAATTGCAAATTTTTTACACGATTATGGTCCATTGAGAAGTAACAAATATTTTGAGAACGTACATAACTTTGCACTTGTTTTGACCCTTTTTTCTTTGGTATAAATCATATGTTGAGAACACGTTGTCTTGGTTCTTGACCAATCTCTTTATGTCGGCTTTGAATGTAGATACAGATGCATTTTGTTGTCCTGGCAAGTGTTTTCGTCTCAACACTTTGCTCATGAATCTGTGGCGATGGTGAGATGATTGACGGAATGACGTAAAGGATAAAATCACTCATTCAAACATGCTATTCTTCCGTGAAATATCTTTGGTACAGCGTTACATTTACACAACCATTTGGTAATGAAATCCTTCACGTGCCATTGATATTGCTATATTGATATTTCCCCGAACATCATTTCAAAGTTACTGTGAAATAGTTACATTAGATAATTTACTAATGTAATAGTTAAAAGTGTATTGAACAAAGTAAATGCTGTGTTTCACTACTTTTGCTGAACTAATGGAAGCAATGAAGATTTACAATCTATAAAATGAAATAGAGTTCATTTCAATTCAATTTTTGCCGCCCTTTTCTCCCGTAAATGAAAATAGTCTAGCGTCGTCTGAGAGAACGTTAGCCGGAGAAGATATCTGAATTTGTTCATGAGACATAGTGCACAAATTACGTTTCACTCCAATTCTCCCTTTTACAATCGGAACTTTGAAACATTCTCAGTGAACCTCGAAAATATTAAGGCAACATCGTCTCAAAAATTCATCTTCCCACCTTTAATATTTGTTTAATCTACGTTGCTGAATGAACCAACCTTTCATTTATATTCATCAGGCCATGATGTGATTTAAATGCTTATAATAAATCTAACGTTGGTTTAAATACATTGAGAATATTTTGCACTGATATTAAACTAAGTTGTGACCTTGCATGTCGCCAATGACACGAATCAAGTTTAAGGAATAACGTAAAACTTATGAAGATAATATTGTAATTATCCGCCAGTAATTGTAGAAAATCGGTGGTTATGTGGAAGTAAGAATTGAATTATCGGTTTTTGATAGCGATTCATCATATCCTTAGGATGTAAATCTACAAATCTTCACCAATACGTGAAATTGAGAAAAGGTTATAATTGAACTGATCAGAAAATAACACGTATTTTTATTTCTTTTGTTTTAATTAATATTAAATTTATGAAAAAAAATTCCATTTCTTATGGAGTCCCTCATCTTGAATATTTCATAGATTACTTTTGAGGTAGTTGCTTTTAACTATTTGACGTTTAAAAATATTTTTAAAAGAAAAAAATAGAGTATTTTTAAAAGAAATATGAACATAAAGAAATTGTTTATAAATGAATTATATGAAAATAAATCTCATGATAAGGGACGTTAAAGGTGATCGAATAGATGACCTTAGTAACTATGTTGTGTCAAGTACGTTGAAGTAGTGTTTGATAGCCGCCGATTTCAAAACAATATTTTATATTTTTTTATGTAAACAATGCTACCACCTCTGTGGAATTCCATGTAAGTGTTGGCGCCTCGGATGTCTTCCAGTTCGCGTCGGAGGAGCTAACGGTATTGCTGAGTTGTGGCTGTGGAGGCAACGTGTCGGACCGTCCTGGAGCGGTTTGGGGCTCTCCGCCTCGCATTCACGAAACCATGCGACTCTCCCACCGAACAATATGTAGCTGGCTCTTATTATTTGCTGTTTTTTTCTGGAATTGTGACTTTTACGGAAAAGAGTGTGTGAGATTTTTGAAAGAGAGGAATCCGTAATATGACACGGAAAAATGAATTAATACAAAGCCGGGAAAGATATGAGAAATACGAAGTATGTCACGCAGATAGGACTAATGAGAGATATTTTGAACAAGGAGGATATATAATAGAAAAAAACGGACTACTGGCATCTAAACAAGAAACCTTGCAATGACAATGTTGGATGCAAGGTGACCAAAGTTAAATGGCCAAAGAAAATGGAAAAAAATATAACTTCGCGATTAACCACACTCCTAATCACCGTGATGGAAATTTTTCTCTCCTTAAATGTTGTTGGTGAAATAGTGCTGTTTAATAAATAGAGATGTTGGAAAAGAGTTCTTGTATAGGGTTTTTTATTTGTAGTTAAAAGAGTACAAATAAATGTGGAAGCGCCATTAAAATAGACACACGCAGATACACACACACACCGTAAGGTCATGATTTCAAATGTATATATACTGTAAGGTTATTTTTTCAAATGAAATATCAAAAGTCCTCATCGATCTGACTTGTGCTTCTCATTTTATTAGAGGTCAAAGATACAGAAAACACATTATCGAAAATATCTAGTGAATGACGCAATTTATTGTAAAAATAAATATTACTAATGATGTACCATTGTTTTCTACAAAAGCCATTGTTTTCAATCAAAGATTCATTTGTGAGCGAGCGTGAAGTAAAAAAAAAAGCGATTGAGACTCAGTTGGACGTACTTCATCCGTAATACGAGAACAGGCTCCCGGTGATGCTGCAAACTTAATACGCACTTAGACATATTTCTCCCGTGAATCTACACGAGGAGAAGAGACGTGACGACTTTCAGCAATACACACTTGTTTTCATATTTAGTCGCATATTAGCATTTGCTCTGTAAACATTAAGAATTCTTCCTAAAAGATCTCATACGTAATTCATTAAACTCGAAACATAGTTAATCTTTTCCGATGAAGACCTACACATTTTAGAGATCTTAAGACTGGAAGTGAAAAAAACCTATAAAATAGCAATGATTTAATTGCAAACACTAAATATATAATCGCGGATCTCAAAGGTAGAAAAATTTGGATTGGTTGAGTCTCTGAAAACTAGGTTATTTACGACTAGAGTCGACTCTGTGAATGCACATGAATAATATCTCAATTTTTTTTCTGTCTCGATTCACTTTATAAGAATGTGTAAATTTTCAATATATTTCTTTCATTTCTAAGTTATCTATGAATCAGTCGTAGACTTTCGGTTGAAGTGCATTTCGATATTCCGGTGATGAGAGAGTCCTATTCTTCAAGAGTACGTTCGTTTAACGTGTTTGCATGTGGACCGAATGAGTTAACAACGTTTTTCACCACTAATGCCGTGTGATCATTTTAAACAATTTTACAATCCTACGTTTTGATAATTGCATATGCCATGTTATTTAGATTATCATTTATTATACTAATTATTGTATTTTCATTTCGGCCAACGAGGACCACGAAAGACGAGTACCAGTAAGGCTCAGTTAGTGATTTAAGTTTACTCACTAGACTCGTGTTGTTAATAACCGACATCGGGGCGGCGTCTAGATATGATCCAGACAACTGTATCCGAGCATGACAACTGCGGTTGTTAGTCGCAGAGGTCGGACTCTTTATAAATCCCAGCTAATTAAACGTGGATACAAAGATTTAAAAAATTTATCTTGCCCCGCCCGGGTATCGAACCCGGGATGACTTAGTGACGAGCAATCACGCTGACTTATACTAATTATTATTATACAATACGATTTTTTATGGACAATTAGCTGTGTTTGTAATAAGTAAAGTTTTTCTTTTTATTTCGTTATTTACTTTGTGTTACGAATGTTCCATTTATGTTTTTAATGTTTATTGTTTATCTTCAGGATTATTTTAAGCATCTTGATTGTTTCACTTTTTACAGAATTTCAAGGCCACATCTTACCTGCTGGACAAATTAGTCGCTCGGGATCATTTGAATACTCTTGTTGTTAACTTATATCCTGGGAACAAAGGTTATTCCATTTCCATTCGTCTCCCGAAAAGACCTGGTAAGTAATTTTTTATCATTATTATAAAATCTTAATTATGCATAGTTAAGTAGTTTTCAATTGTATACCGTAAATTGTAATTTCTAATAATTCCGAAAAGAGGCAAAATAGTGTAAATTGTAATTTCTAATACTTCCGAAAAGAGGCAATTTTTTACTTTTTATTTTTTTATATGATATATGTATATATATTAGAAATTACAATTTACGTTTTGAGATTATTTTAATTTATTGCATAAGTAAATAACTTTATAACTTCAGTTTTACCGATTATTGGAGGAATTCTAATTCATATGAGCGTGTCGTTATCGATGTGATTTCCGTTGCTTCTACTATTTTCCGTATGGCAGATACTCTATATCGCATTCTTAAAAGAAGATGTAACCATGTACCGTATAATGGATTCTCTAAAATGTGTTTTTTTAGTGATACACGCCTCGTGTCTGCGATCACGAGTATTGTTTCGAGATTCTCAGTAGGACACTGCCCGCAATATTGTTTTGCCTTGAGTTATATTTAATCAGAGCTTGGCTGGGCTCTGTCTATATTTTCTCATCCTTAAGACGAAATCTGATGTTTGATGGATTTCCATTTGCATGTTACTTGCATTAAGATTACCCTTATAATTTATGATTCTTTTTCACTTCATTTTACTTTTGCAATTACTGAAATTTTATTTGCTAGAGCTTATTGTGCTAAACAGTGATACACTAGATCAATTTAAATACATATATAAAGATTGGTTGTAGTAATTTGATCAGGAAGTTGGGTTTAAAGTTAAATTTCCAATAAAGAAGTGAAGCAAATCTGGCTGCAATCAGTCTCCTTGATCTATGAAACTTGTGTACAAGAAACGGCTTTCTCGGGCGACTTATACAAATTTCCAATTAAAAAAAAAAGTTTTGTCAACATGAATGAATAAGTGATTCAGTTCTTTTGGAACAAAGCTACTTCCTAAAAACTCACCTCATACTGCACACATCGTATTTGCCGTATAATGGATTCTTTAAAATGTTTCGCCGTCTCGTCACCGAGCTTTACTATTCCTTGTGGTGTTAATATCAATCCTTATAAAATCAGTGTCCTCTTAGAAACAGAAATACAAATTTGACTATCGTCCGAAAGCTTTCCAGTTAGATGAGTCCAATTTCAGCTACGCAACTCTGAAAACAGTATTTCGCCACATCTTGGTTCCTACCATTCGTGTGTTTTTACCAGGGATCTCATTTTATTCCGAAAAGGAATCCAGAGTTTATTTTTTTATCGATATTTCATATTTACTTGAATTATTAAATCAGGTTTCATGAATTGATTTTCAACAATCTTTGACGGTTCGCGTTCGCATGCTAACGACTTGAAATTTTGCGTAAGTACTTATCGCCTCTCCATACAATTATTTGGGTATTTTAAAGTAATGAAATAATTTAAATGAAAATATTAAATTCGTATTTCACACGATAATCACATAAAATGGAATTACGAAAGAAGGTATCGCAACCCACAGTACACGAGTGTATTAGTACTAGTATGTAGGATGGATTTGCTGTTATACTTTTATCCAACAAAAGTAATTTGTAACTTCAATAATCTAATTTGATCAATTATGAAATATTACACAGTCACACACACACAAAATATCGAACCTGGTGATCAAACCATGTTTTCTATACGTTTTTGGAGTCGTTGAATTCGAATCCGGAGTTCGTTTAACCCTATACTCATAACCCCATCCGCGAAGTTGGTTAAGGTACTCTGCCGTTTGGCGGATCAACTCCGTCGTCCACCTTCACTGCAAGGAGGGCATTGGATGCAGATACAGATAAGACAAGCATCCGCGAAATAAAGTTTGTGGACAATTTGAGTCTCAAAATAATGTGCGTTCAAGAAGACCAAGAATCTTTACTTATGTCGTTTTTTTAGGTTATGGGGTTATTTCATTATGAGATTATGATTTTATATGGTTATTGATTTAGAGTAAAAACTTGGGTTTTGTGTTTAAAGTTTGAAATATAGACTTATATGCGTTAAAAAAGCTAAAAAGTCTCAATTATTGTTTTTTTGAAGTTATGCCATAACCCTGAAGTAATCGGACGAAAACTGACCCTGGATTCGAATTCAGCGACTCCAAAAACTTATAGAAAACCGGAGTTCTTAAACTCGACACTAGCTGATGGTCATAAAATCGGGCAAGGGATTAAAAATTTTGGGTACCATTAAAGTCGACACTTTCTACCTGTCTGAATGGCTTGCCGCCCGTCCGCCCACCCTCATGCCAACCGACCGACCTGTCGCCAATGGATTTCGTAAGTCACTTACTGGAGAGTTATTTAAAGTGCTATTAATCGAGCATTTATTTTTATTCCTCTTATTTTATAATTTTTGAATTCCACACATTATTCCAATAAAAATGTGCCCAAGCACGACGTATTTATGACATAATTGAGTTTTAAGCTTCTGTTTCTACTTATTTACGTAGTAGTATATAGAAAGTATTGTAATCGTGAAAAACATTCGGTTGCGAAATTTTGACGGAAATATCCATTTTGGGAGTCTCTGTTCCCGAAAAAGTAGAATACCGCTTGTAATTTTCCTAATGCTCTCATAAAACAGATTTGATTGAAAGGAAAATAATATATTTTGATTACCCTTCTAATGTAAATGCATCAGTTCTTGACAGAGCATCATTGCTCGGCACTTCTGGTTTCAGAACTAATTAATTAGGCTTTGGAGTACTTTTTGGCTGCGGTTTTCTTTTTGACAGAATATTTAATTTATTTTAAATTGTTAAAAACATTTCCACGTATTTTCTGGGGTCGACATATAAAATTAAGAAAAATAAGAAGAAAAGAAATTAAACGAAACATTTCTAGAACATTGATGTTTGGAAGTTTCTAGAATTCTCGAGAAATTCTCAGAATAGTAGATTTTAGTTTTTCAAATCCAGTAACATTTTTAAAAGTAAAAATATCCTAGTATGTTTCATATTTTATTGTTGTCAAGTATTTGGTACAACATAGGTGCTTATCTAATATTATAATAATTTCATTCATATTGAAATAAACAATTGGTAGGAGGAAATAACTTCTTCTTTTTTTTTTTTATGGGACGGCCCGTCGACATCGAGATCATTAGAGCCCTAAAATTCTGTACAGGCAGGTAAAATGCTGTTACACACTAGGGAGAGCCAACATGACTCTCCCCGCGTGTGGGACTCGCCGAATGACTCAACCATACCCACTAAAACCCTCCTGAATTACAACATATCAAAACATGTATCATTACTTCAAAACATTACAACGCGGAAAATGAAAGACATCCTAGCCTTAATAGCGTCGGGATCGAAAAGAACAAGAGGTGACTAAGGAAGGTCAGGAAAGAGAAAGGAAGAAGCCCAGCACAAGTAAGTGGAAGTAATGCCAGACTCAGCTCGGGGCCCACGTACTCACTAGATGTAACTCCCCTGGCGGGTATGAGGTCCAAACATCATTACTAGTAGCTCATTCATTTTCGACCCTGAACTCTACTAATGTAAAAAATGAGTTTCAAAATTGTATTATTTTAGGAGCAGCTCGATAACTGTAAATTTCAAAAATTATCACGGAAACAAGAACGGAGGGAAATAACGAAACTGTTGGTTCAGATTTTAATAATTAACAGACATAATTGTTGTATCCACTGGAGAATTTTGATCAATTTCTTCGCGCTCTGGAGTCATTTCCCTTCGTCTGGCGACAAAATGATACAGGACATAATACGTCGAAAATTTAATTTACATTATTTCGGTGCAGGAATTTGGCGTTCTAAAAATGCTTTGTTTTCAAGAAAGACGAAAAACTAAAAAAATAGAGAAAAAACTATTTTTTCCTTGATGTACTTCTTTTCGTCACCTTATTACTGGACTAGTGGTAAACTGTGCATTTAATGCCAGTATAGTTGTGTTTGGTATCATTTTTCATCATTTTTGGAATAGATTTCAATCGTTCTGAAACAACAATACAATTTTTATAAATTATAAAAATATATTTTTAGTAGCAAAACCTCATTCACGCGACGGGCCCAGGTAGACCCGCGTAGGCATAATCCTAAAGGAAGTGTGGAGTTTAATGGCGAAATTATCCTTTTACCTGAGAATCTGTCGTGTTTAAAGTACGCCCTAGAAAACATAGTCTGATCCCCCGATCCGAAAAAACATTTTCTTGTTCTTTTAGGTTATCGCAAAACTAGTTAACAGACCCCGGATTCGAAGTCAGCTATCTCAAAAATGTATTGAAAACCTGGTCTGATCCCCAGGTCCGATTTTTTTTTTTTTGTATGGCTGTGTTATTCATTAGGTTTTTCTTCTTGTGGATTCTAAACAATAAAAGTCCAGCTATATGGGCAATTAATGCATATTTATTCTAGAACTCTTCCAGTATCCAACTTAAGATATTGCATCAACCTTCAATTGTTATTGTCTTATCCTTTATCCCTTAAATTTTACCCAAAAAATGTGAAATAAAGAAGTAAAAATTACAAGAAGTCTGTTTTGGGTTTTGATATTGTACTTTATATTCAATTAAAGTTTGTTTGCTATTAGTTTGTAGGATCATTAAATATTTCTTGCATTACGAAAGGAGACCGAATCTCGATCTCTTGGAAACAAGGGTATTCCGAGCAACATTAGTCACAGCTTGGACGTGTAGTATGGTGTATAAATTTGAAATTTTGACGAGTGGGTGATTGAGATCACATTTGTGCGGGGAGAGTCATGTTGGCTCTCCTAAGTGCGCAACTGAATTTTCCCTACCTGTACAAAATTTTAAGGCTCTAATGACCTCGATGTCGGTGAGCCGTAAAACCCCACAAAAAGATGTGCAGATCGTGGCGCGTGTTAGCGAAGTGGAAATGCATAGGTTCCGGTACTTTTGTATACGTCGTAGTTTATTCCTCCCGCCTTGGTCCACCGCTTCTGTGACTCGCCCCCATTCTTGCATCTGGGTATAGCAAAAGGCGGCGGACGGCAACCGCCGGTAAAACGCACAGCCGCAATGCTGCCCGCACCGGAGATTCCTTGGCTTTCCTGTTTACGCGCGTGTCTCGTAGGTCAGGAATCTCATCGATCAGTGGACGGCAACGCTGTTGCCTTCATCAGTGGCTCACTGGGACGCTGAGGGAGTGCGCTTGCTGGCTAGGGGGAGGCTGAGGCAACCAGCTGAGCGACGGGACGCCCCTCCCCCCTTCTCGCCCGCACGCTCCCATGCATACAATGCTCACTCACACTGCGTGGAGGGGTTTAAAAAGAAGAGAAAATGAAAGCTCTCCTCAGCCCCCCTCTTTCTTCGCCATTGAGTGATTCATCTTTCCGATCCGAATTTTCCGCGCTAATCCCATTTCGCTACTGTTCATGACTGCATTGTGATTAAACATGAAAATGGATTTTACGTTGTTTAAATGTATACTCGCATTGTAATATAAATGTACGAGGCATACTAGTTCAAGTATATCTATATTTTCTATGTATTGTCAAAAAACCATTTTCTAATTTTGCTTAATTTCTTTTTTCATGTGTGCTATGAAAGTGTGTTACATTAATCATTGATCCGATTAATTTTTATTGAATATAAATTTGCAATTTTAAATTGCAAAGAAATTAATGTCTTAAATATATAAGATAACTTAATTTTTATCTAATAATAATTATATAAGAATATTGACGGTCTGATTGCTTTGTTCTCTCGTTAATAAATCGTAATTACCTTTATATTTAATTATACATGTATCGTTTGGACTAGAATATAAATCTAACTGATCTAATCACCCCTAAAAACGATCAAACAGAATTTGTAAATTAGATGTTCTTTTGTATAAATGCTAGTAAAAGTATTTTTTTTAACTAGGGTAAAATTAAGACGACCATAATATAGAGTACCATTTTTAAATACTCTTTTTATTCAGTAACATGAAGACGACTAAAGTATAGAGGGTCATCTTATAATAAACCCTCTCCTAATAGAATTCTTTAATGTCACTCTTTAGTGAAGACTGCGAAACGTTTATGGGAAAGTATGTGCAATGGTTTTGTACCACTAGTTTAACACTTTATCTCTAAAGAAATGCAAATGATGCATTAAAACAATGTTTGTTGGTTTGTTAGAAAATAAAATAGGTTATTTTGTGATATACTTATTTAAGGGTTGTTTCGTTAGCTTGGCGAATATTTTATTCCATCACAACATCCCATAGTTCGCTTAGTTATAACAAAAAATATTTATAAATAACTCATAACTGGTTTTAGAGTATTTGTTGTTCATTATTCTGCTGTTTGCTTCAGTTGATTTGCTGCAGAAAAGGTTAACATGGTAGACATACCTCATGAAATGAGTTCTCGATGAGAGAATTAATAATTTACATATTTGTTGAGAGGAGCCGATTGGAGATTTTCGTTTCTTTGTGTTGTGGTTCCTGTAATTCTCCTTCGCATCTATCCCGCTCTTCTCCCCTTTCACTGATCGCGCTTTATCTCTCGCCTTGAAGTGTAATCCCACCGCCGCTGTATCCTCTGCCTTCCGCGCTGTTCTATTCTAGTCGGGATATCTAGTCTCGTGTGTTACGTTGTAATATGTTCTTGTTCTACTGACACCATTTTCGCTTTTCGTGTTTGTGGCGGATGTTTCCCAAGTTATATTGCTCCTTATCCTCTGCATCGTCAACCTCCTCTCGCTCTTTCTTTCTTTCTCGTTCTTCTCCTTCTGCCGTGCGTGCGCAGTGAGACATCTTTCTCTTTCCATCTGATGTCGCGACTTTCCCTTTCACGGAACACCGATGGTCAGTTTCTTGTATCTTGTTAGAGAACAGTCCGGTAAAATGTCCTTCTAGATCGCAAAAAGAGAACGTAGATATTTGTTAACATTTTGTTTTACTATCATACAGAGCAAGATTTGGCATTTTCATTTACCATAAAACACTGAACAATAAACTAATTTTGCGGATTATATTGTTCTGATATTCTCGGGTGTCTGAACGCTGCGAGATCTATCAGGCGTTTTCCATTTTAACACGTAACCGATCTACTGGAAATTGCTTAACCACAACGGTATGTTTTTTTTTGTTATCACGTGTACAGGTACACGGAAGAATATGGATTTTTTTCAGAACTCTACCGTGTGGATTTACCCGTAATTGATCGGTATATTGCAATTGCGTCAGAATGCCACTGTTTTTGAAATGCCTGTAACATTAACACAAGATGGAGTTCACCTCTCATCGTCGTACTGGGAACCAAATGGTGTGGTTTGTGCAACTCGAAGATACATGACACCAGCGCCATCTGCTAATATAGTGCCCGTGGTGGTTGTTCTAAAAGAGAAAGAGTTGAAGGGGGAAAAAAACATTCTGCCGGGCCCTGTAGTTTTTCCGTCGTACTTGATTTAGCCTTGTCGTATGTGTCATTTAAAAAAGAAAACAAAATTGTGACTTGTACAATGTGCGAAATTTAATAGTAGTTTATTTTGGTCGTTAGAAGAAGAAACGAAGTACTATTACCCGATTATAGCTGGATAACTGTATAAAAAAATAGGATTGAAATGACTAATATTCACGATCTGCCTCTTGTGATCAGATTTCTAAACTATAGATTAGATGTAATCCTCAAATTTCATCAATGTTCTCATGCACGGAAGCAGACGCGAGACATCATTAAGCAATGATAAATGTATTTTGGTAACAATTTTTCTCGCTTAAGCTAAGCTAGTAATTTTATATCAACAGGATGACCAATGAAAAATACTTGCTAGATAGCACGCCTTCATACATGGGAGTGTGGAATGAACTCCAATGACCTTATTAGTGTTTGTTTGGTTTTACAAATTCTGCGTAACTCATCGTCATCATTGCCAGCGTTTATGATTCTCCTTCGCTATCGGATTTACCACAATGTAGCTTTGTAGCGCGTGTTAGAATACCACAGCGATGTCCTTGCAGGCGTTAGTGTCATCGAAATTGCTTTCCTCGATGCAGAATACATCTACTCCCTTGAACACTTAACTTCATTCTGGCGCGTTTAGTTCTTTCTCCTCGCACAGGCAGAACCCGCAGAGGAGTGCTACACTGCAGAGCGCCTCGTTGTAGTTGAACGGTCTGATGTGTCTTCAACAAGGGATCTATAGCCCCACCCCC
>NNCF01126413.1:211512-253696 GCA_002313205.1 Laupala kohalensis | reverse complement strand
CCGTTTGTGAGGAATGTAGCTGTTCTCTGACAGTGCGTCACCTACTAACTGATTGCAGAAGATACTCAAGTATACGGAGACGAATTGGTTTGGCTGCAGATTTACCAATAATTCTCGGAAATGAAACGGTTAATGTTAATAAACTATTAAATTTTATGAGTAGATCGGGGCTCCTCCCACAAGTTCTCGGGAGGGTTTTAAATTTGCATTTCCTTTTCATCTTTACTGTCTTCTTTGTTTTCATCGTTCGTTTCTGTAATTAGAAAATATAATATTTAAAAATTGTTTTCCTTTTTTTGTGAAATAATGTATTGGTATTCTGTTTTCTTTTCTTTCATCTTTCTATTTAGATATTTGTTGATTTCAGGAGGGTTTTTAGTGGGTATGGTCGAGATATTCGGCGAGTCCCACACACGGGGAAGAGTCATTACGGCTCTTCTCTATGGTGCGAAACTGCATTTTTCCCTACTTTCATGGGCTCTAATGACCTCGATGTTGACGAGCCCTAAAGCCCCAACAACAACAACAACAACAACAAAATTCATTCTGCGCCTAATCTGTCCCACAACCATGAACCAATTGTGAATATTGTTGAACTGTTTTTTGATGAAGACATAATCTTCCGTCTCCCATGAATTCTAAATATATTCTAGGTATTCACACGTTTAAGGGTTATTACGTAAGATTAAGTGAAAATGAAACTATTATTTTAGAATGAAGTTAAAAAAGCGATTGGCCTGTATTTTCTTATTGCATTATCTAAAATCTATGTATGACACAAAATATAAAAATACACTTGGTAACATTAAGGGTGGGATTCATTGTCATTACTTGCGGCACACTCACACTTGAATCTCACTTGAGGGCTATTTTGGGATTCATAGTCCTTCCTCCTCTCACACTTTCTCTCACTATTGTAGCATTTGTAAATGGGAAATGTAGGTAAGTGCTATTGAATAGATGAGATAGTGGGAGGTGAGTGGTATGGGCTTTTGTTAGTAAGGTGGGCCGGTTAGCTGGGTTTACCAACAATTTGGCCCACGTGAAGGCGTTAGTGGAAGTAGTTTGTAATAGTAAGAGTTGGTGATACTACGAGTAGTAGGAAGTGGAGGGAAGAAGGAAGTGGGGGGTGGGGTCGCTTTTCAATTGACACAACTATATAATCTGGGACATTGAAGTGAAAGTTGATAATTTATTTCTTCTGGAAACTGAACCTGGAGTGACTTAGTGGAAAGCAAGCGTACTAGCCACAGCTGCCGGAGGGGCCAGAGGTGAGGCTCGAGTGGCCGGTCTCCATCACTTGTGTTGTTTCAATGAGACAAGTGAGGTTATGTGTTGTGTGTGTTGCTAGGTCTTGCGCCACGGTTGTATGCCAAAGTCGGTGTCGTGTGATTCTTTATTGGTCCTTGTTATAATTGTTTTTGAATTATTAGTCTGTATATGGTTTATATTAGTAGATGAACTTATCGTTTATTGTTATCTTTGTTATTTTTTATTGATAATAATTTTATAAGTCGCAGTCAATTTTGTAACTTGTTGAACATTGATCACGAGTTGTTTGAATTCGCAAATCATGAAGAGAATGAATTTTACTATGAAGAGGATGGACACTTCTGAAACGAAATGACTAAAAGAAATATACTTCAAAAAATAATCAAAAGACGTGGGCAACTAAAATAATGAAGAAATGTAAATTAATTGAAATTGAGTGAAATTAATTTTTTTAATGAATGAAACGACTAAATAATAATTGATAAATGAATAAACAGAATTGATATGAACATAAATCACAGTCCTTCATGCTTTTAACAATCCTCTCACAACGCACGGCAACAATAAATACATCTTAACCAAACTTGGTGCAACTTGCTGTCATGAAAACATCCAAAGTATATACATGGGAAGTGACGTGGGTAGTGTTATATTCAGTTTCTGTGACAATATTTCGCAAGAAAAAACACTGCATATGCAGATATACAAGATTTCTCGCATTTTTCTCGCAACACCCATTTAAACTCCACTCATAATCAAGTGACAACTATAAATTCCGATTCTGATTTACCGATATTTTAATATTTGTAAATGATAAGTGTAGCGTGCTATTGAAGTTTATCTACATGGAACGATATGAGTTAGGAGTTGGGTGATAGGCGATTGTTAGTACGTGGGCCGCTTAGCTGGGTTTACCAACAACTTGACCCACGTGGAGGGGTTAGTAGGAGTAGTTAGTAATACTTCGAGTTATTGATACAAGGAAGAGGTAGATAGAGGAAGGAAGGTTCTCTTTTCAGTAGTTACAGCTGTATGAACTGGGACATTAATGTGAAGAGCTACAAATTTTTTGCGGCCCCACCGGGAATTGAACTTGGTGATGAGCAAGAACTCTACCACCTGAGCCACCAGAAGGGCGATTCTGACTTGAGTGGGAACTGATCTTCACTCAAGTGAGACTCGTGTTGAGTGTGAGTGTGCCTATAGTAATTTAATGTTATTTTTCAATTATATATTTAGTTACGTTCATTGGACCAAATAACCAAAGTGTTATGATACTTTAACACGCTAGTTTTTCAAAGGTTTTTATTTTGAAATGTCTCCTTGTTTGGCCTTGAGACTACTATACGGGGTCAGCTGAGACCCAAAAGCATGATTATGTTAAAACGATATCTCTGCACATTGATAATTTTTATAACTGTTAGATTTATTTATTATGTCATATCTGATGTGTTAATTTCATAACATGTTCATCGCTAAGAGGGTAAATTTAATTTATTTCAGTTCGGGGTTTTGTTCTACAAAATCTTGCTGCACAAAATTTTTGTAAATATTTTTTGTTTTAAATATTTTTACGAAGTACACTGTTAATAATTTTCTGAAATTATATTATTACATAATGCTTTTGTTGCTCTTCGTAAAGTAATTTCTTCTTGGGGTCTAGGATTGCCTCGCTTGGTAGTTCTTGCTCTCAGAGCGTTGTATTCTGCTTAATACTTACACTTAGAAGTACCTGTTATTACGAGTTATTTGTAGTTTATTTTCATACAATAATTTTATCTATTTTGTAAAATGTTTAATGCTAAGTAAGAGATTACAGTAATATCGATAAGTACTTGGTTTAAGAAGTGTAATAATAATAATAATAATAATAATAATGTTACGATAATGATGTTAATATAATGAGTAAGTTTTTGTGGAAACAATTGTTGGTGTAAAATATGTCGGGAAGGAGGAGGAGAGTTCGGGGTAGTAGATCGAGCCCCCCCCCCCCCGCCACCCCACTCCAAAGCCTGTCGATGCCCATGAACTCGATGTACGTCATATGAAATTTAATATTTTTTCAGATACAGCATTATCTTAATTTTATCGAAAATAAAGCTATGTGTTAGTCAATTGATGACGCAAGTGGTATATAAATAGGGATAGTCAATTCGTCTTATTGTGAATCAAGTTTCGAAAAGGTATCCTCTTATGTTTTTGCGAATTATATTATTTTTATTTAAACTAATTGTATCGCAAATGACGATGAACAAGTATGAATGTTCATCTTAACTTAGGGGATTTCCACTATTTAGCTACTTAGCAGCACATTTTCTGTTCTGTTAAGAGCAGAAATTCCTATTGAACTAGAAAGGTCAAATTGTAGCTTTTATAAATTATCGATTGAAGCATTTCAAATCAGTGAATGTTGCCAAGGAATCAATTTCTTTTATCGTTTTTGCATCATGATAAATGGCTTTCGACTGCGACTTGCTTTCTAATCGTTGAGTGAAATGTTGCATGATCATGAGGTAGCTAGGAAAGAAACCTTCCGTGCATGGAGGTTTCCTTTGTGCATTTTGTATTGGCAGCGTTTTCCAAGCTNACAAATTTTTTGCGGCCCCACCGGGAATTGAACTTGGTGATGAGCAAGAACTCTACCACCTGAGCCACCAGAAGGGCGATTCTGACTTGAGTGGGAACTGATCTTCACTCAAGTGAGACTCGTGTTGAGTGTGAGTGTGCCTATAGTAATTTAATGTTATTTTTCAATTATATATTTAGTTACGTTCTTTGGACCAAATAACCAAAGTGTTATGATACTTTAACACGCTAGTTTTTCAAAGGTTTTTATTTTGAAATGTCTCCTTGTTGTAACCATGTCGAGTAGCATGTGTTGTGTACCACATACGTGAACGGAAAAGCGTCATAGGTGAGAATTTTTTTTATAACTTTGTCAAATGATTCAAATTTAAGGAAAGAGTAAGTTTATAAACGTGGTACCTTGTACATGGTTTACATGTAAAATTAAAACTATTTTCAATTAACCAATGTAAAGAATTAGCGCGTGATATATTTTTGTTCCTTTTTATTCCGTTGTAAAGATACTCCACCCTCCCTTTTGTAATATGCTCACTTATTCTGTGGTAGACTTAAAATACATTTTCCTTATAAAATACGCATATGGTTAACAACGAAATTTAAGCCCTACGTATTCAAAATCTAGTGCCGATGCTACGTATTGCAAAATAGTACTAGTGAGCTTAAGTAAGTTTACGGAAATAACTCAAATTATGTATTTTGCAGAACTACCGTGTGTGAAAGAGCTGCTGTTCACACACTGCTGATTATCGTAAACATTCGTCGCTGTGCTTTTTGATTAATTTAGTATGTTATTAAATACACCCGTACTTAATTTATTGAAGTATATCCTATTCCCAACGAATGGAAAAAAAATCATTCATTGAATCTTCTGACTTATTTTAAATTTAGAGTGCGAAGAAAATTTTCCAAATTCTCTCAATTATTTCAACCGATTTTGTTCCCATGGTACCTCGAAAAAGAAACTTTTGACTTTCGACTTGGGCCAATTATTTTTGTGTTGGCGCTGTAGGTGTCTTGATTTTTAATTTTTGAAATGGAACATAGGCGATGAAGAGTTGTGGTAGGTCATGGGCAACAAATTTTTTTTGACTATGGACGTTGCTTCACTGTTTATTTCGTAATTTCTTCCTCTTTCGTTGGGAGCGCCACACACAAGCAATTGCTAGCACTATCAATATATATCAGCTCCCTAGGAAGGGATGGGTGCGTAATCATTGTTATCCGATGCTTTGTCGGGTATGTTTTATTACTGTCCGTAATGATGAACATGCTCGTAGAGCATCATACTCGAAGAACGACGATTTTCAATGAATATGGGTATATTCTTCAAAACAATTTACTCAAGGATCGGACAAAATTCTTTCTATGGCGCGTACAATGTTCACGTTTCTTAATGTTGAAGAAACTATTCAAAACTCTTAATGTTTTGCTCGACGTTTACCCTGCATATTGCACCTGAGTAAATCGTTCGAGAAATGCCCTTTTATCTGGGACGATTAAAGAGCTGAATATAATGTTAAATAATTAAAATTTTAACTTTGCGATGTAATCTCCGCGAATTGTAAAATCGTGTACTAATGTTTCTGCGATAAAGAATCTTATAGTATTCCATACTAAATTCCTGCACTTTGCATCGCGTAAATTTTGTGGTTTCTTTCATAAATATTGTTTTTGAATCGCAGACGATTGTCAGGTTCTTATTTAATCAATGTTTCATTTTTCTTTGTGTTGTTTCATACATTTAAATTTTCCTTCCGTTTTTCGTACTGTGTGTGCAAGTAGTACTCGTAGGTTCAGCTAGTAATGTAAATGTCTACCTATGGATATTTTGTAGGAAGAGTACATTCATTGGTAGATCCGTAAGTGCCTTTTTGACTTAGAAATCCTTTGAAAATCCTTGTGACACCTTTCCTTCACGTCTTGGCACTTGTCGCAGAGCTCGTGCGTACTTTAAAAAGAGGTGGGCGGTGAAACGTGGTCGCTGAAGAGACTGCAAAATAAGACAATAGGTCGCAAATTTTCCTGTAGGAAATCCTATCCCACAATGGCCATGGATTGTCACTCGTAGACTTTTCATTTTCAGCGAGAAAATACTTAGATTTTGAATTACGGTTGTATTATACGTGGGTGGGTGTCGAAGTGGCGATCCCCGTATATTGTTGGTTAAGAGTTCGAAAACAATTGGAATTGTACTAGTTTGTGTCGTGTGTCCTTGTACGTGAGTCGTGACGACACCGAGAAATCTAAATCTGGCAGAAGCAAAATCTCGTCTCTGAGTCTCCGACATCGTTTCATTAGAAGACCTAGATCGTGAATTCCTAGACATTGTGCCGGGCGTATGTGTGACCGAGAAGGCAGGCAGGCAGGCAGCCCGGGTGGGTCCGCGGCGGACAGGCGGCGCACGCGCCCGCTCACTCGCCGCCGCTGCCGTCGTCGCGCCGATGCTCCCTCCACGAGGCGAGGTCCCTGCCCGCCGATCGTTACCCGCGCCTTTTTCTTCTGTCCCCCTTGCGCATCGGCCTTCATCATCAATTCCTATGGGATTGTCGCCACGCGCTCCCGTCCCACGCGCTTCGCGATACACACTCCATACTCGATGGGGCTAATGCAAATATAGACTTGCTCACTCGTAATCGTCACGCGGTTATGATTTAGGATTGTCGTTGTTGTACGATTTCTATGTATTTTGAGTTGCGAGGAGACGAAATGAAGCTAAATCACTTTAAGTGCTATTCCCCCAAACTCACGTACTTATTTTATGTTAAATAATGAATCTTCATTTTATGCATACGACTGGTATCAATTGAAAACTCAGCGGTATGTTTACGTCACGTTATTCCATATTGGAGGAACAAAACGTATAGATAAGAGCATGAGTGTAACTGAACTTGAAATTGAAGTTAAATACGATGCACCAACTGACGAATGAATAAGTTGACAAATGCGACTTCAGCGCACGCAAGTGACTAACGGACCCACGGACACGCGATGACGAACAGTGAGATGATCGGACAGTTATATGATCGGTCGGACGCTCACACACTCGTGGAAGACACTTACTGGACACACAACGGACAAATACGCACAGCCGCTTAACAGACATTGTTTATAATCTCGGGCCGACTCTTCGACTTATCGTGGAGATACAACTTCCATTAGGCTCTCAGTCGTCACCACTGGGAGAGACGGATCTTTTCCCACACATCCATCTGTTTAAGAAGTTACCCGATAATCTTAACGATTCTTACGAATATTTTTTTATGGTGTGCTTCCAATTATTCCATTCTAAGCTTAACCATTTTATTTTTTTAGCGATATTGTTTCTTGTTGTATTTTCTCTGTGAGGTGTGTTATTAGAACGCAATCCGATTTGTGGTTAATCAACCTCGAGGCACTAATAAACACACGAAGACATTCATTTTAACAAAAAGCGAAAAATTACTTTTCACTACTGACAGCGGTGGTCTAGTGGTAGCGTCTTCGCTTTCACGATCCTGCTGAGCGGTAGAACGTGGGTTCAAGCCCCGCTCTGTCGAACTAGGTGAGGTTTTCAGCTGGGGTTTTCCTCATCTACTTCAGACTAATGTCGGTTCGGTACGATAAGTTTCCCGGCAACCCAACATCTCTCCTTTCCAATTCCCTCTCCCAAGTCCAACGGTTATGTGGAAGAGCAGACCTCATGGCCTGAACCTCTTTTTGCCAAAAGACATGAAATAATTATAATAAATATAAAGAAATTTCAGGTGTTATCTGAATATTGAGTTACATTTTGTTTATACACTCACCTGTCAGCGTCATTTGTTGGTTGCCCATCGATTTTATGGAAATTCTGCATTTTAAGTACAAAAGATAAAGTTGTTCTTCTTGTATTCTTAAGAGCAATGTCTATGATTCCAACATCGCATGAAGGATTTTACTTACTTTTCCAGAAAGAATCGTAAGTGTGTTATCTTAAAACGTACAAATAATTTGTAAGTAAAATTTGTAGGGAAATAGGTTCAGTTCGAGGAATTTCTCTGGCCAAAATAACGCTGTCAGTTTTCAGGTTTTCAGTGCAGCCCTTTTTCAACGAATAGTTACTCGTCTAAGTAATAAGTTTATTGCGGCAATAATACATTGCATTACTCTTATAACCACCAAAATATTCTAAAAATCTGAAGGAAAAAATTGATCTTTTGGAGTTTCTTGTATTTTACAATGTGTGTTCAAATGCAAATTTTCCTCTTAATCTTTTGTTTCTAGGATATCCGGAATGATATGCGTGTGGAACCGAAAATGTGTTCAATTGTATATACGTAGTGTTGAGCTAGAACTTTTTAGAGCGACGTGCGATGTGTATTCGTAACTATAAAAACTCGATCGTGCACTTCTGGTGGGTTTAATTTATTGTCTATATCTTTTGGATTTTCATTTGAGGATGAAATTTAAGATTATATTACCAAAAGTTCCGGACTATTTTCAATTATAATTGTATGACAGAATATTCCACTTAAAAACCCATTAGTACAGGTACTTACGTAAAGAGAAACCTATAGGACGAGATCCAATAAAAAGGAAAATACTTGCTATACAATGGGATTAAAAGTAATGTTTACCTATTACTTTTCCATAAATTCACCAAATATATTGAGGCATTTATTTTGAACGCAGGATCGATTCGTTTAACCCGGTTTGGTAGAAATCTCGTTCCTGCCGATTGAGCCAGTTGTCGGCAACAGTTTTCACATCACTGACCGAAGAAAACCCTGTTCCAAACAAGTGTTTCTTCAATTTCGGAGAAGCTATATAGACACTGGGTGCCAAATTTGGACTGTATGGGCGGCTGCAGACTTTCCACTAAATTTTGCAGCAATTTTTGAGTTTGGCGAGCAGAATGGACCTGGCATTGTCAATCACGAGGATGTTGCCATCGCTCAGCATGCCAAGGCGTTTGTGTCCTTCCACGATTTGACTGCGAATTTCAGATGCGGACTCCTTGGCCCACAAGAAATGAAGTTCTTCTCGCGACACGACACTTCTAAACTTTTTGCCGTTTCAATCGCTCTGTCGCGTCTGCCAACTTAAGGTATTATATTTTGTGCCAGCTTAAGTAATTATCAAGGTTTATAATCACAAAATAATTGTTCTCATCCAATATTTAAAAAATCAGTAGAATGAATTATTAATTAATAAGAACTACTGTTGTGAATATTTCCAAGTTTCGTGAATAGTTGGCAACTTGACTTCCGTCAACGCGCTGCCTGCACAACCGCCGTAAGACAACTAACGCCATGTTCCTCCACTTCGGGGGAAAATATTCCTTTCACAATAATTCAATTTTAAACGCTGCTGCTCGTAACCTTGTTTCAGTATTTGTATTCGTGTGAATGTGTTGATAATCGAGAGATATCGCTTACTTTTTGCTTGCTTCTGGATCATGAAGAAAGTTATCTCGTGTTCTTAACTGGTTTTCAGTGACAGGAAGGGTATGGTTTAAGATATTATGTGAGTCAGAGCGATTAGGCTTAAGTACCCCCAAAAAAGGTTTTAAATGATAGTTTGAACCATTCTCTATCCTCCAGTGGCAATGACTTTTCATACCCTCACGGCCCAAAATTTTGAATTATTTGACCTTAAATTATTNTTTATATATATATATATATATATATATATATATATATATATATATATATATATATATATATATATATATATATTCTTTCTGGAAAATGTGTCGGCTTCAAACAGCGAAAAAAACCCGTACTAAAGCATAGCAAATGAAAATAGGAACGCAATGACGTTAAGATTTTCATACTTTACGGGGCATTTTCAAGAATAATTCACCAAAAACTGGAAAATATTGTTCTGACGGAAATGGCAGCCTCATCACATGACTGACGACAATACAATCCTCGTCAAAGAAGTAGTAAAACGACAGTCTAAGTTAATTATCGAGTTTTAAAATCACAAAATAATTGTTCTCATCCAATATAAATCAGTAGAATGAATTATTAATTAATAAGAACTACTGTTGTGAATAATTCCAAGTTTCGCGAATAGTTGGCAACTTGACTTCAGTCAACGCGCACATAATACCGTAAAGAACTAATTTTACTTTCCCTTAGTAAATTTCTTGTATTGTTTAAAGAATTAAGAAATTTCCTGTTTGGCGAAGCTGTGATAGTGGCTTCCTGTTATGGTATGCATGTAGTAAAATTGAAGTGTGTTACGAATTGACTAGTTCTAAACTTTGATGACACTTCATAACGTTTCCTTGGGGTAACTTCCATCATTACCTACCATGGATACTTGAAAGGAACAAGAACCTAAGAAAAACTTTTGTTTTAAAGAAATTAGAATCTGCGAGTTTGATTAATTGAGATCAATTATCTCAATGATCTAATATTGAGAATATTTACAGGAATGTGGAATATTAATTTACTTGTACTAAATATATGTCACAGTTTTAAGACAATAAATTCAAAATTAATTTATGCTTTAAAATTAAAATCTGTTAACCTCCTTTCTAGTGGAGTGGGAAATGTCTCCGACCTCCTAATCTGACTCCTATTGTGAAAGTAAATCGTAATTAATATGAATTATCTCTCATCCAGTGTGTTATTTATGTTGCATTTGCCTTGTATATAATTATTAAGTAATAAAGGTGCACGACCTTTTGTAAACTGCATTTCTTTCGCTCCGTACGTATTTTACGCTCTCGTTTATGTTCACGTTAAAAGTATAAAGTGGATGGTGGTACGAGAAGAAAAGAGATTTCAACCACTGACCCGAACAATCAAAATCAACTTTAATTCGTAAATTAATATTTAAAGTTAATTTTATTCGTGCGGATAAGTGTCTTACATTTAGATTTGTAAATACCGATCGTCATAGACACCAGCTATAAAAAAAAGAAACTTAGATTGTCTTATAAAGACGAATAGATCGCAAAATTTTAAGGTGTGATTGATAAGTGAAAATCTCATGCGCGTCCGCGGATGGTGACTAGTCTAGTGAGACTGATTTTGAGAACTGTATATATGCAAAATCATCTTACCTTTATTTAACGAAATTGTGTTTTCCTATACCTTTATCGAAGTTCCAATCTTTGGGCAACCGGTTTTCCCCTATTTTCTCCGATTCATTATTTTCGTCGTACAGTAGGGTACGATTTTTCCGAACTTGACCTAAACCGAAATAAAAATACCAACGTGTTCATTAGAGAAAATTATAGCTATCCGTCTATTATGTGTAGGCATGATTACTGCTGTCCAAACATTGATAGCTTCTTAATGCGTGATTCATAGCGGAAACTAGATACTGAGTAACAAAGGGCGAATATATTCTGATATTGGGATTGTGTCCGCATACAACGACATGTGGAAAAAAATGGGGGCCAAATTAACATTTTCCTTTCAGATAGTCATGATTTCCGTGGGATTGTCTCTTCCTCGTTGCCGGAACGTAATTTGGTTTATTGCCCCCCACGTGGTCATTTGCAACTTGCAACTGCTGTTTTTACGATAAAGTTTATTATTATAATTTAATGTTGATTTCTGTGACTAATGTTGCATTACTATATTTATTTATTTATTTTTCCTACAAAATTTTCATGTTGTGTGCAATTTTTTAAAATATTTTTCATAATTTCAGGTCAACCTACTTCTTCATCTTCAGGGTGTTCTACATCAACAGCTAGTGCATCACCTTTAGCTGGGCCATCGTCTGCAGGAGGTCCGCAACCCTCGTGCTCTAGTTCCTCTGGTCGTTCTCAGCCATCATCTTCAGCAGGACCTCAACCCTCTTGCTCTAGTTCTTCTGGTCGTTCCCAGCCATCGTCTGCTGCTGGACCTCAACCCTCGTGCTCTAATTCCACTGCTCGTGCCCAGGCATCGTCTGACGACACAATGCTTCTGGAGACTACCTGCTGGCCCTATAGTGAAGATGAACTCCTGCGGTGTGTGGATCAAGAGGAGCTGCCTCCATTCCTTCTAGGACTATTGGATGACTCTGATGCAGACATCTACTATGAAGGATGCATCATTGCAGAAGTTCGTGACTATCGACAGACTTATCCTCGTCCAACATACAACACCCATCATGTTTTGTTGCGACCCACTAATCAAGTGAGTTTTTGAATTGGCAATTTACTACTTTCCTTTCAATTTTATTCATTAAGTATTTGGACTCTGAAAACTTCAACCTCCATTATTTCATGTTATATTAGATAGTGTTTTAAGTCAATATTATTTAACTAATATTGTATTACTCTTAGGAAATGAATTGTTTGTTTATGAAACAACTCATGTCACTTTATTTATTGAATGCTTCATGTCATTGACAATAAACTTGTCATAAAGAAAGCATTGTTGGCTGCAGTGCCAAGCCACCTGATTTAGTTGATACATGTTTACTGTTCAGAGCTCAATCTCCCTTGATTTATTTTAGTTATTGTGTTGCAAGTTTGTTTCCTTAAAGTGTTTTGACCTAAAATCAAGCAAAAAACCCTAACCTAAAATACTAAGTAATTTTCTTTTTATAATTTGGAAATTATTTTTTAAAATAATATATTTTTTTTAATAATATATTTTTTTTTAATAATGACAGGAAGTGGAAGTGTGACAAGTTGAGGTGGGAACAAAAATCAAGTAAACATTTTACTGTATTACTTGAGTTCACGTTCCTGCTGTCTGAGAAATTAATGACTTAATTAAGTGTGTTCAGTATGTCAGTCAAGAAAATGTGAACTCTTTCAATGACTCACAGGAAAACTATAAATGAGATCACAATTTTTACTTATTTCTGTTAACTGTCAGTTGTCCTCACATTTGTTCATATATATTTATAAAAATTTCAATAATCTACAAGTTAATGTTGATTTATCTAACAAAGTCCTTTTTTCTATTTTTTATATTAATCTCCCCTTTTGTTAATAAAAGTCCTTTTGCTAGTCTTATTTATAAAAGCTAGAAAGAAAAAGAAATGATAAGAATGAAAAACAATTATTGTTCTTAGTACAAAAATTTTCCATATTAACTAAAAGTTAGTAGTCCTAAAAGAAGATATAGATAAAATAAATTATTTCTTTTAATTTCCCAAAAATTTGCTTTACATGACGAGTGACCAAAGATGTTTCATGAGACAGCGTTTCAAATTCTTTTCAGTAAATGTTCATTACCAGTTTATTTGGTGATGGTACATTTTATACCTGCTCTTCATAAACCTATGCAAATTATTTTGTACTGAACATCTTTCAAAAAATAAGGAACACAATGTATAACGATATATGAAACTTGTCGAGGTGCAATTATGTGAGTTAAGAAAAAAAATGGTTTGTTATATTTTAGAGACAAAAATTTTATTAAGTATTGTTAAATTAATACAATTATTTTGCAGAGTCTGGTCTCTGATGTGAGACGAATAACTCTACAAGGAGATTGGACTTATGAAGAAAAATTAGCTCTAGAGAGCCAGCTTTTACTTGCTTCTCAGGGCCCATTATGTTTAGACCCTTCTCCTGCCAATGCAATCGCTGCCTCTAGAGTACATTACAGTGCTCAACCACTTAATACTGAGCCCATCCGCCGATGTGCTCGTCGGTTTTCTCAGGTAACATTCCTTATTTGTTTTTATTGGATTATTGACTGAGATCATTGTTATCTGTTCATAGAAGTCTATTGGTAGTGATTATAATTGGTTGTGAAGAAATGGTTAGAGTTACGGTCTATGAACCTTACATCTCAATGTACACACTGTAAATAAAATTCAAATAATTGTTTCAAAAATAAATTAGTGCATTAAAAATTCCTAAATTTATTCACAAATTGTTTCCTTTTGAAGTGTTTCCCACAGCTTCAGCTCATATTGACTGGAGAAGAGGGAAACATCAGTTAAAAACATGTTCAAACACAGTTATTACCCAACAGAATATGCTTGAAGTAAATTAGTTGATTTATGATAATTTTAAGACCTCACTACAGAATTTTTCTATGAGAATATGAAATTATATATAATATACAGATAGTAGAGTTATGGGTCTTAATAAATGAGACCATTTAATCCATTTCTTTAATCTGTGCAAGCTCACATGGAAACAAATATTGTACATTTGAGCAAATCCAGTTGTATCAAACTCGTAAATGAGGAGGTGTTGATATTATAATAAGTATGTTTACAGAATAATCTCCCTCTGTGCTAATATTTTGAAAAGGTGTTCAACAAGGTTATTTTTTTAATTGCTTTGATATGAACTTTTATTTGTTGTTCTGAGAATAAATACTTCTTTTTTTGCTGCAAAGTTAATGCATAGATGCATTATTTTGAAATGAGTAATATTTATCCAGCAGCTTGATATTGTTTTCTGTTGATTTACGATTACCATTATGTGACTACTCAACTACTTCTGCAATTTATAATTCTTATATTTTTGTATTGTGTTAAGGTTTTGGTTAGTAAGATGTACCACAATTTATCAGAGCTCCTTTCGTTAGTATTCTAAAGTTGTTTTACATTCACAGCTGGCCATCAACCGAAAGCGCAAATTGGAGCAGCTCTCTAGCAATCCTCATCTGCCACTGCATGACTTCCTAAATCGGAGGCGTGCTCGTATGCGGGCCGCCAACCCAACTGCCACCATCACTGCCCCTGCTTCTACCATTGGTGTCTCTGCTTCAACAGCTGTTCCTTTTACTAAACTATTGAAGAAGGTACATTTTGTTTATAATAGTATCGCTTTAAAATTACTTCTTTAGTGTATTACAAAATATTATCATCTCAATGCTGTTTGATATTCCCTAAATTTATATCTTACATTTAGGTTTAGGCAATTAGGTTCTTTCATTTGAACAATATTTTGGGCCATTATTTTGTTAAGCAAGTAAAGAGGAATTATTTGTATCTGTTTGATTTGTTGATTACATGAATGTAAAAAATGACATCATCTTATTCTCATTTTAAATCCTTCATAGAATTCTGTTTTAAGCACAAATCATTTTAGAAGGATTCTGATTTTCAGCTGTAATGGGATCTTTGTGCTTGTTAGAGAATTATTGATAGTTGTTAAGTATTGTTGAGTATAACTCTAAAATAGCTTTCAGAAATTAACATACTCTATGTGTGTTTTGCAGCCAAGTGAGAATGGACCTGTACTGCCTGCCCCACCTCCTGTGCCAATGGACTTGATGCCTGACAACCTCACCCCTCCGAGCACTGGTGTTGCAGATGTGTTACGACTGGCTCGTGCCCTCGAGAGACCTCCAGACACAGATGATTGTGCACCTAAGTTAGTTGAGGAATATATTTTGGAGACTGACAGAGAACAGGGTCGAATTTATCATGTGAAATTGTCGATATTGCAAAGACCATCCAATTCGGAATATTTGGGTGAACTTTATCTGGATCGTGATTATCGTGAAGGCCAACGTAATGGTTCTTCGTGCAGGTGAGTGGTAAACCCTTAATGAACAAAAGATTATTTTGTGAAAAGAAATTAATGCATCTGATAGTGAGTATATGGTGGTATAAGAGAACTGAAGCAATTCATGCACCACTCTTATTGGTATTTGGGAAGACAGAACTTATTCTCTCATGTATTTTTATCTTATTCTTCATTAAATTTTATAACTTTGTTTGTAGGTTATATTTAATTTTGTAGTAAAAAATACACACAGTATCATAATTCCTTAGTTTCATTTTTTGGAGTCCTCTGTTTATTTATGCACCCTGAAATTAAAAATACTTCAGTTCCAGTTCCAGTTCTGGCTCTATGATTTCAGTTCTCAGTTTCAAATTAAGAATAGATCTTTTTTTTCAACTGCGCTTGCTGTATTTACACTTACTATTGTAATTTTACAACAGGATTATTTTCCACACCATATCCACTAAATGAATTCAAGAAATATGCATTAACAAATGTAATTAAATTATAGTGTGACATAATGAATAACATCCAATTGAAATATTGTTATAACTTCAACAGATTGTTTCATTATCATAAGAAATATAATTGGCCACACTAATTTTTTTCATGGATTTCATAAAATAATGTATTTAAATCAATTTTGTCAATTTTCTTTTCTCACAGAGTACTGATTATCTGACCGTGGGAATCATGGGAGAAAATCAAGGTTGTATTGCTTTATTTTAAAATACAGAGGCCTCAGTTAACAGTCTTGTTCGAATTGAAAATTTCAACCACTTTTACCCAAAATTCTGACAAAATTCTTGTTAGCTACTTGTTTGAGATCTTGAGGGTTAAAAAAAATAAAATAAAAAGGACACAGTATGAAACCACTTGAATTTGGTTTGTTTTTAGATTTCCTCTTGGGACAAGAGCTCATGCGAACCGCTACATTCAGCAGTTCAGTGAAATCTTCACAGATGAAGGACGGAAATCTGTTAGAATAACTCATTTGGTACCTGGTCAGCCTCCTCAAGTGCGGTGCACACCTCGGATGCTGGAGCGAGATGCAAAGCATCAGGTTAGTAATGTTGTAGTGACTTTTTTAAAGTGTTTGTTAATTTTTATCACTTTAAGATAGAGTGCTTTTCTTCAATCTTCTATTTGCCCCTAAAATTAGTTGCATACTTGTTACAAGTTGTTCATTGTATCATCTAAAGGTTGTATTGTTGGAATACGTAATATTATTTCTCCTTTTCTACTTATTTGATTTCAAAGACAATAAATTTTTCCCTTTTTTTGTGCTCTGGTTCTTACTATGTATGGCTCTAAAATAAAGAAAAATAAATTTCCTTTTTTTAAAATAATAATTGTACACTAGCTCCTTTGTTAGGGCTTTTTAGTTATGTAACATATGGTTCCTAATGAACCGTCTATTACAGCAAGAAAAACTTCAGAAATACTTGTCTTTGTCATTGAGTCCTTTTCCAAAATTGTGGACTTCATTTTCTTTCATAATATCATTACAGGGTGGCGAGCGACCTGAAAAAGTCGAGGAATTTTCTGTTTCTGGAGAAGTCAGGGAAAAGTCACGGAATTTGCTCACTGTCTAGGGGAAAAAATTGAAAAGCGATTACAACATTCGTTGAATTAAAAATTTCACCTCAAATTCTTTTCTTTGATTAGATTTAAGGTGACTTATTCAACCCAATATCCCTTCCGTGAGTTTTTTCATTGATAGGCGGAAGCGCTGCCTAACTAATAGCGAAAGTACCTGTATCTAACTTCTTGTTAGCACTCTTGCAACGAAGCAACAGCGAGACATTCCTATTGGAGCTAGTCTGAGGTTGGAGCGCTAACTGTTAAGCTGCAATGCTCCACAGTTTGAACAAAACAGTAACCGTTCAGTTTCAACGAAATAGCTCCACAGGCAATTCCAGTTAACCCACTTCTAGACGTGATAGAACTAGTAGTACCATTGATACTACTAGCGATTAGGATTGCCATCAGTCTGGGTTTCTCTGTGTTTGTTCTAGTTTCAAGGGCATCCAAGGAGCATGGGGGCGAGTTTAGTTCTCTGTTCGGATTTTTTAAACAAACTGTACAACAAAGACAAAATGTTGCAATCGTGCGAAATTTGTCCATGCCATTGCAAATGCATCACGTATAATTACAATATTTGAATAGAAATACAAAGTTTGTTTTGTAATTTGTGCTTGTTTTTTAATTTTAAATGACAATGCTTTACTATTGAAGAATGATTTATGAATTATTGATAATTTCCTTTTATGAAATTACATTATTTTTATAAGATTTCACATGCTAGAATGTTTGCAGGGTGGTGAGCGACTGGGAAAACCATGAAAACTGGGAAAAGTCAGGGAATTTGCTCACTGCTCAAGGGAAAAAAAATGATCACGTGGATCATCGAATGAAAGATAACTACAAAATTCCATAAAAAAATCTGGGTTTTTTTCTTCAGTTAGATTTAAGGCAACCCTCCTGTGAATTCTTTCATAGAGAGACAGAAACTCTGCCTCACTAATAGTGATAGTAAGTGGTTATTTCTTCCTATGGTTTTGATAGGATGTGATAAGAGATGTGCAACAGGTAGTCGCGGAACAGTTTTAACGAAATCAGTCGCGACAGTCTTGCTCAGTGCCGCTGAAATCTTTCGGTGTAACAAGTGTCATTATTTGTATTTTAAAGATATAACGAAATGCGACCAGTGTTTTTCTCCATGTACCGTTTTAATCTAAAGTTTGACCCCACAATTTATTTTGATTATCGCGTAAGATTTCAGAATTGGCCTAATTTCAATTGTATTTCCACCCCAAACCAAACTTGATTTGCCGAAGTTGTGAATATATGCATTTCATAATTTCTTCAGCAGTTGATAAGAACAATTCATGGAGTTGTTAACTATTGTTTCAAATGTTTTCGGAAGTGTTAGCGCCATTGCTGGCGCGGTTCTAAGCAGAACAATTATCGCTGCAACAGCGAGACGGTTCTAAGCGGAACATCTCTAGACGTGTTAGAATGCACCGTTGACATAGCTACTACTTGCGGTGGCTCTTGGAGCGTGGAACACAGGACGGCGACTTTATTCCTACCCATTATTTCCTCCTTTTAGCAGATAATGTGTTTCACTGACTACAATTGTCATGATATCTCCACCCACTCTGCCTACAACCACCAATTCCTTCTCAAACTGCTTCAGTGTCGTTTCAATGAGGGCGTGCTAAGGGTTACTTTCATCTGTCTTCAGTTAGGCTAATGCCAAGCTTTGTCTTATGTATATGTCTGATAAGTTTTAATTTTTTAAGTGTGAAAGTGAAAAATGATGAAAAAAAGTCATAGTGACGCAAGATGAATACGTGACGTATAAACCAAAGAGAAATTTATATTTTATTGTTTAAACAAATAAATAAATAATGTAAAAGAGAAAAAGTAATGGGAAAGAAGCCTTTGTTTTTATGAAATTTTATCTGCTAGGATGTTTTTTCTCATTCGTTAAGTAATTTTTGCATGCATGTTAATGTCAAGCAAAATTAATCCGTTGATCAGGGAATGTCAGGGAAAAGTCATGGAATTTTGGGATCAAGAATTGCTAGCCTCCCTGCTTTATTGGGATACTGTTTGGCTCGGTGGGTAGAATGCTGTGCTACTGACTGGACTGCCAGGGATCCATCCCCAGTGTGGTGTGGGGATTTTCATCCCACCTGAATGTCTGAACTGACCCCCAAATCTTATCAGCCTCTTGTAAAATGAGTACCAGGTCTATCCTAGAGTGAAACTGGATGGAGCGCGATGCTGGCCATATCTCCTCCTCTTGCTGAGGCCTAGTAATTATGGAGCTCTACCCTTATGTGAACCCCTTGGGCATACCTTTGGGTCTGTTGGTGGACAGTTTGACTTGAATATTAATATCATTGTAACGATACCAGTTAAAACTGATTTTTGTGTGTCCACTAGTACTTGATATACATTAACGATGCAATATTGCAGACACAGGATGTGGAAGTACTACCTCATAAGTACGTAAAGTAAACTTTCCAGTTTTTTTTTTAAGTTATTAAGCAATGTATGGAACTAGTTCTAACTTTTAAAAATTTCTTTTAACTTTTTCTCTGTGCCATTTTTGTATAGGAAGACTCTCATCAGCATACCTATGCTTAAAGAGGACAGTTGATTTTTTGGAAAAAGTATGGTGGTGATGGTACATGAAGACCTTCGAGGAAAAAACAACTTTGTCCCCCCCCCTTTTTTTTAATTGAGATTTTAACATCATATGTGAGCTTAGGAAGGGTACTATTTACTTGTGGCTCCCAATCAGTGAAGAGTCAACTCAAGTCTCATAGAAATGAAGGCAAAAGATAGGGACCTAAAGGGAAGAACCTACTTAATAAAACTAGATTTTTCAGATCTCGAAAGAAAGAAAAAATTGGGGGCATAGTTGGTTTTTACCTGAAGGTCTTCATATGTATTAATTTTATTTATGTGATTTTTAAAAAAAAAATATGTATAAGAAGAAGAAAACTGTATTACCCTGATACACAACAATTAGAAATAATTTAAATATAATGTCTACATGATCCAATAAGTGTTACAAGCATATAACATCTCAAAACATAATTAGAATTTTAGTAACAAACAAAAATTCAAATAATAGATTCAAATTATATTAAAAAATTCAAGTAATATAGATCATAATAAAGATAACCATGTTAGTGGGGTAAAACTATGTTTATCTCTGTTATGTAAAATAAAGGTTTAAAAATGAAATAACTGTATTGTAGTTTTGTCTATTTAATTTTAAATTTAATTTAATTCAGTGACTCAATCTTTGAATATGAGATGAACCTAATGGAGTTTTTAGGTTATAAAATTCATTGACCTGTCATTGACAAATTACTATATTTAACCAACAAAAGTTTCTACCAGAATAGGCATAAATAGCTCTACCAATAGACTATTGTATCTTTTTATTAATCGGGTTATAGAATGTATTGTATTTCTTTTTGTGAACAATTAAGATCCATGGTAACATGCTACTGAGGACCAGTCCCACTTGGATTTTACTCATTAGATTCTCATTAAGCATATTTGAGGGGGAACAGTGTCTTGATATAATAAAATTGCTATATCCAAGTTTTCAATTGTGGCAATACTTTTCAGAGAGTTTCAGTTTTCTAGTATCACAGGTATGTGAATCGAGTAATTGATGTGAAAAGCTACAAATATTTTATGATTACACTAAGTAATTGTAATAGTATGTTTATTATACACATTTCTCAAATTGGTTATAATGTAAAGCTCTCTGGTTAAATATCTTTCCCCTTTGTTTTAATATTTTTGATATAATTTTTGGTAATTAATTTGATATTAATTTAAGAGGATTTTTTCAAAATTATAAAAAAGAAATTAACATTTCAGGCTCAGCTCCAGGCACAAGCTGCACAGCAAGCAGCTGCTCAGCAAGCCTCAGTCCAGGCTGCTGCACAGGCGTCTGTGCAGTTGTCAGTGCAGGCGACATCACTGACAAACCAGATGGCTATGTCCAGTCAACAAGCCCAGCTGCAGCAACAGATCCACCAGCAGATACAGCAACAGGTGCAACAACATCAACAGCAGCAGCAGCTGCAACAACAACAGCTGCAACAGCAGCAGCTGCAGCAACAACAACAGCAATCTGTGTCTCACCAGACACCATTGTCTGCTGCAGTGACGACTGTGCTTCAGACTGTGCTCCAGAACCACTTGCCTGCCCAGCATCAGCTGCAGACATCACAGCAACAGCCAGCCCAAGTGTTCAATGTGCTGTCACCTCCTGCAAACTCTGTTTCAATGCAAACCCTCAGCCCTGGGAGTTCAGGATCGTCATCCTCTGTCACACCTATTTTGTCTAATGGAACCGTTGCCTCTGGTGCAATGACGAACTGTGTCCCTCACAATGGCCCAGTGTCTGCAAATTCTCCAATTAGTGTGAGTTTGGGTATCTTCATATTGAATGGATGGTGTTGCTTCAAGTGACCTTCTCTCTTTCAATTTTTGATTTTCCCAATTGACTAGTTTCAAATTAAAACATTAGTAACATCTGTACCTTTGGGAAAGAACAATAACGTACAAAAATGTTATTTATTGGACTTTGATAACATTGTTTTCTTGTGCATAATACTTCTTTTTAACTTGCAGTGATTTATTCTTAATTATAGCATCTGAATTAAATTTTAAAAATCTGTTATAAAGTTAAAATGTGGAGAAATGTGATGACATTTTCTGTGGTGATCAGCCAAACAAAGTTCTGAAAGCTTCAAATCTTTCAAAACTTTTAAATTAAATAACATCATGCATGGTGGAATGTCTATTCCTTTGTTATTAATTACATAAGAGGGAACATCTTGAGCGTTATCAGAATTGTAACTGAGAAACGTTTTAGAGATCCATATTCCATATATAAGTTGTTAAACTTAATTTAATTGCAGTAGAATCTGACTATGAGAGACACGCTTTTAGTGGACAATATCAGAGATCCCAAGAATGAACGGATAAATACAATTCATTTATTTCCCGGATTTAAGATAGTGGTTTTTAAAGAGATTCTCGCTTGTAGTGGGCAAAATTTATTTGCATTCTGTAAATTACAATCCCTTTGTAATAGACAAGGTAAATTTTTGCAAGAATTCTGAGTGTATTCAATGGATACTCCTCATGTACATCATCATTGCTGCTTGTATAGTAGCATCAGCATCAACACTATGAAACCTCACCAAAGTAGCCGAGATGTGTATTTAGAAAATCTTTCTGAGTACAACCAATGAAAATGCTGGGATTCGTCCACTATACATAGGAATGGGCTGTTTTACATGTATCATCAGAATACGGTACACGCAACCGCTGCGATCGAACACGTGTTTACTGGCATTCATCATGGGGGTGTGTATTATATTTTCTAAGGATAATTTCCCCAAAAACGAGTGTTTGCTTTAGTATATTAATGGTGGCCTTATTGTCCTTGTTTCACCAAGGCAGACTTAATGTTCTTTAAATTCGTGTAAAGGTTATTTTTAATTTGGAAAAGAATGTGGAAAGGATTTATCTTTTGGGATAACTTAAAATACAATTATGCCAAGAAGTATGTTGTGAACTGAGGAGCAAAACATGCATACACTTATTTCCATATATGGTAACATTATGAAGAAGGTAAGACACACATAATCTCAAAATCTAACACAATATCTGTGCCAAGAACACAACAGAGAAACGGGCTTATAAAAACTGCAAATCTGCCTGATAGAGCTCAAGTTATCTTTTAGTATGATTGAAATAAGTAGTAAATAAATAAGTACTTTTATTATGATTGAAATAATCATTAAATGTTTCGCAAGTATGCTAATTCTACGTAAATATGTAGATTTAAGTTCAATTCATTAAAATCCCATTTCCCACTTATAAGAGACAAATTTCTGTTCTCCCTGGTGTTTCTTGAAGGGGTTTCACTGTAATGCGATTATTACTACTAAGTACAAGTAAGAATAAACCAAAATTTTGTCATCTCTTATTATTAATTTGAATGTGATAAAAATTAAGTTGTTTTATTCCTTTTTGTGGATAAATCAAAATTACTTAGCAACTGAAATTGTGACTTTTTGTGTTTTTACATAATGAAATATCATTTTGACAAATGCCTAGAGTGATTTGATGGCTTTATATTTTCCTTCAAAAATTGTGTTCTCTATTTTTTTAATTGAACATAATGAGCTAAGTCTCATGATGTGTGTCATTTTGTGAACTTTCTTCATTACACATTAAGGTGACCAAAACTAGTAGTGTGATTCATTTTATGTAGTTTTCATAAATTGAGGTCAAAATTTGGAGTTCAGGGTATTTTATGGGTTTGAACATTCTTTCTGAAGATTACTTTAAGCGTTAATTTAATGTTGAATTTTTCAAATTAAGTAGGTTATGCTATTGCATTTTGTTTGCTTTTATGTTTCTGGTACTTCTTTTATATAATAACTGTTATTTCTATGTTGTGAAAATAGTGTTTTGTTAAATGAATCTAAACTGAATATTTGTGTTTTTTTTTTAAATTTTATTTCTTGATTAATGCTTTTTATGTCTTGGACAAATAATTATGAAATCTTTTTTGTGAAGCAAGTTCATATCCATTGAATGTAATCAGATACACCAAGATATTTCTTAGAATTTGTTGCTTGTGTTACTAATGTGAAAAGATTCAAATGTAATTATAAGTCAGTTAGGTCCCCATTTTTACTTACATAAAGTACTATAAACTTATTACATAATTTGATGGCTTAATATGTTTTTTCTCTTGAAAATTATGTGCACTTCATGTGCAATATGGATTTTTATTAAATCCTGGGATATTTTTGGTGTTATAACTTTTATTATTAGTGTTCATTAATGTACTTCGTGTGCAATTCATTGTTCTTTTTCTTAATTTTCATTGTAGCAGCAACAACAGCAGAAACAGCAGCAGCAACAACAAATTCAACTGCAGCAGCAAATCCAACAGCAGCTGCAACAACAAATTCAACAGCAGCAGCAACAGCTCCAACAACAGCAACAGCAATTACAGCAGCAGCAGCAACAACATCAGCAACAACAACAGCAAGCTCAGCAGCAACAAATTCAGTCAGCTGGAAGTCCTGTATCAAGTACGAGGAATAAAACCTCTTCAAGTCCAGCTCGGCAGGTGGCTATTAGTGCTCTGAAGGCTAGTTTAATGAATGCGGCTGAGCAGTATGAACAAGAACGAGCTGCTGGTAGGTATTACATTGTTTTACTACAGGGTATAATCAAGATTGACATTTTTGATAAAACAAGTTCATGTTAATGAGCTTAAAAGGATATCATTGGACATTTGTTACAATATATTGCATGTGAAAATCTACTCTTTTAATAATAGATTACAAAAGTATTATCACTCTGTAATTGTTGGACAAATTGAGAATTATACTGAAAAGTGTAAAATGTATCTCTTGATGCTCGTTTTGTATTTTATTTTTTTAGTGAAAGGTTCACCGTGTCACTAATCTGACATTAAGGAGTTATGCTTCTTCTACTTTCATTTTGAAAATCGTCTTCATATTTTCTGGTTTCATTTTGTGAATATTACTCCTTGATACTTGGTCTTTCAATTTGTCTTATTCTCCTTCCTTTGCATAAGTTTTTTTCTTCTCAGCTCATTTTACTTATGCTGTTTGTTGTATACATATCGAAACTGCTATAATGCAGAATTATTGGTTGAGGGACAAGTGGAGAAATGTCTCAATTTCTAAATGCTGTTGGTGAGCTGCTTACTTTGAGAGGCAATACAAAACTTACATTCCCCATGAGAATCTGGAAGACTTGCCCTCCACATGATTTTCCTGTCCAAGTCTACTTTACATACACTTTTTAAGTAATTTTTTCCTTATATATCTCTTTTCTGAGGAAAATTAAGTAGATTTGATTTGGATGTGTTAAGAAAGAAAGTTCCCTTTTGAATTCATTTGTAACTTGCTATCAACATCTCAACTCCAGCATTACACAGAGGCATAGGAATGCTGAAAATTTCAGGGTTAGAAATGAGTGTGGTATTTGTGTCTGAACCTCTTTGTTATGAGACAGTATTTTAGTACTTAATGTTTCGTACTAGCCTATACCAACGTATCAGTTCTGCATTTCAGTTAGTTATATGAACCCAAAGATCACTTCAAAGTGATCACTCTCTTCAATTAGTGTACAGTTGAATAGTGTCATATTTTAGTTTGTTGTAGAGGAAAGAAATTTAGTCTTTTTGAGATTTGAAGGAACATAAATTTATAACATGTGAAACTTTAAATGGTGGAAAAGATATTGAAATAGGGAGACTTACTTTGTTTTTGCTTTTTCTTATTTTTGATGAAACGTTTTTTGTGTTTTAGCTGCTGCTAATGCTGCTGCCGCCGCCGCTGCTGCAGCTGCCAACTCTACTTATGTGACGAATTCAAGCAGTTTGGTGAATGCAATAAACCTTGGGAACATGAACTTGGTCAATAATTCCTCTGCATCTGCTCCAAGTGGCATCGTTAGTGCAAACAATCCCGCAATTCTGAGCCTCCTCAACAGTGGACCTGCTCACAGTCCAAACAACTCTCTCCAAGTGAATGCACAACCGCTACAGAAACAGCAGCAGTTGCAGTTGCAACTTCAGCAACAGCAACCACAGCAAGGTCAACACCAACAATCGCAGCCACAACCACAGCAACTGGTGCAGCATCAGTTGCAGCAAGTGACGCAAGCGCAAGTGAACCAGAAACTGTTGGCGCAGAAAGTCACTCTATCAAATCTGTTGAACTCGCGACTGATCAACCATAGTGGTGCTGGTGGGACAACAGGAGTTAGTCAGCAGCAAAGAGTGCCGACATTAGCAGCGGCCTTAGGGTCGCCTCCTGCTGCCACGATCACTCCTCCTCCCCAACAACAAAGTCCACAGCCTCAGCAGACACAGCAAACTCAGCAGACTTTCACTCTGGCTCCAAATGTCGGCTTTCCTACAACTGGCACAGGTATGCTTTGGTTGCAAAACAATGCACTCTACATGTATGATTTATTTCTCACTTAAGTACCACATTTCTAACGCATAAATGAAATAAGTGTAGTGAATTATCAGTATAATATACATTTTTTTCCAGTTATACAGAATATATTACGGAAGGATTATAATTGTTCAAAAAAACGTTTCGAAATCTCTTTGGATCTTTACGAATTGGCTTCTGGGGAGCCTATTTCCTAATTTTGACAATGATGTTCAGTGTCATATGTGTGTATGTGTGAGTGTATGTTAAGAATTTTGTTACCCCGATAACTCACAAACAAATTGATGCATCGTAACCAAATTTGAGATTTGACTTTGAATGCATTGGGAACAGAAACCTATTTCTGAACAGTTCATTCTGATATCATTTACACTTATAGATATCAGTTCCACTTCCAGTTTCTTAAATTCAAAATTTTGATAATATGATGTACAATACATTGGGGCCTATTTACTCATTTTCAGTTGACCAGCTTCCCAAATACCATTAGGATGGCAAGTAAAAAATGGGAAATCCAGGAAAATGTCAGGGAATTTCCTGATTCGAGGAAACACAGGAAAATGTCAGGGATTTTGCTTACTGCTTAGGGGTGGGGGATTGAAAACAATAACAAAACTCGCCAAGTTAAAAAAGTATCTTACCTTTAATTAGAATTAAGGCACCTTGCTCATCCCAATAACACTCCAGTGAGTTCTTTCAGTGGAAGGTGGTAGCATTGCTTCACTGATGGTGAAAGTAACTGGTTGTTTTTTCCAATGATCTTGATAACACAATTCCATTCTCTGAGCCATTGGAACTGTTCTGTGACAGCTGTGAAGCAGTTCCACCAAACAATTCTGTTGTAACTGATCTGTTGCGACCGTTGCACTCCTTGGTTCCGCTGAAATCTTTCATTATAATGAGTTTGTTATTATTTGTATTGTAACAATATAAGGAATTGCAAAGAGTTTGAGTTGGTTTTATCCATGTACTGTTATAAACCAAAGTTTGACTCTATTCTATTTTGGTTATTGCATAAGATATCAAAGTTTGGCCTAAATTTGATCTGATTTTCATACCAAACCAAACCTGATTTGCTGTACTTCTGAATATGAGCATTTCATAATTGTTCAGCAGCTTACAACAACAATTTATAGAACTGTTAACAATTGTTTTAACGGTTTGCAAAAGTGTTTGCGCCATTGCAACGATGCAACAGCGAGACTGTTCCAAACAGAACTGTTAGTACCGTTCAATGCAACAAGCTAAGTTAGCATGTTGCAATGAAGTGACAATACTATTCCAATCATCTTTGTCTGTTTAGTCTCAGGTTGGAGCAGTAAGTGTTTAGTCACAATGCTCCACAGTTGCAACGAAACTATTACTGCTATACAAACTATACAGCTCCAGAGGCGGTTCCAGTTGCAGTGACTCATCTCTAGAAATGAAAGAATGCACCATTGTAATTGCAGCTACTTGCGAAAGCAATTGGAGCATGGGACAGCAGATAGTGACTCCACGCCTACCCCTTATTTACTCCGTTTAGCAGATATTATGTTTCACTGATCGCATGACTCTAACGTCCTGGAAGAATGTTATTCTTGCATTATTATACTCAGCATAGAGGAGGAATAAAAAAGATGATAGTAATGAAATGGGGCAAAAGCATGGCGTAGTTATATGTAACCTAGTTTAGCTCCACCCATTCTGTCTACAACCACTAATTTGTTTTCAAACTGCCTCAGAGACGTCTAAATTATGGCAACCCTGATGACTACTTTCATCATTCTTCAATTGGTCTAATACCAAGCTTTGTTTTGTTTTTTTAAATATATTTCTGATAAGTGTGCTTATTTTTTTAATTTTTCATGACAATACTTTACTGTTGAAGAATGAATTATGAATTATTGATAAATTCCTTTTGTGCTTCCTTTCCTTTATTTAACTTGCTTATTCAGGAATCTTGATAATTCAAACCTCTAGGGAGCTAAAATATTTTGAATTAACAAGTTTTGGAAAAATTCCAAGAATAATTTCAACCAATTTTCCACCCATACACATATTATGTATGAAGTAAAGCAAGGTCACTCCCTGTTCAGTATATTGTGTTACGTAATTTGAGGACAGTATTACAAATGTTTTCATGACAATGTATAAAATATTGCTTTATTTAAATTAGCCTGATTAAGAGAAACGAGATGTGATTTTAAAATGCATTGCATCTCATTGTCGTGTCTTTTGCACAGATTCTTTTGATTTTCTTATCAACCGTAGCTGCAAACAAAACACTGTGAGCTTCCATTAAAGAAATTCTGAGAAAACGAGAGTTGGGTTATTGTGTCTTGACCATTGTGTCTGGAAGACACCAATCTTGGAAGCTGATCCCAATTCCACAATACAGTAGTTCCTTCATTTAGTATGGAGGAGACTGAATCTTCATTTGCATGAGGATACTTTGTACTTGAAAAATGTTTCTTTCATTAGCTTATGTGAGCTTGTTTTCTTAAGCAACTTGAAATAATTATGATTTGTAAATTCAAAAGTATCCTAATTACTATACAATAACTGTACATTTTTGAAATGTATTATGTATTTATACACTTTTATTTATTTTATTTGTCTGTAAAGTAAAACCTCGATTATCCGGGGTAATGGGTGGGGGGTCGCCCAGATAAATGAAAACCACGGTTAATCGAGACACTTTATTTAATGAATTATGTACATAAACATGCATACATATGTGTGTAGAATGTCACGTTATCAGGGGTTGAAATATGAAGTAATCAGCCTTCGTATCTTGCAGGTTCAAATGATTTTCCTTTCTTCATTCCTAATATTTCTCAAATTCACTACGTCCAGGAAGTCAAAATTTGATTTGTACCTGAGGGTCTCTGTCTCTCAGTTTCGAGGAACCTACGTACAACTGTGGAAATGGTAGGAAGTAGTAGTAGTAGTAGTAGGTTGTTTTTTTTTGCGGGGCTTTAAGGGCTCATCAACAACAAGGAAGAAGTAGTTGGATTTATATATGTGATAATACATTTATTGTCAAAAAAGCAGTACAAACTGTGTATGATGACGTGAAGGACAATTAACTAATTTACTCTATGATACAAATTGTAGTTAAAATTCTATTTTGTCAACGGAAGAGTGAACACCATGGTTAATCGAGGTTCTACTGTATTTGATTTCTAAAGTTAGCGAGTTCAAACTTCATATTTTTATATTAGATATGCTGTATTTTATTCTCTTTATTGTTCAGGGTATTCCTCATCAATTTGGATTTTTGTAGTTGTTATTACAAATGTATTTATTTATTTATTTATTTATCATGTGGCTTAATGTGTGGAGAGACTGGATGATATTCCCTATCAGTCACACCTAGGGGTTTGAACTGAATGAGTGGGGAATGAAGGAAGGAATGATTGAGAGATATGATGAAGAAAACTGGAAAGGAGAGAATCCACTTAAAACCTGCGGGAGACCTGCTTTGTCTTCCTGGATCAACCAAACTTTGTTTGTGGTCCTCTGAGGTGTGAGCACACTAAGGGTAGCCTGGTAGGACTTGTGCCGAACTGTAGTGAATTACTACTTGTGTGTGAACATGATGCCTCCTTGTTGCAGTCAAAGTGAGAGGAGTGGCTGTGCCTGGCAAAGCAGTTTCTGGGACTGTGACTCTCAACCACAATGCAAGACTTCTCAATGCCACTTCCATGGCAGCTGCGGGTGCTACTAACCGAAGAGTGACTAGCATTGCCTCTGCAGGAGTTTCTCCAACAACTGACAACAGCTCTAGCCTTGGGTTATCCATGTCAGGCTTATCTGCACTGTTGGATGGTGAGTTTTCTTTTGATGTTATGAGACATGAGATCCAGAAGGTTCTATCTAGACTTCTTGAAGTTTTACTGGAAATTAATATATTTAAATGATTAATACTTTTTCTAGGCATATTGAAATTATAAATGACTTGGGTAAAAAGATATATGATTCTAAAGACTTTTGCAAGAGAAAATGCAGTTTTCTTATTCTTTTATGTGAACATTATTTAATTCAATTAACTACTGAAATCTATGCAGAAATACAATACAAATTTGCACTTTGCTTCCTACTAAATATTTAAGTGGAGTTGGTATTACTTCTAACTAATTAAACAGTATTAAGATTTTGTTTATAGAAAATTTTTCAAAAGATTCTTTTAAAACAACAAAGTAGTATAAAGGAAAACTTATGAAACACTATGATCATGAAATTACGTTTAAAAATATTTTAAATTGAATAGTCGCACAGATGGAACCTAATGGCACTAAGTGTTTACATGGTTCCTTAAATCCAAAAATTTCTTACTTCAAGACTATTAAGAAACACAAAGTGCACTGTGGGCATCCCTTTCATTAGTGATTTTATATCATTCACCTTATTTTGAGATATTATTCCCTGGAGTTTTATGAGTTCCAGTGATAAATGAACTACATTCAGTTAATACCGAATCAATGAAAAATTTGATGTTTTCTAAAGAAAATAATTTATCATGTTTTCAGCAAGACGAAGGACCCCACATGGATAAATTGTTGATTAATTAATTTGGTAGTTACTGAAGTAAGTTAAGATTTAATAATATAAACGGGTTATATAGACTGGGTCGAAGAAGAAGAAGAAAAATCACGCTATTTCATGCTGCCAACGTTTCAAAAATTTATATTTTCTTCATCAGGGCTACACACAACATGGTCTACAATTAGTTGACATTCTTAGTTACACAATAATGAATAAATAATGAATATACACAAACAAATAATAAATACTTCTGAAAAACTCACCTGTATAAATTCACAATACTCACTCATTAGTCACAAAACTTTACATCTTGCATATCATAATACATATAACAACCCATCTACATACGTACTGAAGATGTCTCGCACTCATCGCCAAAACAACTGAGCACCCCTCATGCTTACAAAACCACTGTTGCACGACGTGTGCTCCACCGTTACGTGAGTCACGGCTAATGAGTCACCGTGGCGTAACATCCCAGACAATTCTTCTTCGACCAAGTCTCAATAACTGTTTATTTTATAAAATTTGGGGTCAACAATATGAAGTGTATAAGTTAAGATTTGTTCTTGTGACACGTAAAACTGAGTATTATTTAAATACTCTGTTATTCATTTATTCATAAAGTAACTTAATGTTACTGTGTATTCCAACACAATGTCCTTATTGTGATACATTAAATCTAACTTGACAATGTCAACTGAATTCTACCTTACACAAATAATGTGAAGAAAACATCTCTCGAAACATTTTGTTTGAGATTTGAGTACAATTTCAGCAGATTCAATTTAGGTAAGATTATGAGGGCTCTAATGGCCTTAGTGTTGGCAAACCCTAAAGCCCACTAAAAAGAAGTAAGATAATTAATGATTTGTTTATTTTTGCAGGGACTCCGTCTGCAGACAATCCCATTCCAGGAGCCTCCAGCACGGCCTCTTCTGCCCTCCTGGAGAGGCTAACAGCCGCCACTGCCCCTCCAGCTCCTCCCACCCCTTCCCCTTCTCCAACTGCAGCTACTGGTAGCAGTCCCCTCGCTCCATCACCCAAGGCAGCCGCCGCCTCTCCTGTGGCGAAGCTCCTGCAAAGCCCTCCTCCTCCCGCTCCTTCCACTCCCGTTACTCCTTCCTCCACGCCCAGTGTCAGCGTCAATCTGCAGGGCTTGAGTTTGGCTGGCCTTCAAGGTGCTGTTACTTCCATTCCTGTACAAAATGTACAGGTAGGTTTCTTACTATTAACACTATTCCTTGCATCTATATCCAATTAACTTTTTCCCTTGAAAGCAAGAGAAGAAGTATAAAACACTTGATCCAAGATCTGTAATGTACATTGTATGTTGAAAGATTGATTCCTCCAAGCTAGTCGTATAGTTAGTACAGTGGAACGCAGTTACAGAAGACCTGTTTATTAGAGATTCCCATTTATAGGGGACAAAATCAGAGGCTCTGTGAAAGAATGTATAAAAACAATGCTTTTATTTCCTGCTCCTAAGAGATCCATTTATGAGAGATTTCCACTTTCAGTGGACAAAACACATTTCCCTTCAGAAAAATCCAACCTCCATATAAGAGACAATTTTTTGTGAAAATGCTGAGAATGTATTAAAAGTTTCTTCACTTGTGAGTGAAAATTGTCATCTACATATCTTCAGCATCTGCATTATCAAGCGTCACCAGAGCCACGGGGATAAATAGAAAATCTGGACGAGTACAATTGAAGAAAGTTTTGGATTTCTTCTGCCCTAAATATATATATTTATATATAAATATAAAATGGGATCTGGTACACTGTTAGTCACGCAACCGCTGTGATCAAACACTTGATTACTTACATTTATCATGATGGCATATTTTATATTTCCCTGGGACAATATTCCCCAAAATTAGTATTTGCTTCAGTGTATTACCTTATTTACCCAAATATAACCCCCCCACTTTTTCTTTCTTTTTTTTCTCGAAAAATTCGTCCAAAAATTTGTGGGGGACAATATTTGGAGTTTAGGACAGGAAAACTGCTTTGTTAATTCAAAGTTTCGTGGATGAAAACAAGTTAATTGAACACAAGCCGTAACACACATATGTAATGCAAAGAACATCGATCAACGATCAATGATGGCGGGATTTGACTCTCAAGAAGTGGAAACCGAAGTGGTCCTTGTTGTCTAGAAATGACAGTTTGCTGTCACCGTGCTGACCATCACTCATGATAGAAGATGCAGCGACACTAACTTCAAACTCTGAGTTCTAAATTATGCTCAAATAATGCAGCATGTAGATACAAAGTCTCTGTGGATCTGGCTATTTCAAGAGAAGTTGAAATGCACATTAGTTTTTCATTGTAAAATCCTTATTATTATACTTACCAAAGCAACCATTTCACAAGGAATTTTGAATGAGAGTTTCCCTTCAGATAGACTTTGTTTTTACTCAACTTCATTCTTTTTCTAAATTTTGCCTTCTAAAATAAAGGGGGATTATATTTGAGAGAGATTATATTCGGGTAAATATGGTAATTGGAGTATTACTGCCCATCTTTTATCAAGCCAAACTTAATTTTTTTAAATTTCTGTATAAGTGTAATTTTTTCGTTTTTTAAAGAGATATTTTCTCATTACTCTCATTATTGCAGCATTTTTACATAGTGTTTGTTTTTTAGTCAGTGCAGTTTTTCATGAAGAATTTCATTTTATTTCTCATGCATCCCTACTCCTTAATTTCTTTTGCTAACAGATGTTGCCACACAAAGTTATTTGGTGATTGCACATTTTATACTTTTCTTCTTCTTCAGGTGCATATCCACTAATTGATGTTTGCGATCACATTTTTTATTTCAACCCTGTCCCTTGCGGTGTGGATTAGTGTCTGCACATCATGCAGTTCTGTCCAATGCTTTACATTCCACAGCCAAGAATTTCTCCTTCTTCCGACTCCTCAATTTTGCCCTCGATTATTAATGGCAAATATTGATATTTTGCATTTCACATGATATGTCCCAAATATGCAATTTTTCTCTTCTTAGTAGTAGTTAGCAGCTCGCGCTTCTTGTTGATATGTACCAAAACTTCTTCATTTCTCATTCTCGCTGTCCAAGGTATCTTGAGCATTCTGCGGTACATTTTGAATGCCTCTAATTTACGAATGACATTCGCTCGTAGGGTCCAACCTTCCATCCCATAAAGAAGTATCGACCAAATGTAGCATTTTAAGAATCTCAATCTCAAGTTAATATCGATGTCCAAGAAGCAAAACACCCTTCTGAAGTTTAGAAACGCTTGTCGAGCTTATTCAATAAAACATTTAATTTCATTGTCTGATATCCAGCTGTCAAAAAGCTTGTGCCTAGGCTCTTAAATTTGCTTCTTTCTATTTTCATATCATTGATTATTATCTCAGTGTTTTCAAATTCATTGGGATTGCTTGTAATGAGCATCAATTAAGTCTTTTTAGAATTTATGGTCATGCCCATCGCTGATAAGTCTGATCGCAATGATTGGCCAATAAATTGTTACTAATTGATCGGCTGAAAAATCACTCAAGAGAAAAATTGTGCTGGCCTCCCACACACACAGATAAATCATTCAGAGAGATATATTGGAGCAATTTATCTGCTCATGTGTGTTGCTTCGAATCAATCTCTTTATCCGTGAGCAATGATCTTTCAGAATTCCATAAAATCTGGTGAATATATCACTTGTGTTTAACCTCCATGTTGATAGCATTTGCTGAAGGTGGTAGTTTCCGTAATCATTGACAAATATTCTCAGTTCAAGTTTTTATTCATTTGGTTCGTGAGATACATAATAAATGAAGTAAAGAAAAAGAACACGGAGAAGAACGAAAGGGACAATGAGTGGTCATTGAGAAAAGATTTTTATAATAAAAAGAAAGTTATTGTCAATTGAAAAATATTTATTCATTTTGCCAAAGCGACGTTTGACTTTTGGCAGAATAAGTAAATATTTTTCAGTTGACAATAACTTACTTTCTATTTTAAGTTAAAACCAAATACACCAACATTAACCAATTATGAAAATATTTTTATCACATTCATCATTTGAGAGATAATATTCCTAGTGACTTAACAAATTAATTACAAACAGGCAATGCAATTTTTGACAATTTGTTTATTTCCCTGAGGACAAATTGACAAAAATTCTGTTGCAGAAATCAATTCCTCCTGAAGAAAGACGAATTGACACCTTACTATACTTATATAGAATTGTGACTTTGAAATTTTAATTGTTTTACACGTAATGTACCTATTAAATTATTATATTTGTAGTAAATAAATCCACAGAAATGCAAGAAAAATATCTCAAGAAAGACAAAGCTATTAATTACTCGAGCAAAGTCGAATATACAAGGATGGATTCACAAATAATAGCAACCAACAGGAATAGAACTCTACATGAAAGAGAAAAAGTATTGAAAATATAATTTACCCCTTTGTTTTGATATCTGTTTGCAGTTTAATCTTATTTATAGAACCAGTACATTTTGAAATTCATATTGAGTAGATCAAACATTATTTTCTTTTCTTCATTCTTCTGCCCTTTCCTATCAGACATCCCCGTTGTCTGAAGGGATGCAGCCTCACCCATTTATTTCCTAATAAAAGTTTACGGATAAATTGCTCTGTGTGTGTGTCAACCGACCAATTGATTGCTGATATTTTTTCTGCCAATAAATCACTAATATTATCTAAATCGCTAGTGCATCCTACCTGGTCTGATTTATCTCTACGATTCGACAAACCTGGCGACAAATTGCTTTCCGTCGACCAATAAGTCTTTCGTGTGTAACCGCCTAATTACCTTGATACTTTTATGTTTCTTTCTACATTATTTCAGAAAGCTTTCTCGACCTCATAGCAGCCATCTTCAGTGCATAATGTAAGGATTCTTGTGACAAAGCATTCGTTTGCCACAAGAATCCTTACATTCAGCACTGAAGATGGCCACTACACAGTCGAAGCTTTCTGAAATAAATAATGTAGAAAGATTCGCTCTATAATTGAAAACTCTTTTAAAACCTCACTGTCGCCCAATATAATACCTTGATACCAATCTCCACGTCCTCCAGAGCCTCTAGAAAAACATACCTCTGAGTACATATTAAATAAAAGCGGAGATAAGACACACCCTTGTCTCACTCCTATCCGAAACTCTCTGCTATTGGAGGTATATTGGTCCGCAATTGCTCAGGTAAAACTGGACAGTGATAAGTTTTCAATGCATCTGATATCTTTCCGGTCTATATCTAAATTTTTTAGTACTTGCATTAGTTTTTGATGGTAAAACGCTTTTTCATAGTAAATAAAGCATAGGCAGACATCCTTTCATAGATCATAGCAGATCTGCACAAGCACTTGTATAGCAACTATTGCTTCTCTTGTCTAAATCCAAACTGTGAGCTGCTGACATTTCAGATTTTCTATAAATTCTTTGATGAATTATTTTTAAAAATATTTTCAAGGAGTGACCCATCAGACTAATGAGTCTACAATCTTCAATTTTTTTGTGTTTTTCTTTTTGGGTAAGGGGATGAATGTAGAACTTCGCCATTATTGGGGTTGGGACCAGTTTCATATATGGTCCCAGTTAAATATTTTAAGCAGAACTTTGAACTTGAACTATTGCATTTTCTATCTCAGCTTTTGTGAACGACAGGCCAGTTAGTTGAGCACTTTCGGTTCTTATGGGTCTATCCTGATAAAACAGTTCTTCAATGTATCTTTCTCAAGCCCTGCTTTTGTCCTTGGTGTCGGTAACTATTTGGTTGTTCTCATCAATTAATATGCCTAATTCTCTCTTTCTGCACACTCTTTTAACTTTTTGTGTAAGAGCTCTCTCTATCTCTCTCTTCTTTTTTGTCCAGTTCTATTTCAGCGCATTCTTGTTTTAGCCAGTAATTTTTTGTTTTACTTACCCTCTGGATACTTCTATCTATGATGTCATCCTTGTTCTTATATATTGGACGTTTGCTCATTAGCTTCATTATCTCATCAGTCATCCACCTTCATTTCTTAGCTCTTGGTCTGTATCCCAACCCCCTTTTTTTTTAATTTTTTTTTATTTTATTTTTTTATTTTATTTTTTTACGATATCCGATAGTTTGGTCCATGAGAGTGTTAGAGCGTTTCCGATATTGTATGTGATGCTCTGCAATTGTGTGTTGATCTCATTACTAATTTAGTCCTTTATTGTCAGATCTTGCATTTTTCTCTAATGCTATCCTTTGATTGGCGGCGGTTCTCCTGAATTTTGATTTTTTAATTTTTATAACTGCCACTAATAACACATTATCAGAGGGCACATCATCTCCTGGGTATGTGAATGCTCTTTTGACAGATGAACTGAATCTGCCATTAATAAGAATGTAGTCTATTTGATTACGATCTATATTTTGTGGTTTATCTGCTGGAGATTCCCATGTATAAACTTGGTGTGGTTGAAGTTGGAACAAAGTGTTTGCAATTTTCATGATCTCTTCTTGATAAAACTTTAGAAGGTATAACCTCTGCCCATAAGGCTCCAATTATATTCTCATATTTACCTTCTCCTATCTTGGCATTGAAATCACCCATAATTATTTTGAAATGTTATGATAACTTGTTTTATGGTGAGTTTGAGTAGTACTTTGATTTCACTGTAGAATTGATTCAGTTCTTGGTCAGTCGAATCTGCTGTAGGTGTGTAAACTTGTAGAATGTTGAGGTTGGGCAGCTTGCCTCTTAATTTCAATAAAGCAGTGCGGTCAGAATGGGGAACAAATTCTACCATTGATTTTAGTAGTATTTTTGATTACTGTAGTTCTGATCTTTGTTGCCAGAATAAAAGAATGTTCCATTTTCTGTGTCACATCTTCCTGCACCTATCTCAGCGACACCCACAATATCCAATTTTAGCCTGCTCATTCCTCATACAAGATTTGCTAACCAACCAGCCTTATACAAACTTCATACGTTCAATGTTCCAATGTTTATCGATTTTCTCAAATTTGCTCTTTCACTTAGGACATTCAAAACCATTCCCCGTGGAGATCTGATTGGGGAACTATTTAAACCTCTGGAATACTTAAGAGTTGAATGTATTCATGTGATTGTCTTGGGGAAGATAATGTAGGTGGTATCCCATTGCCTTCTTTCATACCAGTCCATTGCCTGGGTTTTGACCTCCCAATCTGGGTCAGATGCCATTTGCAACCACCCAATTTGGGTACAGACGTTGCAGTTATGCTAATTTCGGTCCGTCTGGAGTATATCATTTCTTCGGTACCACCCATATCTGGGAGGCTTTCCCCTGTCCTCCTCCACCTGGGGAGGCGCCCGATGGAGATCTAACAACCCCACACTGGCTTTTATCCCGTCCAAACAATCTCATTGATCTTCATATTTAATTATTCATCCTTTTTCCAATAGTGTTATTCTTTTTACTATAAACTTCACCTTTATCTTCTTACACTTTCAGTAATCTTATGAAATGAACTGTAATATATTTTTTGCAATGAAGATATGCACATTTTTTCATAACAGCAAAAATGAATAACAAGTAACTTAATTTATTTGAAAATGTGAAAATTCTGGAAATTTATGTTTTACTTCTTATATGTATCAATCATTGCACGTATGTATTATTTATAGCAGTTTTCTCTGTCTTTACATTTTTACCATCAATTCTAATTTCTGGTATCTTGTCATTGTAGCCGAGAAAAGTTATGCTGACGTTCTTTTCTACATCAAAGAGTTTTGGTTCAAAAAGTTATAATATATTTAGCTTTTCTCTTATGCCTACAAAAAGCAAAATTTGTAGAGTAGTTGGGTGCTATATTATGAGTGGATACTACACTACAATGCTGTCTGAAGACTGTGGAATGCGAACAGTTTTTATTCGTATATCCTTCCACGAGTTGTCCTACCCCCATCATCACCTCTAATTTCACTCTTGAACTGATTTTTCTTGAATGGAATTGCTTCGACTTGTTTAACCAAACATAGCCAAATGCGGGCATCCTTAAATAATCAAAACACCATATTTAGTAGTCGATAAAAGTAGCATAACCTAAACTAATATTACAGTTGGCAGCAGGGAGAAGAAAATAGTGTGGAACAATTTTTGATAATAATTACTGTAAATATCAAGAGTGACAATAAAAATTTATATTTTCAGAACCACATTTATATATTCTTAGTAAGGTGGCAACTAAGTTATTTTCAAACCTTGCTGGGACTGTTATGTGATATTTGACCCCACCTTGCATTGCTGGGACCATTCTAGCAAAATGTTTTCCGTTGTCACTGATTGGCAACATATTTTGCTTCAAAGCCATACTTTGCAAAAAATATTTTTTTTTAACTTAACAAAGCTTTTTTAACTTATAACTTTTTAAAGATTTTTTAACTTAACAAAACCGGCCACCCAAAACTGCACTTAATAACCCAGTTTACATACGCGCTCAAGCATCCACTACTAATATACTCGAGTAACATGGATATGTGAGCACAGTCAATTCCAGCTCGTTTGTAAGAGACTCAATGAAGTTTCTGCAAAATATTTTATTTTTTGTACAATGTTGCATATGTTATGGAAGAGATGTAACCAAATATTTACACTATAATGTCTATTGGATGAGACTTTGCGGAAATTTCCTTGGTTGTTTCTTACAAACAGGATGGGATTGGCAGTGGGGAAAAATATTTTTCCTACTACAAGCAGGTCTCTTATGTCTAGAAAATAAATGCCTTGTTTTTATACGTTTGTCCTCCGGACCTTGGATACTGTACAGTATAAGTGGGAAACTCTTATAACCCAGTTCCACTGTATTTACTATTCATTACTGTGACCATCTTTATTGTGTTTTAACATTAATTAAATCTGTCACCATCACTTTTTGTTTTCAGGTATCTATTCCTGGATTGGCTGTACCTATCTCATTATCTCTTAACATGGCCCAACAGCCTAGTATGCTTGTTAGCCAGTTACCATTAAGTGCAAATAACAGTAGTGGCGGTACTACAACTTCGGTATGTTTTCATATCTCTTAAGTTAACATAGTATATAATTCTTTAAATTTTTTGTTTATTTCATGAATTTTTCCCTTAATGTTAATAGTATTAGTTCTACTATTATATGACCCAAAAAAATCTTGTTTTCAATTAATTCTTAAAACACATTTAACATATAACACAAGCATTTCACATTATGATTAAATGCCATATTATATTGATTAACTGAAATGTGTCACTAATGGTGTTTCCCATTTACTCCGCTGGGTGCGACTAGGATCGAACAAATACGTCATTGTTCTGTGAGAGTTCCCCACTCCAGGGGATTGTAGCAAGTAAATAGTACATGATGTAAATAACTCTGGAATTCACAGTGGAGTCAATGCAACACATTATTGTAATGATTTGTCAGCTACACACTCCACTTACTTTTTTTATTATCAGGAACTAATTTCGGAATGTGTTGCTTCCATCATCAGCTTCTTCCCATTGTTGATCTAACAGTTCCTCCGGTGGATGAAACCAACTATTCAAATACTCATCAATGTTCTTCATCAATCTTACATTTTCATCAATTTTGTGTGCCGTTACTGGTTTTCAATTTGCCCAAAGTTGATGTGCCAAAATTGTTCCTTTTTCCTAATTTCTAAATTTCTTTTTGTTTCCAAATTTTTTAGAAAAGGTACACAACCTGATAATTACTTAAAAGGATTTGTTTTTAGTCTGGTGCAGCACAAATATGCCATTATAAATAACCATACTCACAGACTGGTAAATATTCCAATATAAAGAATTCTATTTGGATTATGATTTAATTGTTCAAACGGCAAAATCTAGTGGATTTACGAAAACTTTGGTAGATAGAAAATCAAAAACTATGAGGAACAAAAAATGGTACATAATGTCTCCACTTTTTTTAAAATTAAAAAGGAATTCAGAGGACTGAAAATTTACCTATCATCCTGGCTTGCATTAAAAGTTGAAAAAAAATTCCAAAATTTTTCAAAAAAGTATAGATCACCTTGGCTCCATAAAATTTTGAGCATTAAGTCCCTCATTAAAGCTAATTATAAGGATAAAGTGCCTTTTCTGAACAGATCAGGGATTTACAAAATTAATTGCAAAGACTGTGACAAAGTTTTTATTGAAGGAAAAAAAAAAAAGAAATTTGGAAATTTGAAAAAAGGGACGTTTTTGACGCATCAAATTTCAATAAATTGAAAAGTCAGCAATAGCAGCCCATTTGTGGGGATGGAAAACACTAAATTGATAAAAATTCATACAAAACTTTGGTGGGCATTTTGAACTGTTGATTTGGGAACAATTGTTCATTCATCTATTCAAGAACAGATTGTTAAATTTCAAAGTTCTGTTTGAAAATAATTTAATTTTAAAATTCATCCACCTTCAAGCTACTAGAGTTGGCAGAAGCTGAGGATGGAAGCAACAGCTTCCTAAACTAGTTTGTGTTACAAAAAATGTTAGTGGAGTGTGTGACTGACAAATCATTACAATAAAATATTAAATGGAACATCTTTGCTGCATAATTCAGGCAGGGCCATTGTTAGCCGCTAATGTTGACAAAACTACAATAGTTCAAAAATAACAAAGTATTACTAATATGAGATCAAATAGCCATTTCATATTCATGTATGTATATAATGTGAATATTACCTGTTCATCAACACGTAAATGGATTAATGAAATGAAACTCATTATCTTAATAATTTTTTATCTTTTGGAAAGGGTAATCGACAAACAATTTTTGCTCTTGATCTCAAGAGCTTTCAGACGAAGATAATATCTGATATAAACTCATATCATCCATCAGGGATGTGTCATCCACAGGTTCACCTAACCTCAACGACTCCCAATGCAATCCATCCTATCCACCGAGAAAACATTCAGAGCAAGTCTGGTTGCACTCAGTGCTCAGAGTGCACGCCTCAATATACAAATGATATCCATTTTCTCTGTCAAATGGAACAACACTTTTGCACTTGCTGCGGTGCAACAGTGCACACTCACAGCAGCAAGTGGAAAACAAAGGAAATTAAATACAAGTTTATGTATTTAATAGGCAAATCCAGTGAAATATTAGTATAATGGACTTCAGTTTTGCCTACATTTGAGTTGTGCATTCATATTTTAAATCTTTACCAAAATTCTATAATCTGCATACATAGGTGTTACGATAAGAAAGCAAGAATTGAATTGCGCGCCATTTTCGCAGCTATGATCCGATAGGTTGATGATAGGAGTTAGTAAATATGGATTGCTACATGATTCATCTTTGCTTCCTTATTGTGGAAAAATGGACGGTCTTGCATGAGTCAGTTCCTGGACGTGTCATCTCCCGTTTTGGTAACCAGAATTGACTGCCACTATCTTGCAATTTAATGCCTATGGCCTTTATTTGGTGGAGTTCTCTGAAGCCTCAGGTTTACACCAACTAACCAACAACCACCCAAGTGTTGAAGACTGAAATTGAATGCTGTATCAACAAAATACTGCGACAATTATGCAAAAACCATTATTGAAAATTTCACTGGATGTGTATGCATGTGCAACCAAAGCCGTGGTGGCCATTTACTGGATGTGTTCTCCCATATTCCTGAATGTTTACATGATAAATCAACATAAATTTCAATACTTTGCTTCAGAAAACCATGTTTTATTTAAAATTCAAATCTTTCACTGTTATTGTAACATTCTATATAAAGAAGTCTCTCTTAGGCGCTGTGTGAATGTATGTTTCTAAGTCTTTTATGCAAATCTACAGTTTTAATCTGAGCATGATGAAAATTTGCACACTTGAGCTTCAAAACTTGAG
>NNCF01126413.1:120958-211331 GCA_002313205.1 Laupala kohalensis | reverse complement strand
AGTTTTAATTTTAGTCATTGAATGTAAGGAACAATTTTAATCCAAGCATGATGAAAATTTGCACATATGACCTTCAAATCACTAAGAAGAGCACTGTCTGCTTGAGACATTGGAAATCTGCGTCCATCCCCCATTTTTATCTTTTTATAATTTGTGTATTTTTTCTGTATATCTCATAAGTTTGATTTGGTACCACAACATTGCTAATTTAAATATCTTGAAATAGGATTTTTGATTTTTTGATTTTTGCTCTATAGTGGGTGTTGGGGATACAATTCTTTTCACGTTTTTAGTTTAATGATGGTTTATTGAATAAAAATGGAAGACAGGACCGGGGCTTGAATTGGGACCTCCGGCTTTTCGCTCTGGAGCACTAACACTGTGCTATTCCATTCACTTCTTGACCCCTCTACCGTAGTCATTCAACTTGCTGGTCGAGCCCTGGTCCTGTCTCCAATTTTCATTCAATATAGCATTATTGATTTGTTACCTTGCTGTGTGATGAACTGTGTGAAGAGATAATTTGTATTTGTTTCCAGCTTATTTCATCTAGTACTCCCACAAGCTCAGTTGCTTTAGGTACAGCGGGTGCTAGTCCCACCATGGTTCTTGCCAATAACTCATCCGTACTTTCTCTACCAATGGGTAAGTGGTCATACAGATAATAATTTCCCCATAATATGAGCCTTGTGGATGCTGAGCACTGTGTTGTGTGTTTGTGTGTGTGTGCAGCCCAGTTGGTGACAGCTGGTGTGAAGGGCCTACCAACACAGCAGCGAGCTGGCTCACCTGCGGGAGGTGTCAATCCTTTGTCATTAGCACAACAGGTACATTATCTATATCTTTTTTAAAAATTTGTTTAAGGAATATTTTGCACTGTAATACTCATTTTCAAAACTTGCATCTGCAGTTCCACAAAGTCACTACTCTGATAAATTACTATATTGGCCCAAAGAAGGTATGACCTTGATATATAACCCCAAGTTTATATCATGATTTTATTGGTTTTCATCATTATTTTAAAAATTACATTTTATATGTTTAATATTAAAAATTTAATGGGGGTCTTTTTATCATCTTATTGAAATATAATTATCACAATGTGTTTCAATAATGCAAACAATATTGTCATCAAAACTTATTTATTGTTACACTGCAATATGGTACGTTCCATTGGTAATTGTTAGTGTTACCACTTAGCTCAAAGTGGTAATTAATGGAACTCTAGTAGGGTGCCTATTTTTCTGCTCTTTCATCCGAACATTCCCTGCTACTCTGACTTCTTGAATGAAGTGAGGATGTTTGTGTTATTGCTTTTTGCCTGTTTTGACATTTTATGTTCTGACTATGATGGAAATTGATTGATAAAAATTTTGGGATGTTGCAAGTCATTGTGTGTCTTTTTTCTTTTTGTAATGAGTCAAAATTTTTCTATTATATCCTTAAAACCTTCATGTAAATGTATCAAGACAAATGCCCTGTTTCGATCTTGACCTTTCAGGAACCTTCAGTGGAGTCTCTACAAGAAAATGCTTATTGAGTGAAGTGGACCACACACTTACATTATTAGTCCAGGGCTAGTTATGGGGGGTTCTTGTTATCATCATCAACTCCTGCCAACTGATGCTGTGGTGGAGAGCAGATGTAGAAATTTAAAATCAAATTGTTCTGTAACAGAATCCCAAAGTACATGAATCTATTCTTGGAAAGGTGTATAAATACTCTCTTCTTAACCGCTAGTTGAAAATAGCCAGTAACATTCTTCAATAAAATCACCTCATCATGAATATAATGCTTCTCATTTTATGTGGCCACTGCAAATTAGTCTATCTGTTCAAATTTAATGGTCATAAGTTTTCCTTTTATTTAATTTTGATATTTCTTTTTGTCTTCCCATGTGCATTTTATTGCAATTAGATCAGTTGGCCAAATTGTAATTGCTCACTATAAGTTTCCAAAGTTTTTAATGCTGTCGTGTCAACATATTTTATATAGTGAAAAATACTTCCATTAAAAATGTTTGCATACTTTCTGGACAGATCTTATCATAGTGCCAAGAGATGTTGAGTACTTTGTTAAAGCACTCAAAAAAAAAAAAAAAACTTCCTTAAAAATTCTATCAGAATGCATTCCTCCAATCCGTTTGCTTAAACCATTATTTATTTTGTGTTTACCTTTGTTCAACATTGCACTTTTCTCTCTACTATGAATGTAGACACAACCTCCCTATAATCACATCACTAACATAGACTTGTTTGAAGATAGTTTTAAGTTTGTTTGTCAAGAATTTTAACACTCTCAAAGATAAGAATAATTAAAAACTTAATTCTGAATTGATTTCAATTTAAAAGAAGGGAGATATCTCCCTCCTTGAATTTGTTGGATTGCAGTTGACTTCCTCTGTAGAGTAATAAGTAGAAATGCGTGTTGCTATATTTTGTGTTGAGTGTGTCTTTTTTGTTCTGTGCACTTTAATGTGTTTGGATGAGGTCAAGTTGTGCAATCCTGTTTTCGTCTTCAAATATTCCAAAACAGAGTAGGTAGTATTATTTAAGTTTGCCCATGTTATTGTGTTATAAACCAGGGGCTATACCAATAATTTCAATTGTGAAGCTATGAAGATTATTCAGTTCTTTCTGGATTATTACATTGCTACATTTAGCCATTCTTTGGCTGTAGCTCAACTTTAATTTTAGATGACGTCACTTTGTCAACTTTTTTTTTTTTGTCATGATTATATTACTGGTTTTACCTATCGGTTTTGAGATTTTTTTTTAACAATACAAATGCCGAAAAGTTTTTATGTGATGACATTACTCTCATTTACTGGTATACTCCAATGTAAATATTCAGAATTACAAGTTGACTAATTTTTTATTAGCACTCACGACATTTCAACAGCTGCTTTCTGTCATCATCATGTGATTGTATGCATAAACAAATAAATGAATGAATTGCATGTATAGTACCATCACTTGATGATGACAGAAAGCAACTGTCAAAACGTTGTGGAAGTTAATAAAAAAAACTAGTCTACTTCAGAGGTTGTTCTGAATACTTAATTGGAGTATTTTATATAGTTTACTCCTTTTTAATGCATGTTTGAGCCAGTTTTGAGATTTAACTTGATGTGTTTTATCTAGGCTGGAGGCAGACACTCCATCCAGTTGGTGGGTCTTCCACGACCAGCTCGGTTAGCAGCAGGAAGTTTGGCTCCTGGTACACCTCTGCATCCGAGTGCAAAGCAAGCTCTGACGTCACGAGGTCTGCTGAATACTCAGCGCCTCAAAGTAGCGAACTCTGGTAAGAATTTCCTTATGCCTTTCAAAAGTCATTTTATTCAAATCATAGGATTCCAAAAATAATTCATTGGTTGCTGGAACTAAAAGAAATATTAACTTTTTCTCATTTCAATTGCTGTCTGGTTTTAGTATTTGGAAGTGTGTGATAACTTACATCACCTAGATATTGTTTTTTCTCTATTCCTCAATTTAAAACCATATCTCACTATTGGAAAATGCTTAATTTTCCTTCTGTTGTTTTGATTTTACTCAAATGTAGTTTTCTTTCTTTTCTTTTTTTCTTTTGGTGTTGTAATTCTTAGTGTGTGCAGAGTACTTTACTCCATCATAAATAGTCATTTATAAATGTGATTTATACCATATAACGTGCTTAATTGCTGAATTGTTGATTGTAATGGAGTAAAGGACTGCACATTTTATGACTAATAAAAACATATGCCACGACAAAACTTGGCAAATTATTTTAAGTTATGAGTGTTAGCAGATTTAAGATACATTATTATTTTAGGAGTCGTATGTTAAAATGAAGCGTAGATCAGCCTTTATTGTTCTTACTATTCCAATTATCTGGTCTGAAATTTTTTTTAGCTCTTAATTGAAAAAATGTTAATACCCATGAAACGTTCTGCCATGGTGTGAAACAGGTTGAATCTTATTGTGTCGTATTGCAAAGTGTAAGAACATTTTTTCTCCTCATTTCATGTACATCTGACATTTTTGAACTTGGGTCAGTAGAAATGAGTACAGTGATTACAGTTAACCCCCTCCCCCAATTATCTGTGTGTTTCAAGTTATTTATCAATAAAGTATCTTCTGATAACGCCTGATAATTAAATCCATTTAACAGAATTTCTGTAACAATGACAGTTATGAGAACAGTTATCATGTCCATGAGATATGAGAACAGGAGCACCATCATAGAGGTGTGTACAGTTCCTGATTTTGTTGTTGTTTATTAAAAGGTTATTAATGTTGAACAGATTGTTAAATGGATACCTCCTTGCTACAATCAATGTGTGCTATATCTTTCAAATGTTATTTATCTCTCGCTCTGCTGAACTGTTAAGATGCACTTAGCATGTTGTGCATGAGAAGAGATTTAACTTAATCTTTTAAGCTTTTGTAATATTCTTCTATTTAATTAAAAATGCTTTGTTATGCTTTTTGCATGTTAATTTGTTGAAGAAAGCTGATTGTTATTCAAACAAAATTTGTACTGCAGAGTCAGATGTACCCAAGAGAAAAAAAAAATATTTGAAGCATTTAAGAAATTACCGTCTACTTTTGGTAGTTACATTATTAGTCTTAATTAATTGAGTAACAATCTACTTACAAGACTTGTGGTTACAGCAGAGAAGATGCCTGCTTATTTGTACAACCACTACAGAGTGAAAATTCTCATGGGGGTTTGTGTATCAAAATGATAAATCTATTTTTATTTCTTAAGGTTTGCTAGTATGATGTGTAATGAGTTACTTTTATTTCCAATTGTGATCTGTGTGATTTAATTATGTTGTATGAAAGAACACAGTGCAACTTGTTGACGAGACTCTTAATTGTCCTGTTCATAATACATTTACCAAGCTATATAAAAGGGAAATTGTTCATTTATAAATCCATGTTGGGTTAGTAGGATTATTCATGTTGGGTTAGTAGGACACTGTCAGATGTACAACTTCCCTGCTTCCCTGTCAGAAACTGTAAACACTCAACTTCATTATGATTTAGGAATTTATGATTTCATTTGCAAACTTCAAATTAAAATTTTACCTCTTGGAATATATTTCTGAAAATGTTTTGAAAGGTAAAATTTTTAGTGATAGTTCTTGCATAAAAACATTGATTGATTTATTTCATGTGAATCTAGACTTAAGAATATAAGTTGCCACTAGATTCTATCAAGTTTTGGTGCAAAAATGATTTTCTTGTTCCAAGATGGAAATCTTGAACTACAAACTCTGGATATGTTACATTTTAATGAAGCGAGTCGTATTGTTCTTTCAGCATAAATTTATACTTTTGGTTATTTAGGATTAGGGACATCTTGTCATAAGTAATGTGTAGGTAGTGGTGCACATAATTAAAAAATTCATAGTATTCCAGTTGTAAATGAAAATCATCCCTACATACTTGTATATAGCCCCCTGACTTGACTGTACTTTTCAGGAAGTAGTTTCATACTCAATATATATTGTTCTAAATTGTTGAGCAAGGAGCATTATGAATTTACATACCTAACAATCTGGAAAATGAGTAGAAGTCAAGCGGAAATTTTGAAACCCTTGAAAAATTAGGAATTTTATTTATTAGGGAACAATTGTCAAGTAAATGAAACTATCTCAATAATGGTATATTTTCTAGAAAAATTACCTTCTCTCACAATCACTGAAATATTGCTTTTATGGAATCTGATACGTGAAAGTTAAATAGGAATTTAATTCTTTTTTGGAGACAATACTTTTCCAGGTATTGATTGGCAAGGACCTAGATCTAGCTCAATAAATCAAATCAAATTTAAGGGGGAAAAAAAAAATCAAGAAGGTGTAAATTATCACAATGTGAATATATTCCAACCTAATAAGAGGAATTGTTATTCACGTTCAAAATGTTCTGAAACACCCCATTTCATAATAAGTTTGAAATTTGACACATTAATGGCTAATGTTGCATTTTACTTCAAAAATTTTTGGAACGTCTAAACAAATAGAAATTAAAATTTTATATTCTATGTGAAGTGATCAAATTGTTTAAATTAACATAATTTTCTATTTCATTTTTTCCCTTGGCCATTAATGGATCTGTAATTAACTCAGCACTGTCCAACTGGCGGCATGCGGGCCTTCCGCGCCCCTCGAAACATTTTTTACAGCCCACTAGTTAAAGTATATATACATCAAATGTTTGGAGGCATAACTTCATGTTATAAATCTATGTCGTCAAAACTAATATTTGATGTGGCATGTCCAGTGAGGGGAGATAGAAAACTACGTTCAGAAATACCCTGTCAGTATGAAAACTTTTTAATTACTAAATATTAAAAATACTTTAAAAGATAGAGAAGTATACTATTTACTTTTCCCAACTTGAAGTAATGTTAACTTGTTTATGAGAATCAAAATGTCACATTACAAAATATTATTATTAGTTTCATTTGTCAGGCAACATTTTGCCAAACTCCATCCCATGCCGGCACGGCCCCTCAAAAAAGTTAGTTGATAGTTAGTAGTAGCTAGTCAGTAACATGTGGGCTAAGATAAATTGGACAATGCTGGGTTAACTAAGCCCTTAGAATTAAATTCTGTTACATTCTGTGAAACGTAATATTATGTTACTTTACTTATGCTAAAAGTTTTGGCTATTTGAGTCCAATGCATAATTATGTGTTGATCTGTATGTCGGTTCAAAGCATTTGGTGATTCAATGTAACGTTGACGACTGCATGGCCTCTGCCTGTGTGCATGACCTGGCTCTCATTGCCTGTTTGTTTTGCTTTGCTTCCCAGCAGGGACGGGAGCCACGGTGACGTTGGCTGGTGCAGGGCTCCCTGGCAGCCAAGTAGTCACACTAACTGCCCAACAACAGGTAAGTGTGAAAGTGTACACTGACTTGTATGATGTAACTGGATTGTGAATCCCATTCTTTACAAATTCAATGGCTTCAATATCAAGTATATTTCATATAGTTACTCAAGTTCAATTCTTCTTAAAAATTATAATGCAGCAGCAAGTAAGATTAGATTTTTATTTTATGATACCAATATCATGAGAATGTGAAAATGGCATTTGGTTTAATATATGGCAGAATTTTCAATTGTTTATAAAACCAGCTAACTGAAAAGTGAGAGTTTTACCTCTCAGGTAATGTACAAATGGTAATAAACAAAGTAAAAAACACCATGTTTTGGAATTGGCATTTTTGAAGAGAAGAGAAAAGAAAAAGGAAATTTGAAGGCTACAGCTGGAGTAGATGGACATATATTTCCAATCCAAGAATATAGTAAAAAAAAATATTATCTTTCAAATAAAACTAATAATATATCTTGAACCATTCCAGAGAGAGAAATGTACAATGTTGCTGAAAATATCTTATGAGAAATGGTTTCTGAGATGCGATCTTTGGTGACCTGTGTTTTGGCAAAACAGGAAATACAAGTTACTTACTTAGTCATAAATTTTAACATGTTAAATATTACAACATCTGGGACTTGTAAGATAACCCCTCGTTTGAACTAGTGTGGACTGTTCCTTCTGGTATCTTAAATTTTTATAACCTTTAAAATTGTGAAATTAGTATATATATGAGGCATTTTGGATGGGGAGACTACACTAAGTAGTCTTCAATCACAGGAGTAGTTGGGATCTCCACTAGAAAGCCCCGTAAACTTCTTTTTCATATTTTTGAACGTGTTGCATTTGTTTACCCCTCAATTTGATTTAAAATAAAAATTTTGACAAACTCGAAACCTCATGTTTCTCTTCAATTTTCCTTCCTCAAAAATTACCTTATGGAAATATCATAAAAAACACACAATTCAGCCCTTCTATATTTTCTTAATATTTTATAAATAGTGGGAATTCCACCTCTAAATGAACAATAGGGAACTCTTCTTAAAACATGTAATGTAATGATGTTTTTGGTGATGTGCTTCATCTGGGTTCTGTGGCAGCTGCTGAATTTCCTACCTATATTTTGTGAAGACTGTTGGATGTTAGTGGATTCAGAAATTCATATAATTGTTATATTATTTGCTATATTTGTCATATTTCTCATTATCAATGGAGAAAGTTTAATGTTTCAGTAAATGTTGAGTGTTCTTCAGTTACTCCAATTCACAAAGAAACAAAAATGTAATTTCATGAAAAATAAAATTGCTGGGTTCCAACTATGCCATAGTGTGAAATTGTCAGGTCATGATATATATGTTTTCAACCTTCCAATTTCTGTTTGATAACAACTTTTCAAGACGGGCTTCTAAAATGAAAATGAATGAAGCAATGTTTTTACCATTTTATGTCTTAGTTTTTTAATGCCATATAATAAATTAATTAGTTGTAGTGCATGTACTCTACTTCTGAATGCATTTTGATAACTTCAGTCAGACCATTTTCATAACTTCAGTCAGAATGCATTACGCAAGATGATGTGAAAAATAGTGCAAAATGTATATGAGCAAAAACAACTTATTTGACAGCACATATCATTCATGCATGTAATCTACATATTATTACAGATGGACTATGCCTCAACATGTGAATGGCTAAGTTACAAATTTTAAAAGAGATTTTTCCTTTGTGTGGTTTTGTTTTCTCTGAATTACAAATAGACTGATCAAGTTGATCAAGAACTTGTTAAAGGCTTTTAAATGCTCTTGTACTTTACTCATTGATGTTCAAAAATGGCTTTATCAATTTACATCTTATTAGTTTAAAAAACTACACTAATTTAGTTTTTCCCACTTAATAACTCTCAAAAAACATATTTCAAATCATGACAGTTGTTTCATGCAACACAACCTTTTTTGTCATGCCGAAATCTCTTGCGATTTGAAGTACGTTTCCCAATACATCCTCAATTCATCCCAAAAAGGTTTGAGACTTGTTGTTTGTACCCTAATGTCTGTTCAGTTGCAGATGGCACTGCAGAAACAACAGCTACAACTGCAGCAGTGCCTAGCACAGCAGAATCCAGCTCCCACAACAAACGCAATGTTACCAGCAGCAGTTGCCGGCAAACACAGGCGACGGTCAACAGCCGCTGATCCTAACAAATAGCGACGGCCCTGCCCTAGTTTTAATGGGTGAGGAGAGAGAGGCTTCAACTTGTTTTGTTGTGCTTTTGGACTTGGATCTCTGGTCGGTCTTCAGTCAGCATGGCGTTCTACCCGTCACCTTGATCTTAGTCCACCTTGGATACCTCAGGACCAGTCTTCAACAGACTCACAGATCCAAAAGAGATTGTGCTTAAAATCCACGAGCACATGGTTGTAATATTCAAGTGGACCTGCGAGTCATTTTTTGTTTTCTAATCTGTCAGGTAGGGCTGGGTCCCACAAACAAGTGTTGAAGGGACCATTGAGGTGCAGAACCGTGTCGGCAGTTGCACAATTTGAGCAGGGCTGGACGCTGGACGTGGTGGGTGCATTGAAAGCTGCAAATCTTGTGAACTTTGCACGAGTCCCTCACAGTGTCTGTGATGCATTTGGACTTGAGTCATTGGTTGAAGTGTGTTTGTGGATGCTTGTATGCTTACAAGTAGATGTATCCAAAACCAAATGTGCTTATGTATAATATGTGAGTCTGTACAGCGAATGTTTTTTATGCAATATATATTCATTTTTAAGTTAATGTTTTGGGTACTTTAAGTGTATCTTAGGATATTTTCTTTAGAAATATGATTATGCAATTTCAGTTTGTACTCGGAAAGGGCAGATTAATTTTAAGGCTTAGGGTTCTGGTCAAAGACATACAACAAAGGGCAGATGGCAGTAGGGAAGAGATTTGATGAGTTTTGTGATGTGAGTGGGGGAGATGAGTGTAATTGTGTTTGATGTAGATAGCTTGGCTATTGCTCAAGAGCTGGTGGGATGTGGGGGGAATGTGTTTATAAGAAACTTGACTCAACAGTTGCATTACTAGGGTTTTGCCCACTTTGTATACTTCGTGTCCTAAGGGCTTTTGAGGAAGAGGCACAGAACTGAGCACACATTGCCTAATTATCCTTTACTAGGGAATTTATTTTTCCAAGAAAATAAATTTTGTTAATAGATCATTCTTGCCTTTTTGTGAATATGGGTAACTTAAGCTGGGAAGAAGTGTTGTATCTACATTATGCTCTTGGTGTGCGTCAAGTGAGCTGTGTAGTTGCTCACCTCTCTTTACTGTTGATCTCTTAACAAGAAAGTCTTTCATTGTGCAATATCCGTTAGGGAAGAAACACACTCAGTCGATGTATACCATACAATTTGAATCCTTTGAGATTTCTATTTCATAAAAGGATGTTGGAGAGATGATTTAAATTACACTCTAGGAAATGGAAGGAATGTCCTCTGAACCCGAATGTGTGCTCATAAATTAGAAAATATTTTCTGTCAATGTAGATATGGAAGTGTTTTCTCGATGCACAACCTTGTCTCACTCTAAATTAGAAGGAGTTAACGCTAAAATGATATATGCCATAGTACTGTGTGTTTTGCCTTTCATATAAAACTCTTGCTTAATGTTGTTTTTGCATGTTAACTCTTTTTATTTCTCTCTCCATTTTCTTAACACAAAAGTAAAAGAATGAATAGAATTGGAATAACAGAAAATAGCGAAAGTTCAATTGTAATTGAATAATAGAACTGGAAATTTAGAGAATGTTGAAATTATTTTTACTTGTGCTTTTCTTTCTCATATTAATCTTTTTCTCTCATAATTTTCGGAATTGCTTGCCAACTATTCAAGATGTGTTCAGTCATATGTTTGAATCTTTCTGATGTTGCATAAGTGGTATTATTTATTTATATCTTTGTCATTTATTTAACAAACTACCCAATTATTAAAAGTAGCTTTGTTTAACCAATAATATCCTTTCTTTTACAAGAGGGACTGTATTGTTTTAATATCTCAATGTTTCTCTTTGACCAAAGAATGACATATTTGTGTCTAGTTTCACTAACCCTTTTAATATACTTTGATATTAGTAGAAAAAAGTAAGCATATTCTCTGCTTTTGGTTTGTCATTTCACCACTTCGATTTAAATTATTTAAAACCCGTGTATTAAAGAAAGTTGGCTTATCACATTTTTCTTCATGATTAATTGTGTATCAAAGTAGTTAATTGTTATTTGGTGTACACTCTGTGATCTGTTTGAATTTAGGAATAGAATATGTATTTTGGTTAAGAATAATCATTTCAGTTTGAACCAGATAAATACTGGGTATTATTTTGCTTGAAGGATATGTATTAATGTTTTAGTCAAGAATGAGTGAGATATAATATCATTGTAAATGGAATTTATGGTATATGATGTCTTTCTTCTTGTTAGTGTCTTTTCAACAGTTTTGTCAGAATAGAAACTTTAAATTCTAAAAAATAATATTGTGTCGTGGTAGTAAAAAATCAATGACAAAGATGTATAAAATAAAAAAAAGTCATGCCCTCCCTAGAAATGAGGGGATTTTGTTGACTCCATTGTGTGATGTTCTATTGAGAATAAGTATTTTGTTTAGAGAAGGATGTTGTGTACAATCGTATGTATTCTACACTTCCCTCAGGACTAGTATAGTATTATTAAGTGTTCTGTTGTTTTTCAAAGACAAGGTTGATTGCATGTATATACATAGTCTTCCATAGAATATCCCAGTGTGATCTTATCCTCAAGTATTTATTGATTTGCATGTGATGTGTGGGACTCGTTGCTATCTTGCGTTTTTGTGAATTTCTTTACGGGTGCATATGTATGGTAATGTGACGATTGCTTATGGTATTCCAGGTCAGATAGTGCTTATTGTTATGCTGGTCATATTATAGTCACTGCAAAGGCTGGTACTTTTTCTTTGTGTTGTGATAACTGATTGTTTTTTTCATGTAAGATATAGAAACATGAAGTCTTAAAAACACAACAAAGAGATTTTCCCTGAAGACATATCCTATATTTATAAGTATATGCTTCAAAGTGCATTTCTTTCATAAAAGTGTCAAGAGTGCAAATAATTTGTAAGGTTCATATTATGGTTGGTCTTCTCTACAATCTTACCTTGTTTCCAGTAATGTAATGATGATTTATCTGCCTTGTGGTAAACATAACAAATAAGAGAATATGAGTGGATTTTAAAAGTTATTATTGCTCGTGAAAAAGATTCTTGTATGTAAATTGAGATTTACATGTCTGGTGTAAGCTACCTGCCCCCACCACGCCCACAACTGGAGAAATTCCATACAAGACTGGCGCCCCGCTCTGCCCTGGGGCCACACGTTTTGTTCCAATCAATCCCATGCAAATGGAGGTTCACTTATTTATTTGATATTTGAACATGCTCACCAAGTGCATTAGTGTGTACCTGTGTATGTTGCTATGTGAGAGTGTGTGAATGTGAACAATGTTTGGTATGGAGAGCGTACAAATGTAAAGAGATTTATTAATATTATTGATCATGTGTTACAGGATTTTTTTTAAAAAAAGGTATTAAAATCCAATAAACTATTAAAGTATGTACATATATGAAATGACTGTGGCAGCAGTGTTATTTGACATGTTTTGGTTGTGACAGAGTATGTGCACGATCTTAATTTATTCAATGTAAACATCATGTTATATTGATCTGTAATTTAAATTCCGCAATGTGACATAGAGAAAATGCAAAAGAGATAAAATAGATTTACTACTCAATGAAAACCTACATCAAGTGTTCCATTTATACCAACCACTACTTGTAGATTTCATAAAGACAACATGTGAATAAAGACTTACTTCCTTGTGTACCTCATCCAATGTCAAAACAAGAAATCAGATTTTATCTATTCTGACAGCAATTAAAATCAAGTTCCTTTCTTGTTACTAAATATATGCCTGAAAAATCTTAATAAAAAAATTATACAGAATAATAAGTATAACTTAATTAAAATGAAATTCTTTTCAACTCTTAATATCATTAGCCTTATATTTTGTTGTTGCAGTTCATTGAAGTGAAAAATATTTATCGTCAGTTCTGATAATGAGAGTATTGTTACTAAATGTTCAAGAAGCTGGGGGTACATTTTGTGACTTAACCTGCGTGTATCATAATACTGTATAAGAAAATTTTTTTTTTTCTCTTATCACATAATACTAGTGAGGTTTTCTGCATTGTAAAGGGAGACTTCTTCTTGGGACTTGTATGGGTCTTATCTGGTTCAAAAGAATAAAGCTTTTGTGTATAAAAATTGGGATGGGGAAATCCCATTATTCTGTAACATTTTCAAAATTGGAAATGTGAGAGATGTGTATTTCTTTGCAGAAAGATTTTATTCATGATGAAGTAAAAAGAGATTTAAGATGGGCTAGATTTGGCATCTCTTAAAGCGTTTTGTTTGAAGTAAATGTGTAACCGGGTATTTAGCAATTCTGCTATAAAACTAGGGACTAATTGACTTGAGATTCATCATTTTTAAGAGATTCAATGGACAATTTTATGTTTCATAATTATTAACATTTACACTTCAAAGAGTTTTATCTCTAAATAAATGTTGGTGAGGAAAATAAAAAGTACATAGCTAAACTATGCACACTGGGGGAAAAACTACTAGTAGTAAACAAATGCCACCATTGAAGAGCACCATTTTACTATTACGTTTATAGGAATTTTTTTTAAAGATATTGTTATATCTTATTTCTGAAAAGCAACATCTAATCAAGATCCCTTTGTCACACTTCACCAATTAAGGCATGTAAATAAAAAATGCTTTAAGTTCCAAAAAAATTATGTTTTTGGTTGGTTGTTTTCTTGGCAACGCCAATGCTGTGGTAATCAGCCTATATGCCTTTTGTTGATCTTTTAATTGCTTTGACGGTCAGGAGATAGTGTGGGCGTATACATCTTGGCAAGGTTAACATGTATTATGCAATAATAGTCAGAGAAATCTATGTTATGATGTATATTTTTTTACTAATTTTTCAGTAATTTGTCGTAACATGAGGCACAATGATGGTTATGAGGTGTGGCTCATACAGTCTTCTATGGGTACTTTCTGTGGTATTAGAGGCATTTTTTGTGAATCTCATGTTGTCATTTTGAACATTCTCCATGTTTTAATTATTTGGTTCATACATGGTTTCAACAGAACACCTTAATTTGAATAAAATAATATTTTTGTAAAGCACCATTATATGCAACAAGTAATGTATGATAATTTTTTATAATCAATTATGACATTTAATCTGCTTTTTGTGTCTTCTGTAGAAACATGGGTTTGGCACTTCGAACTTTTTCCATTTATATGCCTCAATTGCCAAAACTAAGATATCTCTGCAAAGATTATTTTCTGGACTTAGGAAAAATCATAATCTAATATTTTAACTGTGTACTATTATTTTATGATTTGTTTGAAAGTACAGATTGAATTGGAATTGTGATTTACCCATAGATTTCTCCCAGTTGATGCAACTGTATGTTTGATCATTTCATGAATGGCCTCCCTAAGTGATGCTTCTCACAGCTCTATTATCTTTACCAAGTCAACAGATAATAAAATACATGAATTTGACTGTCAAAACATCGGTTGCAAACTGTGTAGACCATGTTGGGGATAATAAATTGAGTTTCTCTCCTGAAACAAGCAAGGGACCATCCCATCAATTCCGATCAGTCCAAGTGCATTGGCAGATTTAATATTTATAAAAGAAGTTATTTAGCAAAATATTAAAATTGATGTTGGACCAAGAAAGTAGAATATATTTATATTTTAGTTTGTTATATATATTTACCTCAAAAAAGATATCCAGTATAACAATTGTAAATGCCATTGGTTCTCTCATTTTAGTATGACTGATGTCTTTACATGGTTCCACTAGTGTAGCTCAGTTTGCTTGTTGAATTGGATAGCTTAATTTCTCTCCAGGTTCATTCCCGGTCTTATCACATGTTTTAGCTGTGAATCACTTAATTCTTGAGAGTCATGTTAAAGAATAGTACCTGAATAATTATTTCACTATATTTGGATGCAAAAGAATTTTTCACTTGCTTGGCTTTTAATTTTGCATTAAGCTACTATTGTCATACCTTCTGCAACAGAAAGCAAGGGAATTACTTTTATTGTAGAGAATTGATACCCTTGGAAGCAATTAATTTTTAAATAGAATATTCCATCTTCTAATTAGTCTTCAAAGAAAGAAAGAATTAATAGATAGTGACACTGCAAAGTTTAAATTATATCCTGAATGATTGCAGTTGTTAGTTTTTTTATATTTAGTATTTTTTTGCTTTCATTTTTCATCACTGAATAATATAGAGTTCTTATTTTGGTGTATAGAAATTATTAGAAGTCTGAGGAGATGCACACTGGCATAGTATATTATTAGAGGATATTCTATGTATTAAAAAAGTTATTGAGGAGTCGTTTTATGATAACTTCAAGAACTGAACTTTATTACATATACTATACTCAAAACAACACATTTAAGTACAGTCTTTCTGCCCTATGTTAGAACATGAATCATTGTCTCATAATTGGAGTTAAAGTTATGTATTAGTCAAAATCCGATAGCATCTTCTTGTCCTGAAACTAATCAATACAGATATTTGCTATGGCAATGATAATAGCCTAGCACTCTTTCCATGAACGGGCTTTACTTAATGCCCTCTTCCTTTCCATGACTGACAAAAATATATATTGCCATAAGACTTTTGAACATTGTTTATATTTTTTTAATTGTTAAGATAAAAATTATACTTCTTAAAAAAAAATGGGTCACGTTACAGCTAAAAGATACCAGGAAAGTATGGTATTGTTGATTTGTTTTTCAAAATTTATAAATATTGTATGTAATTTTAGGGAGGTTCATTGTCACCGAAGCAGGTCACTCCTTACCATGATACTCCTAAAATACAAAAGAGAATTTTTAGTTATCAGTATTTTGAATTGATCCATACTTCAGATAGTGAATTTAATAATCCTATCACAGCTACAATTATCTAAAAATACATTATAATGATAAATCTCAATGATTTTTTAAGCCTCAATGAAGTATATTATTTTACTCAAAGAAAATCGATTGTCCTAATTTATCATAACTTGCTTCAAGTTGAGAAAAAACAAAATATCTGGTTTTCTAGAATTTAGAGGCCCATCATAACAAGCACTTAGTATGTAAACTTGGACAGGAAATTTTGATATACTTTCAGAGTAGTAAACTTCTGTTTATTTTGATTCAGAATTTCTTTTGATTTGCTCAAAAACATAACTTTGTAATTCAGCTCTTGTATGTTGAATAACATATTGAAACAAATTAATATCTGAAGGTATATGATGTTTCAACTTAGAGGAATGATCCATTTAATTTTAGATCATGAGTAGACGTTTCATGTAAAATCTGTAATAAAATAGGGACTATCAACAACGTTAATCTTTTCTAGAATTTATTGCTGCAACTTTAAAGAAAAGGGTTTGCTAATAAATGTATTCAATAAGATTCAGAACCAAAATATATCTTGATATGCTGTAGTTTAAAGTGTCAGTATTTGTGTACATTTGAAGGTTAAATATAATTAAATAAGGATGTATAACACATGCATATACACACTCAACACTTCTAATTTAACTATCAAGAAGATGTGTTTCCGGAAACGCAGGGTAAATTGATTGATTCTTCTTATACCTCCCCACTCCCTCTAAAAAAATCATCTTCATCAGATAAAAAATGAATATCTACCCAAAACCCATAATCAACTTTAATGCTACAAATACCTTGTGCTCTTGTGATGGCATAAGAAACACAGTGAAGAAAATAGTAAAATATACATTGTTTGAGTTAAAATAATACAATAAATTAATATGGAGGATAAAAATAAGCTGAGATACAAGAATAATATTGAGACAGTTCTCCTAAATCAGGAACTGCCTGTAAAATTGAACCATTCTTTAGTATAATGCCATATGTGACACACAATTCATGGAGAGAATGACTCATGAGTACACAAAAAATTACAACATGAATTATAAATTATGTTGAAACATCTTTCCCACTTAATTTTGTTGTATTAACATTCTGAAATTCAATTATGCAATGTATAACTTTTGTAACAAAAAGTAAGTGTTCTTGTGCCAGTGATATTGACTTCATCGGTAGTTCTGAATTCTGTTCCGCATTCCAATTCATCACAACTGAAGAGAAACTTTTATCTCTTAAATGTGTATACTCTAAATAAACTTCATTGACAAAAAACAACAACAAGAAAAAAAACTATTTATTTAATTAAAATCATTACAAAGCCTTTCATCAACCTTAAAACTATGTTTCACTTTTGATAAATTCAAAAATTAATTAATTTTTTTTTGTTCCAAAATTAATTAATTAATCAATGAAAAATATTGTTCTTATTACACAATCAGTAAGAGAATACTATACATCCAAAGGGTTGTGATGTTATCAGACTCTTTTATTCTACTGTAAAATATACCTTTTGTTAATTGTTATGAAATCCGACTTTCAAACAGCCGTATCTAAAAACTGACATACTTAATTATATAAATTATTCTCATATTGAAACATGTTTGTGTAAATGTTTCAGCCTAATGATGTCATATGTTGAAGAAAAAATTCTTGTTCAGAAACAATAAATATGGAGTGGACACTTTAATTTTAAGTCTACAACTGCTTTTATAACTACTACAGCATCTTCTTGAAAGAATTTTGTACTTAATAAGTGAAATGTGAAACATATTCATTCAGTTTTACATTCAGATCTAAGGCATTTATTTGCTTTCTGGGTTATTAAAATCTTGTCCTTTCTATTATTGCTTGTGTCAGCGTTTGAACCGATATGAAAATTAAAATGTTCGCGCTGGATTGTTAGTTTAGTATTTAGCCACTAGGTAGCACTACCGTCGAGGGCAATGTTCGGAATCTCTTAGGAATCCATGAGAGATATGTGAAAAGCCGGTTGGTTTCTCAGTGCGCGTCTCCGACCCTTCCCGGTTGGACGTGTTTTTGGTGTGGAGTGTGAGTGACCATGTGCTCGCCAGCCGATGAAACGTGCTACCTCGTCCTCGAAGATGGTTCTGTTTTCCCCGGGAAATCCTTCGGAGCCCCTGTTGAAACGGAAGGGGAAGTGGGTGAGTGGAGATCAGAAGAAGTGATTTTCTAAATAAACATACTATTATTGTTCTATTTCAAACCATAATCCATTCCACAGAAGTATTTCTTTCATCCCCTCCGCCGATTATGCTCTACAAAAGACGATTGATTGAATGAAAGAAGTTGAAAGAATTTCATTAATGTTGAGGTCACGGTAATAGGACGCATCCGTGAATGCGAATAGAACTAACCGGGTACTTAAGTCATTCATTGTCATTCAGTGGAGTTTAAAGAAAGTCGAATTCTTTATTTGGAGATTATAGCAACAAATAACATTATCATTTTCTAAGTGTAGCTCGTGCGGGGACTCCTAATTTTTTGTGACCCTGACAGTCTGAACAACTTTATTATTATTATTGTGAGGTCCTCCGAGACTGAACTGACAGTTTCTATGATAGAATTTTTGGAGATGAACTGAGAGGATATGCGAGTTATCAGCAGAAAGTATAATAATACGAAGAGTCTTGTCACATACACTTCGGAGATTTATGGAAATGTCCTTGAGTTGCTCCTACGACACACCGGGAAATTAGTTTATTGTCCTCCACGTGGTCATACGCAGTTTGTACTGCTTTTTTGACAATAAATTTATTATTATTAACGCAAAACATTTTTTATTTTAAGAAAATGGATGGAACTCGAGTATTCGGTGATATGCAAATGTTACGAGTTTTTGGGGATTTGAGAGATCTGTTCGAAGGTCGCTTGAGATGGAATTAAATTGACATAATCTCGTAGCAATTATTTCTTCTTGACTAATAATTGTTTATGGTAAAAATGTTCATTTATCGTTTTTTGCAATGTTGTGATAAAGTTCTCTTGCGGAGACCACTATTAAGCTAGTTGTAGAAAATAATCCACTATATAGAGTTTATCCTCTTTATCAACTTTGGTGCGTTTGTTCTTCAAATTGCAACTGCAATTTTAAATCTTACGAAGCACCATGAAAGTGGAATTTATTGGAAAATAGCGTTCGATACATTTCATTTAAACAATTCGAAAATATATCTACCCCCTTGGTTGTGAACTGTAGTATCAAGTATGTTGCTTCAGTGTTCCAGACTGGCATGGTGGGGTATCCCGAGTCATTGACGGATCCATCGTACCATGCGCAAATTCTGGTGCTCACCTACCCTCTGGTGGGCAATTACGGCGTTCCTGGAGATGAAACTGATGAATATGGACTTCCACGGTAAGTTTCGGTACGATTCTGAAGTATCGCGATCAGTGCCATACGCCGACTCAGTTAATGCATATTAAAGAGTTAGTGAGTCTGCGTTAGTCGTATAGCGCAAAGACGTTCTGGCCAAAAGCTCCGAAATTTAGCGCACGTTTTGTACAGTAGGGGACCAAGAACAGAACGAAGAGGTTTTCAAACAGTTTCTTTTCTATTTCTTTAAATACTTCTCAGAAGTTGCGAAGTGCAGAAAGACTACGAAATGGTTAAGAGCTTCGAGATTCGGCCTACGCGTTCTCAGGAGTGGGCAGAAGTACACCACCAAGAATTATTTTCGATTTAGATATGTTTTTTTTATTCTCGCATTGCACAGAGACTCTACCTTAAAAATATGGCATTGGTGTTATGGTGTTGATCCCTTCGACATTTTCGAAATTCGAGTTAAAATTTTCTTTATTTACTTATTTAGCATTTAAGCCCGACGAGAAAGGGGGAGGCAGCCGGTGCTAGAGTCCCGGGGCCCAGGTCCCAAGGGGTCACTGCGCGGCAGGTCTTCCTGTTTATTATTGCTCACGTATAAAATTTATCCTACACATACATTTTTTTTCTTGAGAATGGCTCAAAGGATTTTTTCTGACATTCAAAGACTAAATGTGTCTGTCCATGTCCCGGCCCCTGCGTACGTAATTTCAATGAATGAAAAGTACCGAAACTATCCAAAGTCTTTGGACCTCCGTGTAGTACAAGTACTCAGCTTAGCTTTCCTGAAGAGCTGTCGCGTAGCTGGACGGGGGTGAAGGTCCAAATACGGAGAGCGCCATCCGCCCCGAGTCTCATCATATAAGGGGGGGTCTTCTAATGGGTCACCGAATATCATTTAAATTCGTTTTGAACGTAATATTATTTGAAACAACATTTTAAAGCCGTGAAATAAATAAGTTAAGCTAACGAGTGAAACTCAACTGTCAATTCTTTTTAATTCTTCGTAGCGTTCGATATGTACTAGTAAGTACGCAAAGATGTGTATGACCTCCGTAAATTTGAGTGTGGCGAGCCTCAAAAAATACTCCCGCCCTGGGCCTCATGAAGTGTAGATACGCCACTGATAAAGAGGATAATTGGTTCCAATGAATTTAATACGTTACAGCGCAGGTAAGTTTCTACCTGAACGAATTATGTTTTTTTAGCAATATTAGTTTCAGAAATAGCGTAACTCTTGGTCAAAGTCCGCGATAACACTTCAAAACAACTTTATAATTTGTTTTAATTTGCCACAGAAATCCAGAATCATGTAATGCAATGTAACTGAAAGAGTTCGTATAAGTGCAAATGCTGCCACTTAATTTTATCGATTGTATTAACCACCATAATTTCATAAGTTTTGAAACAACTTTTATTATTCTGTTAATGCCAGTGTGAAACAGCGTACATATTCCTCATGGAATCTATTTAGAACCTCATTGTTTTTTTAATTATAATTATTACCTGCGATTTTCTTCATCTGAAAACCATTGTGTACGCATGAATAAAGATCTACATAAAAAGTCTCCTGATAGTTAAAAAAACATGTTATTGGGGAAAACATACAAGAAATTGGCTCTTAACAGATAGCAGAAATACATAGTGATCGTGTGTTCTACGTGTAGTAACTTCTCATTAAATGGCAAGAATGGTTGTTTTTGCTGGAGTTTTTTAAGGGTCATTAGTGACACCCTTACCTCTTTCTCTGTCAGTTTCATGGGGAGCGTTGTTCAGGTAACTTTACGGATAAGTCTACCTTCTCTATCCTGGATGTTTGTAGTCAATGTTCGTCAATACCGTGTGGAATATTGTTTATAGTATGCCTATTGACCAGGTCCTGGCTGGCACCTTCGGCATAGTTAACGTTGGTTTTAAATGCATACGGTCAAACACGTTTCGCAACATTAAAGATAACCGTATGAAATCAGCGTTTACTAATCTACGCTGCTCAAGAAAATACATTTCAATTTGTATCACCGGCTAATCTAAAACCCAGAGACAAACGAACAATACACATGGATGGAGGGAACCCTGAAGAAGAATTAAAATGTACGTCTGTCCCGAGAAATAATAGATTTTTTTAAATTATGAAAATACCATTATATTAACATATTGCCAACTGTCTTCGTTCATGTTCTTTCCTGATTTTCACGTAGCACAAATTATGATAATTCATTGCTGTTGGACAGCCTCTTTTTATGTTCGTTATTTATTTTGCCTGACATTCATGGTTTGATTTCAATTTTCTTCTTCTTCGATGTTTAAGATTCCATTATCGTTTAGTGTGAAGTAATTTTAGTTTCTTTTTTAAATAATATATTACATACTTTCTTTTGTATTGGTAAGTTATTTGTAGTTTGCCAGAATATACATTTTCTATTGTACCAACTATTTAAAATTTAAAAAGAAATTGTCATTTATGATAGGGCATAGGGAAGTTCTTTGAGAACTGATTCAGACCCGCTTGGTCCATCGCGGAAAAATTTCGTTTGGATCAACTGGGATTTGAACCGTCGTCCCCAGTGTATTACAAGAGTACACTAACAGCTACATAATGATTATAGATGCTTATATTATTTATTAAAACTGTTGGGCAGTAAAAAATCTGTGGACGTAATATATACTAATACTGTGAATAGATTTATGTTCCTAGGTTTTTGGAGATGAAGGGGCTGTTATGATCGGATGGAATTTCTTCCCCGACTCCCACTCGAAATGCTAATCGAGACAGCTTTTTTGAAAACATAGGAAGAACGAGCTATAAAAATGAAAAATATGACTCGAAACTAATATGATTTTATCTTACAATATGATAAAGTAAAATAAATGTATTGACTAGACTTCAAACAAAGAAGGTGAAATTGAAATAAATACCTTGACACAAATGGTGTGAAATTAGTTAAGTCTTGTGTGAGCTAGCTGTGATTTTATTAGTCTGGAAGGATTTCTCTACATTTGAGATGCTATAACGTGAATTATGTGCTATAAAGCTTTTATTATCACCTGTCATTGGTCATTTGATATATTATTTTTGTAAAGAGAGAAATGTTTTTTCGAGTTTTCTTGAATGTAAATTTGTTGAAGTTCTTGTTTTCTTTGTTTCAAACAGTTCTTAGTTGGTAGTTTTTCAGAAGGGTTCTACCGTAAGGGGCATTGAAATTCGTTTAATTTTCGTCCTCTTGGTTGAGGAAAACCTAATTTTTGCTTGGATGTAGATTACGAGAACAAGGATTCCGAATACTAAGATTTCCAAATAAAATTTGCTTTGATGAATCTTCGCCTTTGCTTCCTTCTATCCAGCGGCGAATCCAGGATTTAATTTTGGGAGAGGTCCATATTGAGAAACACCAGGGTGTGCGAGTCCCTCCACCGGGAATATGAAACAAAGTAACTAATAGAAACTGCAATTTAAGACACTCCTATATATAAATAACACATGAACATAAATTGCGATTTTCATTAAAGAACTTAAAAAAATTACGTCTTTGAAATAATTTGTGTTTTTTGCTAAATTACTACTACTTAGCACGTACCTGCTAACGAGTCTATTCACTGCTTCAGGTTTTCTCGATATAATTTCAACGCTAATTCACATGAAACGGAATACGTTTCAGTCTTACATCTAAAACTATAATATGCATGAAATTATAAAAATTCAGTGGTATTTAATGCGAGGACGAAAGTGGTAATATTGAAGTAAAATGTTGAATATTGTAAATGAAGTAATTTTTTACCAAATGCGCGGGTATTGCAAGATACAGTGAAATATCACAGCCCTATGTTCAGGTTCCCATGTAGGAGTGGAAATCTATAAAACCAAAGCAAGTCACAATGCTGACTTGTGAAGTCATTTTACACAGATTTCATTCGTCTTTTTACTTTCAATTACACTAATTTTTTTCGAAGTAAAAGAAACTTTATTATTAGTATTTTGTTATCTCTTTACGCGCCTCCTTGAATCCGCCACTGCTTCTATCGGGAAATTATATTGCACCGCCGGCACCATGCACTGACATATCAGTTGAAGAATGCAGTCCGAATGCAAAAGCGTGTGAGCGGTTTCGTGGAATGCTGATGGGCGTCTGGAAGCCGTCTTCTCCTTCGCCTCGCCTTATCGCTCCGGCGCTGCGTCTGCGTCTGCGGCTGCCTCTGCCTCACCCTGGGATGGTGGACAATGGAACGAATGCATTCTGCAAACAGGTACACTCATGGGCCTTTTCACATCCGTCCTCTCAAAGAAACTGAGAGCTTGATGGCGTTAAGCAGGGGTGGAGTGCGTGGGAGCGACGTCCCCGCTTTGGTTAGGTGATAAAATGATACTTTTTAATCCCAATGATCCTTCTTCTTCTTCTTCTTCTTTAGCACTGCGTCCCTTTCAGGGCTTTTCTGGCAAGCGATGCTCATTCTTCTCCATTTTCTCCCTGGTGTCGCCGTCTCCTTACGCTCATCTCTCTTAATATCTTTAACCACATCATCCAACCATCTGAATGTTGGTCTTCTTCTTCTTAAAAAGCACTACAACGGTTTATCTCATCGTTTTGGCTTCTTCCACAATAGCTTTCCACCACTTCCCATCTTGCACTTTCACTGTCCAATTTTTAATATTCAATTTACTTATTTTCCATTTCCGTAGCTTCAGTCGTCTTGTTTGCTTGCTTTTCCGAGGCTTATTGTGGGGGCGTTTTGTATTTTACATTTTTTTAAGGTGGTGGGGAGCAGACCCAACACCCAACCCTCAACCCTCTACCCTCTACCCTCTACCCTCTTTTACCCGGACTTGGGACCGGCAACAGCACTGTGAAGCTACTCAATCCACCCCACAGTACTGCAGGCAGAGTTCTGAATTTTGTTCTACCTTTCTTTAACTTGAAAGTATGAAGGTCTGGTATTAAGTATTTTCTTGCATATTTTTTACTCATCCATTCGAAAAAAAATGACATAACCATTTTGTTATTTTCGTCTTAATTTCAGTAATAACATCTGATTGCTTGTATAGTTTTTAAGGATCAAAATTTCTCCTGATTCTCCAAAAGTCGTCATCACAAACAGGTTCGAAAATATATCATAATATTTTCCTCTCCTAACCCATCATTATTCTTTGTGCTTGGACTGTGAATGTCCATCATTCAGCTCCATACATCACAATAGGTTTTATAATGGTGGCGTATAATCTTACCTTTAGGTTCTTATGAATACACCTCTTCTTAAGAATGTCTCAAAATGTAGTAGCATTTGTTGCCGGAGGCAATATTCTTATTTCTACGAAGATTTTATTGCTGTTTGTTATTAAGGAGCCTAGATGTTCAAAACACACTATGATCCAATCTCATTGAATTAGATCTAATACAGCCTGATCTTTCACTATTTTGCATCTTAATTCAGAGGAAGATTGGTATAAATAGGGAGGGTTGACTGTATTAACTGTTCCGAAACTCCCGCACTGCGAAATTTGCCACTTCACCCCTGGCACAGCGTACGCATTTTCCAATTGCACTGAAGGTTGTGATCTACGTATTAGTAAAAATATGAGAGTTATTTTCTGCATTACTCGTTGTTCCGCTGTTTAAGCGAAAATATATTTAGCCAATAATTTAGTTAACACGACTGCGCATGTTTTATTAAAAGTATTATTTTACCTTTTCTGTAGACCGCTAGTCCTGTACTGGAGACCGTTGTTTCTCTTTTGAAATCTTGTGAATGTAGTATGCTTTCATATACCTAGGAGAATTATCCTAGTTGGCAATATTGCCGCTACTCCAGCATTTTGTCATATCGTCCTCGCAAGGTAAGGGATATCTGTGCAGCGTCACAAGCTCTATAATATTTGTTAGGGGATTCTGTCACGTTTCCGTCCATCAATTGCAGAAATAATATACATTATTCGTCTCCTGATCCTCTCATAGATCAAGACCCTGTCCAAAAACCTAAGTACAGCCCTTGCATGCGCGCGCGTGTGTACTTCATAATGTGATACAGAATAAATCATTCGTTATTGTATCAAATATATTAAAGTCACGAATAAATGCGCCCTGCACTCACAAAAGAATAGTCCCTTCTTTTGAAGAAAACAGGTCTGGGACCTGTGAAGACTGCTGCCGATCAGGGGTTGATGGTAGCCTCGTTTTATATGATCCTGATTCTGATGGATATTTTAATCCAGTGACAATTGTAAAATTTTATACGACTTTGAGAGTAAAAATTGTCATCTTCAATGTTTCGACGTTATTTCGATCAGTCAGGTGCACGTACATTAAAAAATATGTGAATTATCTTTACAGCATAAAATAAATAACAAAAAAACTGCATATACATACAAAAGAATTCTTTAGAAAAATAATGAATAAAGAAACAAACTTTCAAAGAAGACTAATTAAAATAAACATTAATACAATTTAGATCACGTCTTCGGTGTTTATTTTATGTTGCTATGTTGGCAATTAAGTACAATACGTTCAGTCGAATATGGAATTCGATTACAGGATAAAACATTGTGTTTGAAGTGGCTCAGGGTCATTTCTTGAGTTCTGAACGAGGTACAGAAAAAACAAGAAACGTATCTGTAAAAATTGAACCCAAGTGAAACAAAATATGGTTGCATGCCATGCATCAGTATTTACATAATTTGTCAGTATTGAATCTTCCTCTGCAATGATTTCTGTTACAGGTATATTTTTCAAGTATTTTATGTACTGCACCCAAATAATGAACAATATCGAAAATCTGTATAAAAATATCGATTTTTTTTATTGCTATTCTGAGTTAATAATTGTTTCTTCTTTTATTTAGATTCTTTCTAGTGATTTTTGACCTTTCTATACATACTTTAAGGCAATAATTATTTTTCAAACTATTTTGTGAATTCATGAAATTGAGAGTACATTAATATTGATGCTTCGAAATGATCATGTCCACGCAGTTTGAGTTTGCTTAATTATTTGAGATGTTTTAAAATGAAACCCTGGAAGATAATTATGTTTGGTTGTAGTGATATGTGGTTTCAATTGAATGACTTACTTTATCTTTGTCTCTACTGAAAGTACGAAAATATTATCTGATGTACGAATCGTCTTCCATGGAGTGAAGGTAAACCAGGGTTCTCTTCCAGTTTGAAACTGAGGCAGACTTAGCGTGACATCCACATTTATTAAACCTGGGGGTTAAAATACGAAAGATGGTAATTCTGGTTGAATAATTATAATTTTATAGTATTATTATAAATAAAGATAAAAAATATATAATGAACTGTGGATCATGCTTCGGTCATAAAAAAATTCAAACTTTTTAACGAACGTTGCGATAGATACGGTCCCAGTCCCATCTTTTTTGGCATCTTTCTGTTAAATGTTTCTTCCGAAAAACTTTTAATAGTACTCACGAATGCCATCATTACGGCTTTACCTAAAATTCCAAATATGTTCTACAACGGGATCAGTTTTCAGGTCAACCAAAGGCTGAACGTAAGAACTTGTGACGAAACGCCGTTTGGTAATCTCTTTCTTCCGTTGAAAAAACACGTTTTGATTCGCTGTTCAAAGAAACCACTATGCACCGATCAATAGATATAATAGACACTGACTCAATGTCCAGTCAAACGGGTTTTTCTTTTTATCATCTCATTCACGTTACAGTTTGCCCTCTTTAGCTTAGGTTGTATCTCTGCGACAATTTACTCCATAAATATCGACGATATTTATTTATTTTTATTTTATTTAATGTCTTATGGCTAGGTTTCGTCCTCTTCCACCCAACCGTTGGACTTGGGTAAGGGAATTGGGAAGGAGAGATGTTGGGTTGCCAATGAACTTACGGTACCGAACCGACATTTGTCTAGTGTAGATGAGGGAAATCCCAGCTGAAAACCTCACCTAGTTCGGCCGAGTAGGGTTTGAACCCACGCTCTACAGTTTAGCATGATCGTGGCAGCGAAGACGCTACAACTAGATCACCGCTGACGATAAAACCAGGGGAACGTTTTGAACCTGATCACTGACATCTTCGTAACAGAAAGTGCATCTACTGTGGGAGGAGTTTACAAAATCGGGTGGACCATTTTAGGAGGGTACTCTTTATCTTTTTATATACTGGGTTTTGAAACTTGGAGATTTTAATGCACGAGGAGTAATTGATCTAAGATAATATCAAGTGCGTGTACTCTCGTGTACCTTTTCGATGGAGAAAAGATTCGCATCTCCGGTCTGCTGAAAAACGCCACTATCTGCGAATCGAACCCGGAATTTCCTACAATGACTGTACGACGTTAAAGTTTGAGATTGTATGTGTGATTTTATTCGTTCCATGAATTTTCAATTCATTTCCACCAGTTTCGTTATAGTTTACTACTTCTTAATTTGTCTTCGAATTTCCAAACGAGCTGGAACAACATTGGGTGACTTTCAAGCTTCAAGGAGTTAACTTATCAGTGTAGAAGGACTGTCTCTAACATCGTATTTGAATCGTCTTTTTCCCTATTTTTATGAAAATCATCTATTAAACTAGCTATCAGGTGGGGTCATTATCTGGACCCAATTATAATTTAATTTTAATTATGTTATGGTCGTGTATATTTGACTGATTCAAAATAATACTGTTATATTATGGCTGATACGATTGCTGAGTAGTGAACCTGATCAATGCCTGACGAGCAGAAACAAATGACAGGGTCGGGCGAAAAGAACTGAGTGTTTACAAGAAATGTGTTAATTATTTTTGGTTTTGAAGGTAAATGAATACTAGTGAGCGATGAATATTGAGTTTACATGCAAATATATTTATTTGCTTTGTCATATCTGTTTTCGTGTTTCGTTTGCATACGTTATCCATTCGCTGATACGTATTTCAGTCAACACAGTACGTAACAGAAAATATTGAATAAGTTTACATCAGTAAGGACCGAGTGAAGTATGCTTTACTTTGGATGGTGACTGAAACACGGCCCCAAGTTTCTTAATGCAGATAGTACATCCTGAGGATACATATAGCTTTCATTGTCGACGTATGGCCGCGCAGGTTATTTGTTCGTCCCTCGGAGCGACTAATCAGGAGTATCACTAAACTTAATTTTCCCTTTTATCATTTTTTCGTTTGTTCATTTAATTAACGTATTTATACGGATTACGAAATATTACTTTGTGGTTCATTAATTTTGTTTATATATTTTTAAATTACAGCAATTAAATAATCATATTTATTATATTGCTTTTGTATGTTGTTTCTTGATTTTCAATATTATTTTATTTTTTGTAAACAATTATTATTTTTAATACTATAAAATTGATAGTATAATAGTGTCATCAGTATTGCAACGTGTAGAATACGCCGTGATTAATTAGTGACGTCCGCTGCAATTAATTTAGAATGGCGAGTTTGAATCTTCGCAGACTGATTTTTGGCAATAATTATTCAATTAGATACGTTCGAAGTTATGTGATGACTTGGCGGGTCGCTGTAGGTAAGGGGTTTCAGGACATGATGGATTTTTGCTGATACCTCAACGTCTGAACTGACTCCCAAGTCTACCCAACCCCTGCAAGGGCTCTAATGACCTTGTTGTTGACAAGCCCTTAAAGCCCCACAAAAAAAAAAAAAAAAACCCTACCCAACCTACTATAAACCAAGTACGGACCGGGTCTACCGTAAGGTCAAGTCGCCGGACACGTGTTGCTAGCTGGCCACATCTTCTCCTTGAACTTCGGGTAATCAGATTTCTACACCCTGAAACTCCTAAGGGTACGTCCAAGTCTGTTGATGGGAGTACGGTGTGAGAAGATAAATACACCACGTATGACATACCAAGGACAGTTTGACTGAACAAGAGTAATAAATCCCAACTAATACAGAAATGTATAAGGTGTTTTGTTGTGTATTTCTCTTATCGGTTGTTGGGCAACTACAATAATAATAAATTATAGGTTCATTCTGCATCTTCTCCCTCCGACATTGCTTGTGTTCCAAGGGTTGTGTTGACCTTTCTTCGCAAACAATAACCTAATCTAAGTCCTAAACATACGCATACGCCATTGGAAACAATATGATTACTTGGAAGATACGATAATTACATACTATTGTTTCATATTTGGCCAGACAGTTACTAATGACCTGACTAGAGATAACTGATAATGGCACAATCGGTACTTATAAGCGGCGTTGTCTCGACTGATTCATTAACATATAAAAAAACTATTAAAACTCCTATCTTTGGAAGACGTTTTCATATCGTAGGAGTTCTGTAAGAAATGTTTTTTTTTCTAGTCATTTTGGCGAACTTAGAGATCACTTTCGATTATGTTAATTCAAATATCAAAACATTGTGCATTCCCACTCCTAGCTTGTTTTGTACTCCTGCATACTGTAACCATTGTAATTGTAAAATTCTGTAAATGTTATATCCGTACAATACTTAATAGTAAAGCCCAATCTCACAATTGCTTATCCAGTGTACATTAAAGGAATTACTGATTTCTCCTATATGTTGGAGAAAGTTCAGTGTAGATTTTTGAGAAATTTATCTCGCAGATCAGGTCAACCAATGGAACGCTGTATTCAAGATTACTCAATTCTAGCTGTTGTCACTAGAATTCTCCAGTGATATAGATTGTATCAGCGGTTCTATTTCTCTATAAATATCTGCATTATTCTTTTTAATCTCTTTCAGAGAGAATTTATTTACTTTGAGTTATTTACATGTGCTATGTTTTAGAAGAAAAATTACTTTTGTCGTATTTTACGTGGAAATTAAACTGGATTGAATTTTCGAGTTGTGAATAAAAACTTGCTGTAATTAATTTTCGTAGGACTTCTTACTTCAAGAATAAATGTTTTCACAAATAACAGGGATTGAAAAATACTATGATGGATCCAAGATAAGGTTAAAAGGGTAAAGATACAGAAGGTGAGACAGAAACGAATCACTGCTCGTACCTCCAAGCGAGACCGCTTCTTTAAACGTCTAGCCATTTCAATCGCTCTGACGCGTCTGTGAATTTTCCCTAAATACCCACACAAACTAGTTAGTGCCATATATCTCCACTCTCGGGGAAACTATTCCACTATAATTAATTTTCGTATTCTGCACCTTGTAACCTTTTTTTCATCCATTTACTCACATTTTATTACAGACTTAGAAATATACGTAAAATATATTACTATTATGGAGTACGTGGATTTAATAAATGACCTTTTCAGAGATCTTATTAGTTCCATACTTCCGTAAACGTGACTAAAAGACGAGATATGATAAAATTACTAGCCTAAGGAATAAATCAAAAATTCAAATAAAAAATGTCCGATAACAGTCAGGTACAGAAAAATAGTTAATTGAAGTTGAAATAATGGGATATTCTTAATAGACATTATCAGCACATTTTATGTGAAATCGTTCTTTGTGTAATTGTGTCCTTGAGCTTAACTATAAACCTCTGAGAAATATGAAATATATAGTGAATCATTAATTAATGATTGTTACTTTCGAGTTATTAGTTTCACATTAGTATGTCAGTAATTGAAATAGTGTGTGGGTTTAATGAATCATAATTACTTGCTGTTTCCTTAACTCCTTTACCCTTGTCTAGTAGGGGTNGTATAAGAGACAGGTCTAGTAGGGGTCGGATATGTCTTTTTCGATATGGCGGGGGAATTACAAGGGTGCCGGATGCCCTTCTGACGCACCTCACCGAGGCGAGTGAATAACATGAGGGTGAATATTGTGGTGGAATGAATCGTAGGGGAATCGGGAGTACCCCGAGGAAACCTGCCGCGAATTCTACTTGGATCAGGCAGGGTTTGAACCAGCGTCACCAGAGGTAGAAGGCACTACGCCACGGGTCGCCCAACTAAAGCTGGTAGATTTTCTGAGCATCAAAGAATTCGACGAATACAACATTCGGCAATGAACCCTACACTGTTATTTTTGTATTAAAATGTATTGTAATGACATAACCAGATCTATGTATTATTTCAAACGGAAATCCATTTTGTACAGTTTTATTAACAGTTTTATAATACACTGGTATTGATATGACAGGTAAATAGAACTGAATAAATTAATCAACTGAAATGAGAATAATACAAACAAAACGGACATAAAGCAGAGCATAAAGAAGAATAAAAAGAAAGAAAAAACTTACCCATGCGCACGACACAAATGATTTCACAGGAAAAGGTAGTTGTTAAGTTCTCTCTCTATTAACTTGGGTGGTCATTTCAACGCGTCTGAACATCTACAAAAACTAAAAATGGCCTCTGAGCACACGAACATAGTACTCTCTAGCCTGCCTCCACGCTTCAACGTTCCACAAATGAACCACGAAATTAACCTGACAAACATCTCCTTAAAACATCATCTGGCAGACACAAAAATCACATTTTTTGATTTGCAACCACACCTGACTGCCAAGGACTTTACCCAGCACGGTTTACATCTGAGACCGTCTGGGAAACATCACTTTGGTTCTCTCCTAGCTTCACATCTGACCTCACATCATCCATTTGCCCCTTTCCCACTCCTACACCTCCTCCTGCTCCTGCCTCATCTCCTCCTCCTCCTCCACCTCCGTCTGCTCCTACCTCATCACCATCTCCTCCTCCTCCTATCTCCACACCTATTTCTTCTCCTATCCCCGTTCTTTCACCTACTGCTTCCTCATCTCCCACTTCTCCACATCTCCTGCCGCCTCCATGCACAGTTACAACTTGCGCTCAGGAGTACGACGTGGTACTCGAAGGTGACAATCCCGTTCGGGTGCAGTGTGCGGGCTTGATACGGAACTAGAAGCTGTACCAAATTCAAATTCCCCTCCACAATCTAACTTCGATTCCATTTCTCGTGAATCACAAACTCTTTGCGAAAATAAAATAATTATATTTCATCATAATGTCCAAACCCTTTTAAACTAATTGACAGGCATTGAAATTCTGGTACATGAAAATCCATTCGATTTGCTATGCCTCACAGAACAANGATACTGCTATTTCTAATTATTATTTAGCAAGTTCTTACTGTCGGCAAAATTTTAAAGGCAAAAATCCCCACGGAGGTACGTGTATCTACGTTCGTAATGATATTTTATCTTCTCCACTGACAGGCTACGAGAACTTCTGCGTAGATAGTGTGTTCGAATTTTCTGTAGTTAATCTGACTGACACCGGTATTATTGTTTTCTGTATTTATAGACCTCCTCAATCAGATCTTGACATATTTTTTCGGAACTTCGAAATTGTTTTAAAACATATCACACATAAAACTGCTAAATCTATCGTTATATGTGGTGATTTCAACATCGATTTCCTGAGTACATCCGACTCTGCACATTCACCAATTAATCGATTCAAGAATCTTATCGACTCCTTCAACCTTATTACTACAATAAACGACCCCACTCGCCTCTCCAGTTCATCTCAAACATTGCTAGATCAAATTAACGTCAACAATGGAATCTCGTATTTCTCTGAAGTGTTTATCGCCGGATACAGCGATCACCTTGCTCAAGTATTGACTATTAATGAAAAACTAAAACCACTTAAAGTCCTTTACAAGTTTTCAAGAGTGTTAAATGACACAAATCAATCCATATTTATAAATTATTTGCATGAAGAAACATGGAAAGATGTTCACAAATGCCAAAACACCGACGACAAATTCAATGTATTTATCTCAATATTCCTAAAACATTACAACTCTAGCTTTCCCATAAAACGCAAGTTAATTAACACAAAGAAATACAATAGATGGATCACCCAAGGGATAAGAATTTCTTCAAAAAACAAACGCCGTTTATATTATCTTTCAAAACGCTATAACCAACCACCCGAATTCCATAATTATTTTCGTAAATATAAGACTATTCTTCGGAAAGTTGTCTATGCAGCTAAAGTTATGGAAAACGACAGGCATATACTAAAATCGAACAACCGGATGAAAGTGATGTGAAATATTGTTAAAAATCACACGTCAGCTTCTGAAAATCGCTAAGAAAATATTTTTCTACTAAACGATGGCAAAATTGTATCAAATCCCCAGGACATCGCAAATTTGTTTAATTNAAAATAACGAACTCAATATATCCAAATCAATGTCCTCCAATTATATCCACCCACGTACCCAATTCTATGTTCACTTCTGAAACTAACGCCAGTGAAGTCATCAGAATCATCAGCTCATTAAAAAAAAAATTCAACAGGCATAGATGATATACCAGAGTTCATTGTTAAATTTTCGTCCCACGCTATAGTAAATCCACTCATAAATATTTTTAATACTTCTTTATCGGAAGGGGTGTTTCCTAAAATATTTAAGAGAGCTAAAATGAAACCTTTACACAACAAAGAAAACAAACTTAATATTGGAAATTACCGACCAATATCTCTACTACCCACTTTCTCAAAAATCCTAGAAAAATTGTTCTATAAGCGTCTTCTAGATTTTTTATCAAAAAATAACATTCTCTCTGACGATCAGCACGGTTTTAGGAAATACTTTACCACTACAAGCGCCATATTTTCTTTCTTAAACGATGTTACCACATCTCTTGACCGTGGAGAAAATCCTGAGGATGTTTTTCTCGACTTATCCAAAGCATTCGATGTCATCGATCACGAAATTCTCCTTTCCAAATTGCATTCTTTAGGCATTCGTGAACGTCCACATCAATGGCTAACTTCTTATTTAAAAGATAGATATCAACAGGTCGAAATATCCTATACTAAAAATTAAATTCTTCAGCGTTGTCTTTCAGAAACAAAGCCACTTACTTGCGGAGTACCCCAGGTTCAATTCTCGGTCCTAAAATCCCTTTATTGTATGTAACGACATGTCATCATCCACATCAGATTGCAAAATGGTTCTTTTTGCTGATGACACTAACTTACTATGTAAACATGCCAACGCTCAAAAAGTTTTGTCTAACCTTTCGACTTGGTTCCATGCAAATCGTCTCATTGAAATACTGACAAAACAGTGTCTATGTCATTTGACAATAGTATCACAAAACCTTTACCCCGTGTTTCTCTTCCTTTAAATGGAACACAATTAAAAACTGTTACGACTACAAAATTCTTAGGTCTCCATATAAAAGACAACCTCAAATGGAATTTTCACGTTGATAATCTTAATTCCCAGTTAAGCAAATTGTGTTACGCATTCCGAAACTTAGTTAACGTAGTTAGTCCATGTATTTCCCGTTGCGTATATTTTGCAACGTTTACTCCCATTTACGTTACGGCATTACCTTCTGGGGCAATTCCGGTCAGAGTATTCAAACTTTCAGAATTCAGAAGAGGATAGTTCGGATAATTTGTAAATCTCACCCCCGAAACTCTTGTAAACCTTTATTCAAGGAATTAAATATCCTAACACTTCCCTGCGTTTATATTTATGAAACGGTCGTGTTTGTTAAGTCCGAATTATTGAAGTGCCACCCTTGCTTCATACGAAACAGTCTCTTTTACGAACACGATACTCGCAATAGTAGTAATATTCATCGCCCTAGAGTGTCAACCACTCTTTGCCAAAAAAAACCTAATCATTCGGGAATCGTTCTATATAATTCCCTGCCCAAGAATATAAAAGATATTATGAAATTGAATATCTTCAAATTCGCGGTTAAAAACCACATCCTGCACCAGTGCTTCTACAATGTAAAAGGATTTATTGATTTTAATAAAAGTTAAATCCGTCTTGTACTTTATCAGGCCATTGCTGTAGTACTTTTTTAAATAACTTATAACAATTTCAAAAACTATTTTCTTGCATGATTGTGTTGTCTTATGGCTCATATTAATTTAGTTTTATGTGTACTCAACTTTGGCACATATGGGCTCTAATGACCTTCGATGTTGACGAGCCCTAAAGCCCCACAAAAAAAAAAAAAAAACTTTGGCACGGTGGTGTACATAAATTCTGTAGCCACATCCTGGCCCGAGTTGTGTTCCGGTTTTCCTTCGGGTAGAGGCGGATTTCTTATACAGGTTTTCTAGGCTTTGTCTAGGGGCATGTTTATTGTAATAATAAGTCGTGAATTTGGTGTTATTTCAATTCTTATACAGTATACTCAGAATAATCTGTAGTTCGATAATAATTTGTACATGTAAAATAAATTCTTTGGGGTAAATTACAAACATATTGACGTTCTATTAGTATTATATCTCGCAGCTAACTCTTTATCATATCTATAAATTTTTGCTGAAATTTTTGAATCCGCCTCTGCCTTAGGACCCTTGATCGGAATCGATGGGATGGTCCCTTGCTTGCTTCCGGAGAGTAAATTAGTTTATTGTCCTTCACGTGGTCATACGCAGTTTGTACTGCTTTTTTGACAATAAAAATTTATAGTGAATGAAGATGGTAGAAATACTCAGCATCATTCACTGAGTGAAGTATGTTTATCGTCTTATAGACAATCCCATTCATGCTGCACGAAAATCCGTGCGCTGAGGCTAGGAGAGTTAATTAAATGACTAGGAGAAATTACTTTCGCTGTCATAGTAAACGTCTATTGTATAAACACTGAATTACGGACGTTGAGACGAGTGACGAAAGAACAAAATGTTTTCGGGTTTTGTCGAGGGGGGGGGGGGCGGAGCGAAAGATTGCGCGTGGTAGAAGAATAAATGGAAATGGTTACGTTGTTGAAGTGTTTTTGTATAAACATAAGCTTCCGCGACCGTTCACTGAGAGAACAAGTTTGTCCAAATTCAGACATCCCACATTAGGATGTGACATCCCAATATTATAGTATCTGTACTATAAGGTTGGAATGTCGGGTATCGAACTATAAGTTTGGGATATCACGTCCAAAGGTTTGGAGAAATCATTTTCTTCGTCTTCAGCTGAGTATCCTAGGATACTCAAGTGTTTTTTTCATAGTATTTTTTGTGTTGATCTGAGAGAAACCGCATTCTAGTAGACTGTACCAACGTTTCGGCCGAAACTTTTGTAGTTCTCTCTACTGAGACGCGGTCAGATCAGGACAATCAAGTACTTAAGATATTGTATTTTCTTATTGTATCTGTATGCGGTGGTGTTTCCAGAAGCTTCGAGTCGCACCGTGTGTGGGCAGCGGGGCTGGTGGTATCGGAGCTGTGCGACGAGCCTTCCCATTGGTCGCAAACGCGCACGCTGGACACGTGGCTTCGCGCGGAGGGTGTCCCGGGCGTGTGTGGGTTGGACACTCGTCGCCTCACGCAGCTCCTGCGGGAACACGGAAGCGTGCTGGGACGAGTCGTGCGCACGCGCGCGGGTGCACCGCCGCCGGACGCACGGAATCTCACGTTTCCGAATCCCAACGCTCGGAATCTCGTCGCAGAGGTCTCCATCAAGGTGAGGAAGACGAGGGATTTAATGGCTCCTTGTATATGTTTTTGCTTTTAGGGATGCAGAGAGTCTTTAAGGAGCCTAGGGCAAAGGTTTGAATGTTGGGACCCCTCAGCCCTCTTCCCCTTTTTCAAACTTCCACCCCTCCACCCAATCAGAATGCCTATATGGTAAATGACCGTACGAAAATATTTTAATCCTTTTTAATATACACATTTAGCTGACGGATGATGCTTAATAGCTTGTAAAACAGTTTACCGACAACGGTGGTCTTGTGGTAGCGTCTTCACCTCCACGATATCGTTGAGTGCGAGTTAAAACCATATTCGACTTAACTAAGTGACGTTTTTAGCCGGAGTTTCCCTCACCTGCTGCAGATAAATTCGGTACCGTGAATTTCCTGGCAACCCAACATTTCTTCCAAACTGGTTTGATGGAAGAGCAGGTCTCATGGTCTGAACCTCGCTTTAAGACATGTTAAAATAAATAAATAAAACATTCAGTAAGATTGTAAAGAAGATATTATTTAACAAGATAAATTACTTTATTTTCTATCTCGCAATCAAATCTAAAATTTCTCTAGTCACTGTGATTTAGCTATTGACGAGAATTTATCAGCAATTGTTCATGGACGATTACCTATTAATAATTTGTTCTCGTGAAGATGAAAATATGACGCACTTGATTTTCCTGTGACTTTTTTTAAATTTTTATTCATTTGGTATTGAAATGTTATTCATGTATCCTTGGAGGCCCCACGATGGATCCTATTTCTTGGGCATCCGTCGGCAACAAACTATCAATTTGATAACGATGGTCAGATACTCGAAATTGGTACATTTTTTAGGACTAGTGTTTAATCCTTGATCTCATCTTGTGATGGACTCGAATTGGTATTTTTCTGAGTCATAACTCACCCAGGCGCGTGTATGCAACCCTCAGCACTAGAAATGTCTGTTTTGAATTCATTTCTAACGATCGATTGATCGCGATAAAATATTGTTAATGTGGGGAACTTAAGTGATAGATCATTAACCGACAAATGGGAAGAAAAGTTTTTCTACTTCATGAAACTAATACTATTAACTGATCTAAGTTTTAAGTAGTTTTCGCATAAGAAACATTACCCGCTAATGGTTTAGAGTTTTAATAATAATAAATTTCTAAATAATAATAATAGTAAATTTATTGTCGAAAGAGCAGTTACAAACTGCGTTTGACTGCGTGGAGTACAATAAACTAATTTGCTCTCCGGAAGTAGGCAAGGGATCATCCCATCTATTTCGATCAAGGGCACTAAGGATCGGATTTAACATATTAGGTGAAATTCTTTTAGATTCCTGTTGCACCTGTGAAGCAAGAAACTCGGCAAATCAATTATTCCGACCGTCATAGTTGTAAAACGCTTCCGAGAAAACTAACGTTCAATGCGAGTAGAATGACATGCATTGTTTAATATTCGTGATAGAATTGTTGTGAAGACGTAGCTTCTTAGAACTTATATCATCATATGTTATATTTATCTGTTTAATGACACGTAACGTATCTTCTCCCAACCGAATGTAGTATTAAATAAAAATGAAACACTGTATTAAACACATGGTGTACTTGTGGGACGTTGAATTGCATCATGATTTGTTTCTTGGTGCATTCCTATGCTTTTCCTTTCCTTTTTCTTTTCTTTTTTCTTTAAAGGCAATATGGGATAAACAATAACTATTTGACAACAATTTAGTATCCTCCTTGGCGTTCATGATAAGTGGCGACTTTTTATTTGCTTGCCCGTATCCGAGTCATGTTTTTTGCAAATTTTCTCCGATCGAGTCGATTTTCCCGCGATTCATTTGCGTAACGACTATCGTAATATGTGCTGGAGGAGGTGGTTTGGTGAGCAATCTGTCTTGAAAAATATGTTTAAAAGCGTATCAGGAGAAAATATAAAATTAAAAGAAAAAAAAATAGATCTAAAACCTGACTAGGTCTCCATTAATATTGGACGATACTGGGAAACAAAATTAACGCATGTGAAAATTAGGGGTGAGGTAAAGTCATGTCTTTTCTTAAGATTGATTTAACTAAAAGGACTTGAGACATCAGACCTCTTATTGTGATACTCCGACCTGTACGGAGAGGAAAGATCACATCACTGAAAGAAGATAACGGCGAAGAAATGAATTGACTTGCGGAATGATTGGCAGATGAAAAAACTTGCGTATAATTTCATAACTATGTAACAAAAATTGGCGTGTTGAGAAAAGTAAAACCGTATTGATAATCGACGACTCTTGGACGGAAGACGCGGACCGTCTCGAGACTACGTGTTACGAGATGGGCTTGAATAATTAAGTTGTGGAAAACGCAAAGAACCCTTTAAAAACAATGTTGTAGTCGGGATTGTCTCGTAAGAGACTGGATGAATCATAAAGATATTTATGTAAGTGGAAAATTCTAACCGAAGTATCATAAAATAAAACTGTAGAGCAAAATTAAATAAATCATTAATAAGATGGGATTTCATTCTTCTCATGGCTGCTGATTGCCCTTACCCGGTAACTAGTTAGTTCTTCCGCCTATATTCTCTTTTATAGCTCCACGAGTTCTGTAGAGCATAATCCAATTTGGTCTAATTGAAAAGAAACTGGCGACTGATGGACGCCGCGTGTCCAGGCCACTGACCTGCTCCTTTGGATACCTGCCAAGGACGGACGACTCAACAGCTGGATTGCAGGGGATCGAATGGCGCGGTCCATCTCAACGCTCGTCTGAACTTAATTCCCCTCTAAAACTATCTGAAGATCTTTGTTCCTGTTGTCGTCGTGTACTTGTTAGAAGCGTGTGTTGATTGATGTATAGCGTTCACTCCTGTGAATTTTTCTTTTATTCTGACTGAACCAATCGTTCTCGAAGTATAAGATAATTTTTTTTCGTGATTTGTTGTGTCCAGGCGAGCCGCTTTGACTTTAACAAGTCTATAACAATTATTTTCGTATGAATAAATAAACTTTGTCAAAAAAGCTATTGCAAACTGCGTAAGGCCGTGTAGGAGGCAATACACTGAGTTACTCTCCGGAAACTAGCAAGGGACCATCCCATCAATTCTTATTAAGTGTCCAAGGGCAGTGGCGGATTTAATATTTCTAAAAGAGATTATGTGGTGTGACAATAAGATGAGCACCGTGGTGCTGCTTTGATTCACCCATCCACAGATCCAAAGTCCTTACAAAGTAATCAAAATGACAAGTTTTGAGAGCTTTTGATGATGTCCTTAAAGTAGTATTAAATCCTACAGAATAATTTCTTTTATTAGCGTAATTACATTTTATTTCTACTCCGGCACGTAACCGAGGTGGGGTTGGGGCCTGGTGGCACTGGCCCCTACTATTTATTTCGCTATGACTACTTTATTTGTATACATTTTTCAAATTTACCACTTGTTAATTAATTAATGACAGGAATTAAACGATTGAATAAATTTATGTGACAAATAACTCAAAAGTTAACATGAATACATTTTTGACGCGATGTCTGGGCCGCATAAATAAATTGCTTACTACAACCCTGAGTCTATCTTCCTAATGATTCCTTTGAACTCATCATAATAAATAATTACAAAGTTGTATCGTGAGAAATAGAAATCGTTTAAAAATTTGCTATCTCTGCTGTTTATATTGGAGACTTTTCTTAATACAAGCAAGTCTTCGCATATGTGTATGTTCCACATGTTCTCATAAACCAAGGGGCCGATTTTAAATTTACATCCTTGGCTGTCAAAACAACGGAAGATTTTTTTTTCTGGAATAATTCAGAAACGATTTGTGAAATTTATTGAAAGAAAAAAGAGAGGGGCCATGTCGACAAATGAAAAATCGTTTTTCTACCCTTATTGAAAAAAAGGAGTATGCTTTGTTCTTTTGGAACATCCTCGTAGTTAGTAGAAATGACATTTGCACGCGTGTACTTTTACAACGTTGGATAAAGGTACTACTTTGGGGCAGGAATCATATAAGAGTTCTTAGACCCATCATTTGCGTGTGATATGGTCTCTTAAATTTTATAAAAATTATCAAATTAAATATGTTGCTTATATTGTCTGATTTATCATGCCCTATATTGAAATATCTCGAGTAACTGAATGAAGACAGATGTATTGTCTCGTAAACCTAAAATCTGGAATAACCTGCACCTCTGAAATTTTCTAGCATAATCACGGGCGTCCAGCGCTAGAAATGTTGTGCCGCAATCGTGTGTATTAAATGACTGATGTGTATTAAATGCTTGCCAAGCGAGCGATAATCTTTTTATTTATCTATTTCCAGACAGAGTACACGATATAGAGTAGAATTTTTTTCTAATTCTAGCAATAAAAATGATTGTGTTCTTTCCCTCGATCAGTCTCTGACTAAAAATCTAGACCACTAAGAAGTAATACTATGAGTTTGAACAAGAAGCTCCTATTTGATACAATTGGAGACAGGTTTGTCTCAAAATGTGACCTAATTGGGTGAGACTAAAAAGGTATCGAAGGTTTGATCAAATGCAAACAAGGAGACAATTTTGAGTTATGATTATATTNGGGGGGGGGGGGGGGGGGGGGGGTAAAAAAAAAATTAAAAATTTTCACGGATCCTGTAAATCACGAAGCACTGGACCCCGTTAACATTTCTTTGGAGTCGGCGGCAGAGATCACTATTCTCTTGAAGAGTCCTTAATCAAGAGAGGACCGTCAATATAATGCGGAGTTTCTCGTACTTCCGGGAAATACTAAGCGCAATTTTTCATAGTGATTTCAATCAGCTGTAGTCTGTCACATGATTGTGTCGTGTCTCCCACCATCTCTCCCTACTCTACCACTAAGAGGCGAGCATCGAGTGACAGCCGGCGCCGAAGGAGCAATGAGAATTTGAGCGTAGTAAATATCGCTGTAATGAGAAATTACGTGACACCGCTCACGGTTCTGTCTCGAGTAAACACTATTTTCTTGTTTTACAGAACACCGTGACGTACAATCCGGAAGGCTCCCCGCGCATCCTGGCTTTGGACTGCGGGCTGAAATATCACCAGCTACGTTGCTTGGCGGCGAGAGGCGCCCGCGTGGATCGCGTGCCGTGGGACGCCCCTCTGGAGTCGCTGCAGTGGGACGGACTCTTCTTGAGCAACGGCCCAGGAGACCCCTCGCTCTGCGCGGCTGCCGTCCGGCGCCTACGACTCCTCCTCACCCAGCGCCCACCTTCCGACGACAAACCCATCTTCGGCATCTGCTTGGGCCATCAGTTGCTGGCGCTCGCAGCGGGATGCAAGACATTTAAGATGAAGTGAGTCTCTGTCTTTAAGTGAAACATGCTTTCTGGAACGAAAAGAAAAATATTTAGATGAAATCTCTCTGCGGGATCTTTCTGATTGACATCCAGTGATAATTCTTGTGAAAATTTATATTACTTGCAGGTATATTTGATGGGTGTAAATTATGATATATATCCTTTTCACAAATCAGAGTGTAATTACAATTAGAGTTCCACTTTAAGAGTAGTTTTCATATTTGGAATATTTAAGATATTAGACCAAGTATAATCTTGTTTTGGGAGTTGTTATATTGCTATGTTTAGCTTAAAATAAATTACAATCTTGGTAAAAGTTAACAAATTATAATTATTTCTTTTTAATTTTTGGGAAAATTAATGCGTTATAGAGGAAGTTTTGTCTTGTTGATCAATATCCCTAAGCCTTTTTTTACTTTTAAAAATTTTCTCCAGGTATGGGAATCGTGGTCACAATCAACCATGCCAACTACGGGATTCCTCACGTTGTTATCTAACATCACAAAATCATGGGTTTGCTGTTGATTCAGAAACCTTACCTGAAGGTTGGCTTCCTCTCTTCACCAATGCAAATGATCTCAGCAATGAAGGCATAGTTCATGAAACACAACCGTTCTTCAGGTTTGTAATAATTTACTTTTTTGCTTAATATCATCCATTTAATACCGTTTGTGAGTACTTTGTTTAGAAAATGTTTTTATAAATTAATTATTGAAATCCATGCTCACAATTATAATTTTAAATGTTATTTTGTTTGTTTTAGGTTTTAAATATTTTATTTCCTGCAAATCTTATAGGTTTCAAGGCATTCATTTGATTAACCAATTGGGAAAAAATTACCTGATGTAATTTTTATATTTATATATTAGTATTAGTATTAGTATTTTATTTCAGATTACAGTTTTACAAGGTCCAATAGATGGAGTACCTCAACCTACAGGGGATTATAAAATCCGTGCGTAGGTCTGATGGTTAGATAATTCATCATAGATTAAATTACAATCAAAATACTTAACTATCGTACATACTCAAAAACTCCTTACACTTATACTCAAATAATGTGTGAACCTGCACACATATAACAAATTATTATCAATATAGTTATGAATTGTAGTAAAGAAAAATTAATAGTTATTTGATTCATATATACACATATACATACATACATACAAATACACACACATACACATGCATACACACTTGAGATCATAAATTCTCTTTTATCCATTTTTTTAATTTTCCTCTAATATTGCCATGGCTTATATTTAATTCCTTAAGATGATTTGGTAATTTATTAAATACAATAATAGCATTATATGTGAATGCTCTTTTCCCTACATTCAGTTTTTGTCTGGTAAGACTAAGGCTTTTATTCCTTGTTATGCTATTAGATGCCAAATATTTTCTACTTAGTAATTCATAATTATAGGTCAAAGATTCTAAATGGTAGGCTTGTTGGATGTTGAGTGGGTAGGTGACCTTTTCTTCAGAAGTAGTAGTAATGGAGGTTTTGTGTTCATTTTTCATAATTAAATCAACAACCCTACCCTGCAATTTCAATAATTTGTGATATTGTGTACTATTAGTCCCTCCCCAAAAAATGATGCCATAAGTACTGATACTGTGAAATAGACCATAATAGATCATCAATAATGCTCTCAATTTCAATACTTTTTTAAGTCTATATAAAACATACAACAGATATTTCGTTCTCTTAATGACGTAATTTATTTGTAATTCCCATTTTAAATTTTCATCTATGAGAATTCCCAAATATTTTATATGATCAACTCTCTCTAGTGCAACCTGGTTGATGCTAACTCTCAAATTATGCTTTATACTGTCACTATAATTTCCAAATTGTATGTATGTAGTTTTTTTAAAGTTAAGCGACAAACTGTTATGAAATAACCAGTAGTATATTATACTAAGGCTTTCATTAATCTGAGACTCAATCTCTTCCCAGGTTTCACCAGTACAAAATATTGCAGTATCATCTGCGTAAGAAATAATCTCCATCGGTATCGATAACAAGTCATTGATATAAATGAGAAACAGTAGTGGTCCAAGAATTGTACCTTGAGGCACCCCGATTTTCACAATCTTTGGTTCACTTCTCACATTCTGATCCAATTTTACAAATTGAGTTCTATTTGACAAGTAACTATGAATCAGTCCAAGCCCAATGCCTCTAACCCCGTATCTCTCTAATTTTTGCAATAATTGTGTATGGTTTACTGTGTCAAAGGCTTTAGCTAAATCTAGGAACACTCCTGCAATCTTAACACTATTGTCAAGGTTTTGATATAGATATTGTGCAATATGGGCGAATGCATCTTTCGACCCTTTACCCTCTATGAAACCATACTGTCTCTTACTCAAAATGCTATGTTTATCCAAGAATTTTTTTATCCTTATGTGTAATATTTTTTCAAAAATTTTACTAATATTTGAGATAATAGATATTGGTCGATAATTATTCACATCCTGCTTTGAACCTGATTTATGAACAGGAACTATCTCTGCTTTTTTAAAATGGTCAGGGCAGATACCTGAAGTGAAACTATTATTAATTATGTGAACTATAGGATGAGCAATGAAATTTTTAATTTTTTTGATAGTCAGGCTACTTATGCCATCAATACCTCCTGCCTTTTGTCCCAATTTTTTTATGATCTCCATTACTTCTAGATGATTAGTGGGAAGTATACTAAAGGTATAAGTGTTAAGTGAAATGTCTGGAAAATTTTAAAATAGGTGCACTTATAGATTTAGCCATATTGATTCCCACGTTACTGAAATGTTCATTCATAGTATTAGCTAAGTCTTTTTGATCTTCTATAATGCAATTTCCAATTTTCAATTTATTTATATTTGTTTTCTCATTGGTAGCTCTATTAAGTTTCTTATTAACAATATCCCATGTTTTTTTCGTACTAGCATAGCTTAATTTCTTGACATCATAATCATTTTTAGCTTTCTTCAATAATTTCTTAAGCAGTTTAGAGAAGACTAGATATCTTTCCTTATAGTTATTGTTATCAGGATTCTGTTTCCATTCTTTATAATATCTTTCTTTGGTATTGCATGATGCGATGAGACCCCCAGTTATCCACTCTTGTCTAGGTTTATTATTCTTACTAAATTTCTTTATAGACTGTAAGATTAATTTCTGTAAAGTACTTATGAAGCTATCAGTAGCCAGGTTTGGATCACTAGTATTGAAAGTAGTAGACCAGTCTTCTAGAGAACATAAATGCGCTAATTTCTTATAATGAATGATTTTGGTTTGTACTTTATCTGATTTCTTATGTATGTTTGTTGCAATATTAACAAAAATTGGATAATGATCATTAATCTGGTACAGTAATCTACAATATTACAGCAGATATTTTTTAATCTCGCATTATCTTCGTACTGTGTCATAAGTGATAATCAGTTAATAAATCTCCATACCAGTTACTCCACCGCAGACAAGACTCCTGTAGTAAAGAAGAATATTTTCGTCCAAGCCAATTTCACTGATGTGTCTACGACAACGTTGTGCACATGGCTGTGCAAATGCTTGAAGAAAAATGTTCAAGCTGTTCGCGTGCCTTAGCAAGTAACAAGCAACAGATAAAGACAAAGCAGGGTTCCAAAGCAAATCCCCTGAAACAATGATTTTTTAAAAGCAAACACAACAACATCCAAGAAGTCACAGAGACGTAAAAAGAACGTCTCTGTTCTTCCATCCTCCGAGTCGGATTGTGCATTGTTCAATGGTGACGCGGAAATGCACATTCAGGAGCCCGACCCAGGAGGTTCTAAATCGTAATGGCTTCCATACTTCAGTGGAACCTTAATGGCTATAGATCTCAACGTGAAGAGTTACAGCTCTTAGCATGTCGCAATCCGATATGTATTTGCCTGCAAGAGACCCACCTATTACCAGAACACTCTCCCTCTCTGTAGGGATACATCAGCTTCAGATATGATGACACCATGGCAGATTGAGCTAGGGGTGGAGTCGCCGTGTTTGTTAGAAACACTATCCTCTCCTCACCCGCTCTTGTAGAAACTCAAATCCAGGTTATAGCAGTCAAAATTTCCAGCATACCAGCTATCACCATGTGTTCAATATATCTTCCTCCGACACGAGATATCTCGGAGACTTCCCTCAGAGATTTAATTCCCTTGATCATTCCTCCTCCTTGGAGATTTCAATGCTGGACAATGTTGTTGGGCGATTGCCCCAGAGGCCGACTGCTGAATTGTCTTTTTGAGCGTGAAGATTTATGTTTAATGAACACCGGGGAGATGACCCACTTTGCGTTTGCCACGGGGTCATGGACTGCTATAGATCTGTCCATTTGCTCTCCTGAAGTTGCTGATATCTTCCAATGGAAGGTAGAAGATGATTTGCGTGGTAGCGACCATCATCCTATCTGGTTGTCCTTTCTGGAACGTGCGACTGTTCCAGAAATGGATTCTCAGAAACGCTAAAGGACACTGTACTGTTCTCTGACTGTTTTCAGAGAAACGGGAAGTGTCCAAGAGAGGGTTGACCATCTGACCCAGATAATAAATCACGCCACTGAAGAATCCATTCCGAAAACATCTGTTTCCGCGATGACCTCATGTCCCCTGTCGACGCATGTCGGTCCGCCATTCGGGCGAGACGAAGAGCATAGCGGAAATTTAAGGCTAGTCCATCTCCAGAAAACCTCGCCGCATATCGGATTGCTAGAGCAAAAGTGCGCAGAACCATCAAAGAATCCTGATCCACCTCCTGGGAAAAGTTTCTAAGTACCATTGTGAGAACAACATTGTCCAGTAAAGTATGGGAGTCAATCAGAAAGATATCTGGAAAATATTCTCGAGTACCAATATCTGGACTCAATTATCAGGGTCAGGTTGTCACCAACAACAGCAACGGCAACAATGATGGCTGAATTTGCTGACCTAACATCTACAGCAAACTGCGATCCTGATTTCGTGAGGAAAAAGGAAATAGCAGAGAGAACCTCCTTTGACTTCCGTTCCTCCAACTACGAACTATACAACACTCCCTTCTAAATATGGGAACTTGAGTCAGCTCTGGCGACAGCCCACGACACTACTCCTGTCCCTGATTCCATTCATTATGAAATGCTGAGACAACGCAGTCTCCAATTGAAATAATACCTTCTGGATGCCTTTAATCTTTCATGGTCTGAGGGAGTATTCCCTAATTCTTGGGAAGAAGCAACGCTAATACCCCTACTAAAACCCGGAAAAGACAAGACAGCTATCAGTAGATATCGAAGCATTGCCTTGACAAGTTGCGTCGGTAAAACTCTGGAGAGAATTATCAGCCGACGTCTCGTCTGGTATCTTGAACGGCATAACTTGCTGAGTCAATCTCAGTGTGGTTTCAGGAAGTTCCATTCCACCTTGGACAACTTACTTCTCCTGGAAACAGTAATTCTAGATGCTTTCATCTGAAAACATGTCGTCGGAATATTCTTTGACATCGAGAAGACTTATGATACTACTTGGTGTCATGGCATTTTAAAACAACTTTATGCCTGGGGATTTAGAGGACACCTTCCTCTGATGTTACAGTCCTTTTTGGATCAGCGTTCCTTCCGCTATAGAATTGGAAGAGATACCTAGGATCTCCTTCAAGAGAACGGTGTTCCTCAGGGCTCAGTCCTTGGTGTGACCTTATTTGCAGTGGCCATAAACAGCATAACATCCGCTGTAAATAATCCTGTCCTACACTCTCTTTTTCTCGACGACTTTGCCATCTTTTGTTCATCACAGTGTGTCACAGGTGCGGAGCGACAAATCCAACTCATCCTCAATAGATTATACCACTGGTCAAAGATGACTGGCTTTCGATTCTCTACTGAAAAAAAAAACTGTGCTCTTTTCAGTACGAGACCAAGCCTTCTGGCAGAACCTCAACTTGCCCTGGGGGACAACGTTCTAAAATTCTATCCTGTAAAATTCTTAGATCTAATCTTTGATCAGAGACTGGATTGAATTGAACATCTGACAGATCTAAGAGCGAGAAAATTAGTCTCTGAATCTATTGAAGTAGCAGTGAATGGGGCGCTCCTCCTTGCTCCAGTTTTATCGAGCATTCATAAGATCTCGGCTCGATTATGGCTGAGCCTACTGTACTAGTCCCATTCCGAGTCTGTATGCCGAGAGTGGCAAACCATCTCTTTACATCCGGCGGCAACTCCTAATGCTACGACACTTTTGCCATGTGCTAACTTTACTTGACAATCTGGTACACAGCGCGGTATTTCATCCTTCCTCTTCTTCCATCCGTTTCTACAACAACAGACAGAGAGCAACCAAACCTTTTGGATATCGTTCCAAAGAAATTTTGGAAACCTTCATTATATGCACACCCAATGTCTTAAATCAAGGTTTCAATAAGACATCTCCTTGGGTTTTGCACAAGCCGAAGATTAATTTTGATCTTCTGCATCATGACAAGAACACTCCAGCTGCAATGTTGAGGGTATACTTTCACCTAATACTCCGTAAATACCGGGACCATATCCCTGTGTTTACAGATGGAAGGAAGCAGGTTGATGGTGTCGGCTACTCCGTGGTGTTCCCCCGTAAGACCTGTGGCTACCATCTTGGCGACCTATGCAGCATTTACATGGCTAAGTGCTACGCCATATTGAGAGCATTGCGATCAACAAAGGACTCCTGCGGATCAAATTTCCTGATTTGTTCTGATTCTCTAAGTGCCCTTCAAGGAATCCAGACTATATATCCAGCTGATAAGCTGATCCAGAACATCCAGGATGTGCTTTTCTCGCTCCTAAGTGATGGAAAGAACATAATGTTTTGCTGGATTCCCGAACACGTGGGAATCAGAGGAAATGAGGAAGCAGATGTTTCCGCAAAGGTATCATGCCTCAAGAATCGCATGGATTTCTTTACGATTCCAAAAAGGGATCTCCTAAATTCCATCAAGGATTCTGAGTGAGTGGAACAATGGCTGGTTGACTGTTGAAGGGAATAAGCTCCGACTTATCAAATCCCCTGTTAAGTCATGGAGCAGTTCCTGTAGGTCAGCCAGGTGTGAGGAGGTCTTGCTGACTCGCCTGTGCATTGGACATTGTTCTCTCACTCATCGATATCTCTTTCTACTTGATGACGAACCCGTTGTAACTCTTCTCTGAGAGTGTGTCACCTACTGACTGATTGCAGAAAATACACAAGAATACAGAGACAAATTTACCAACAATTCTCGGAAATGAAACAGATGATGTTAATAAACTATTGAATTTTATAAGTAGATTGGGGCTCGGGAGGGTTTAAATTTGCATTCTTCTTTCCTCTTCCATTTCATCTTTCCTTTTATCCTTCCTTTCCGTAATTTGAAAATTATAATTTTCAGAATTTTTGTTTTTGTTTTTGGTATATTGTATTGGGCAACTGTGTCTTTTTCTTTTCTCTCATCTTTGTATTTAGATATTTGTTGAATTCAGGAGGGTTTTTGTTTAGTGGGTTTGGTCGAGATATTCTGTGAGTCACTACGAAACTTCTCTATGGTGTGAAACTGCATTTTTCCCCACCTGCAAGGGCTCTAATAACCTTGTTGTTAACGAGCCCTAAAGCCCCACAAAGAAAGAAAAAAGATAATCAGTTTTTGGGAAGTTCTTGAGTTGAATTGCTCTTTGGACATAATATATGTACCAATAGATTACTTCTATTTAGAAAGAGGATTGAAGACCAAAAATAAAATGTATTTGTTGTCCATTCAGTAGAATCCAATTCGTACCATTCAATGAGGAATGACGGTTGCCAATTCTAAATAGATAAATGACTTCTGGAAAAGCAATCAGAACATGCAGTAATTAAGCTAATTTATTGTTTTTTTTCTCAGTAGTTTTCTTTTTGATATTGTAATGAAGCTTAAAAAGCTCGGGACAGTGGGTAAATTGTTCAGTAAACTTCCTCCTTATTGCTAACTAAAAATTAATTATATGATTTTAAGATTACGGTAACTATGAAATTTTCACAAAAACTAAATACAAAAGCTTATCTTGTATCTAAATTGAAGGGTTGAGTTGGATTGGTTGTGGAAGATGTGTAAAAGGATGACCAGGAGGAGAAAGGAGCTTTTACATCAGAATGATTCTGGAACTCAGCGAGTCAATGAAGAAAGATACAAATTTGTAGGAAGTGGAGACAATATGTTCAAATGAGAAGTTAAGGACTGAATAAAACAGTACTGTATATTCAATGAAATATTATATCCAATGGACAGTTTAAAAATCCCCTTGACTTCACCATTGAAAGCAAATATGGAAACTTAACTAAAATTTTACATGACATGTTTTCAAGACAGAACCTGCCTTTTGGGGATACTTCCTAAATAAATTGTACTCTTTTACAACTCCATAAAACAGTTGTGTACATGTATTTTTTAAATGAATAAATGTTAAACATTGTGATGTTGAATTTTGATTCTGTAAAGCAATTGAATAACAGCAAGCCATCCCTAAAAATGTTCATTTTGTTTTCTTGAAAATTCCTTAAGAATAGTATTTTATTGGAGGAATTATTTTTCCTCTTTATCATGTGCTTTTCTTATGTGCCTTGGAATAAAGTTTTGTTTCAATTACATCTTGGTGTTCTTTTTTCAGTGTCCAGTTTCATCCTGAACACAGTCCTGGGCCAGCAGATTTGGAGTCTTTATTTGACGTGTTCTTGGATATTGTCCGTTCCAAACCCGAGGAAAGAGGCAACTTGGTGGGAAGACTTCGCAAGCATTTATTGTCCGGAGCTTCCATTTTGACTCCGCCTGTTGATCACCCTGTAAAGAAAGTCCTTGTGTTGGGATCTGGAGGGCTGTCCATAGGTCAAGCTGGGGAATTTGATTATTCTGGATCTCAGGTAAGCTGGTGTACAGCTGTAGAATGTTCACATGTTCCACGGAGAATTTCTCTGTCCTAATATTGAAGAAATCTATTTTAATCTCAAATACGATATTCTTCATAGTGCATTCTGTTTTGAATTTTTAAAATTGTGTGATGGTAAGATTATTTCTCTTATTTTCCTCCTCCTGAGTTTTATACATAAGAATTATTTATAAATTTTTGAGTTACAGATGACTTAATGATTAAAAGAATTTTCTCCTTGTATTTGAAACAGTGTGTTTGGTTTACTTTCTGTGAGAAGCAGAGGGCTAGACACACCACGTTTTGGGGGGTTAGAGTGGAAATACTTTGAACCATTTGTATGTATAAGATGGAAAGAAGATTTTTTGTTTAAAAAATTTAAAACTGAATAACTTCTGTAATTGTATTTTCATGATATTTTACATTTATGAATAGATGTGGTAGTTTTATTAATTATTCTGAGAAAATACAGCAAAAATAGATACAAAACCTGATTCCTGTGGTGAATTGATTTGTTTGAGTTTGTTATTATTATAAATCTCTTTCACCTGATTAATTTAGCAAATCTGCTAGTTTTTCAGCAAGTTTAAAAGTACTTAAATAAAATAACAAATTACAAGTGGTTTTCTGATTCAATTGTGCATCTGAATTTTTATTTTTTGCTTACTAGTGCAACTTTTGATGAACAAGTTTATACTTCTACTCACATAGTTTGGGAACTAATGTGATAATTTTTCTCAATATTTATGGATATTTTACTTTGGTATATTAAATACTAATTAATAGATATTGTTTCGCAGTTTGCCAATGCCCTCAGAGCTATTTTCAATGCGATACAAGAAGCGATCATGTCCACCTATGAAATTGAAAAAGCTTTCGCTGAGTAAATAAAATATTAACTGCAAGGCAGTATCTTTTTTTTTATATATATTTTATAATTCAGTCAAATTATCAATTAACTAACTTCTTTACTTATAATTAATAGTTTGAATAATTCATTGAATTTTAATTGTTTTCTTTGAGCATTTTGCTTTGGAATGATTTAACTTGTGAATATATGTATAAATGTCTGTGTAAGTTCTATTTTGTACATACTTCTCTATAAGTACATGGGAACCATTGTAGTTAAGCAAATTCAATTTCATGAGAATAGGTGTATTTCAGGAATGAATTGAGAGACTGAACCTATTGTAGAAAGTTCATGTGATATTGCTGTTATCATATTTTGAAGTACCTTTATCTTATAAAATTAATTAAATATCACTTCCTCCTTATACTATTCTAGGCTATAAAGGCATTGAAAGAAGAAGGCATCACTACGGTTTTGGTTAATCCAAACATTGCTACAGTACAAACATCAAGAGGTCTTGCTGACAAAGTTTACTTTTTGCCTGTTACTCCAGAATATGTTGAGCAAGTAGGTTTATTGTATTTTATCAGGGTTGTCTTCTTATTTGTGTATGTTAGTACATTTTCATGGACAGAAGATGAGTATACATATTTTGTGTGCAAACTAGTATTGCAATTTATTTTCTTAAATCTTCAGGTCTGTTTCAGGGCATATTGTAGGTAACAGTTTCTTTTGTAATTGCTTAGGTAATACGCTCCGAACGTCCAGATGGTGTGCTCCTTGCTTTTGGTGGGCAGACTGCATTGAACTGTGGTGTCAAGTTGCATGAAACAGGAGTTTTGAAGGAATACAATGTGAAAGTTCTTGGAACCCCAATTGAGAGTATTGTAGATACAGAAGACAGAAAGAGATTTGCCGATCGTATGTCTGAAATTAATGAACAAGTTGCCCCTAGTGCTGCTGTATATTCTGTCCAGGAGGTTTGTGTTTTTAATGATAAATTGTAATTATAATTAATGATATTTAAATTAAAATTAATTCATTTCTAGGTACTGTGGATTAATTTCTTCTTTAAATTGCAAATCTAATTGAGGCCTTTTTCTGGGTGTATCGAATTCTCTAGCATTTCCTGTCACTTCTTGTATTCCGTCTTCACTACAGTGAAACCCCTTTAAAAGAGACATCTGGGGGAACAGAAATTTCTCTTATAAGTGGAAAATGGGGTTTTAATAAGTTGAACCTAACTTTACATATTTATATTGAATTAGGATGGTTATAATACAATACTTATTTCATTCATCAAAAGATACTTGAGCTCAATCATGCAGATTTACAGTGTTTCATATATCTTTTACACTTGTATGTATATTTGTTTCTAACATTACACGAACAAAAATTAGAGAAAATGAAGTTTGCGTGGATGAAATAAGGTAGACAGTAAGGTCCCCATTAATGCACACAAGCAAACACTCGTGTAGGGAAAATTATACCATGGTAATATAAAATATGTTGCCACAAAAATGTAAGTCAGTGAGTTTTCAATTGCAGTGGTCACATGACTAACAGCACCGTATCTGTCCCAATGGTACATGTAGGAAAACTATGCAAGTGCACTACGTAGTGAAGGTAACTGCATTTTCAGAGGTTGTACTAGTACACTTTTTCTACAGTTGCAGAGTGTGCTGACGCTGATGCTACGCAGAATGATATGTTAATGCACATGCCGGGATATCATTGAAATTTTGGGAAAAATTACACGGGGTTCAGAATTCACTGAATGTTCTGTCCACTATAAGTGGAAATCTGTTATAAACGGGTCTTGGTAATTGTGGTGCTTTAGCAACATTATCAAAGCATGATAAATTGAAAGACGTTTCTATGTTGCTCATTTTTTTTTATTATTGGTGTTAAAAAGCTTTTTCGGCTGCATAGCAACCATCGTCAGTAANTTTATTTTTATTATTTTATTATTGTCATCTTATGTACATTTATATTTTCCAGTGTATGTTACTGACGATGGTTGCTATGCAGCCGAAAAAGCTTTTTAACACCAATAATAAAAAAAAATGAGCAACATAGAAACGTCTTTCAATTTATCATAAACGGGTCTCTTTATGTCTGGGAAATAAAAGTATAGCTTCTATATGTTCATTCTCAGGACCTCAGGTATTCTTTGCTGTAAGTGAGTATCTCTCATATGTGGGCTCTTATAACTGGGTTCTGCTCTATACTCTTCCACAATACCATTCATAATACATTTCTCAATCCTCTGTCTAGGCTCTTGAAGCTGCAGAGAAACTTCAGTACCCTGTCATGGCCCGTGCTGCGTTTGCGTTGGGTGGATTGGGTTCAGGCTTCGCACATGACCCAGATGAACTGCGCTCTCTTGCGACACAAGCTCTGGCACATTCCAGTCAACTGATTGTTGACAAATCATTGGCTGGTTGGAAGGAGGTTGAATACGAAGTTGTTAGAGATGCTTATGACAATTGTGTTACGGTAAGATTCTTAGCTCATAAATAAATACCATCTTAAGTCTTTTTATAATCCTTAATTAATATTTTGTAATTCTGGTATCACTTCTGTTGAATTCTGTGCTGTATAAAAAATTCTTTTGGTTTTTGTAGATGTAGAGAGTGTTAATTAAGACATTGAAAAAATACATTAATTTTTAAATGCAAGTTTCTGATCATTGTGTTATATAATCTTTGTAGTTTCTTATCATTGTATTATTCTGTTATACACTCTTGAGGTTTGATAATTTTTTTCCCCACAAAAATTTAGGAATAATAAAATATTTATACTTATGTGTTCTGCTCCATATTTTAATTTAAGCGTTGGTAATATTTATTATTGTAATTTTCCTTATTCTTGTGTATTGGGAACATTTCCTAATTTATCTAGAGAACAATGATTGCATATGTTTTCATTATAAGTTTTTTAGTAATATATATAATAAATTATGTGGAATTTTGTATGTCACTTGTTGATTGTTTTTTTCCAGAGATTCAAATAATGAAACCATTTTTACAATCTTAAATCTTTTTTCTCAGTATTGAAAATTTGTATGTCCCACCCTTAATTTTTTCCCATTAGTTTTAATTATGATTATTACATGAATTATGACTTGAAAGTTTTCATAAACTTTCCATTTTTACTCTAGGTTTGCAACATGGAAAATGTGGATCCATTAGGAATCCACACTGGAGAATCCATAGTAGTAGCTCCATCACAGACTTTGACCAATGTCGAATATAATTTGTTACGAACCACTGCATTACGTGTGGTTAGGCATTTGGGAGTAGTTGGTGAATGTAACATCCAATATGCTCTTAATCCTACTTCAAGACAGTTTTATATTATTGAGGTAGGGTGGAAATTTTCCTGTTCCTTGTAAAAGTAAAAGCATTAATTAAATTTAGCATTCAGTGTTTGGTTATTGTATTTATTCACTTTGGTGTTAAATGATCTTAGACATTCTAGAGCTCTATTATGGTATGTTTTTTTAATTCGTGGTATTCTTTGCAGGTGAACGCTAGACTTTCCCGTTCATCTGCTTTGGCTTCCAAAGCAACTGGTTATCCTCTAGCATATGTTGCTGCTAAATTAGCTTTAGGTATGGCTTTACCTTCTTTAAGAAACGCAGCAACTTGGGCTACAACTGCTTGTTTTGAGCCTAGCCTGGACTACTGTGTGGTCAAAGTACCACGTTGGGATCTGTCTAAGTTCCAGAGAGTTTGTACCAAGGTATGCAAGATCTTTTGTTGATGTTTATTCATATTTATGTTTGTTCATATTGGTTGATTGTTTAAAATCAGGTTATACAAATGAATAATAAACTATTTGAAAAAAATAATGTGCACTAATTATTTTGTCAATAAATTATATTTCTTATTTCTTTATTAATTAATCAAATGTATCATGAAGGGAGAAGATATTGTAGTTATTTTTTTATATGATTCTTAATAAATTCATGCTTCCATTCTCAGGCTTATGTTGCTACGGCTACCTGGTATAGTAAATTTATGAGGAGAGAAAACATTTGTAAATGATAATGCTCAGAAATCCTTTGAGTTGTTCTGACATGTGGCCTAAGTAAGAAGTGTTGATTTTTTAATTGTGTACCTTTGTGTTGTGTGCTGCTTTTCAAATTTGTGTGATTGAAAGTTTAGTTTTAGATGTTATTTATTCTTGAGAAGATAGTTGTCAATAATTGTTAGAAGAAAAAAAAGCATGAAGCAAAATTATATAAAAATAATATTTTGAAAAGCTTATAGAAATTCAATCCACTTCGTGTCAAGTATCTCAAAAATAAAAATTTTCCCGTTGCATGTATTTTTCGTATTTATTAATTTTTTGTGTTATTTTATTTTTGTTGTTTGTGATTATTTTTTAGTGTAGTTATCCCTTAATTGTGAAGCTTGTTAGTATAACATTATGTTTGAGTAAATATGTTATGCATGCAATAGTCTTGCATTTTTTAAATGCTTGGGCATAAAGTCTATTTATATTCCTATCCAATGTATATTTATGTTAGAAAACAATGCATGCTTACCGAGTTGCATCTTGCAAAAATTATCATTCACTTTATAAATGCATCACTACTTGACTAAATACAGGTCCTTTATTTCAAAGTCATATGTTGTTTAAATGAAGCACAGTCGCACAGTCTTGTAACTTATTCAACTTTGTTGCAGTATAGCTCACATTGTTGTGAATAAAAATTGGATATTGGTAATAAAAGTAACCTAGATTAACCAGACATGAGGGCCTGAAAAATGTGATGGTATTGTATTTATAGGTATTATAAGTTTGCAAGTTGACGGTACATATTCTTATTGTGGAAGCTGATACGAACTAAGGACTTCTGTTTTACTTAATACATTGATAATGCAGTCGATTTATTCTGTACAGTTATAAAGAATTTTTTAACATGCCACCAAATTTATTATTTTCACTGGTCTTTTTACAAGAGCTTTTTCAGTTACATTTTGGCAAATACTTGCTGTTAAAAAATGTAATAATATTTCACCATCATTAATGAAAATTCTTAGTTTTTATTATAAAAAGGAAAGATAGATAAAAATTTCATGTAATTTAATTTTGAATTTAGTAAAGCAGAATATTGGCAAAATTTTTATTATAATTTTATATATCAAGTTATGTTCTGATTTAAAATATGTCATGTACTCATTTATGTAAATGGACACTAATCTGTAAATTAGAAGCAAATAAATATATAAATAAATAAATATTATTCTATAAAATATTTAAGTGTTAATTCAACCAACAAGTTTCTCTGTCCAGAGGTCTGGGCATTGGTTTGGCAAAATTGATGTTGGATGCTGTACATTATTACTGTAGAATGTTCTCTGAATGATTTCAGTAACAAGCATGAATCACGCTAATTATAAATTATTGGAATAAGAATAGATATTTCCATAAACTGTTCTCTAAAAGTATGCTGATGAAAAACACACTCCTTTTTAAACACGAAAGACCATTGGTTGAATTACAAAACATAAAAGAAGTACCGAAAAGTAATGTACATGGAAATTTTAACTCAAAATTTAGAAGATCTAAGTGGGTTTGTGTTTCTTGGCACCCTGAGTGACATGTCAAGTTTATTGATGACAATAGTAATGTATTCATGTAAATGATGAGGTTTTCTTTTAGTAGGTCTGCTGTATAAAGTTTGGTTTGTTGTTTGTGTTTTGCATACATAAGTACATTTCCATCATTTACAAAAAAAAAAGTGAAAATTCTGAAGAAGAAGAAGAAGAAGAAGAAGAAGAAGAAGAAGAAGAGAAAAACTGAAGAAGTTCTATTATGCTTTAAAAAAAAGAACTGTCCCTATATGAAATGAGTAGCTGAGTACATACCCTTACATTGATGAAAAATGTTTTTGTAAATGTTTAATTCTAGAAAATTTCTAGGAATACTAAGTTGACAGGTCATAGTGAGTCTTACAGTTTCAAAATTGCTGAGAACATTTATTGTCAGTCAGCTATCTATTTGCGACTCTGGAATTACACAGTCAAAGAAACATGTCTGCGTTAGAAGACATGGAAGGATTAGATCCTCACATGTGCACCATGCTTACTTTGGTTTTCACATTTATTCATACTTCCTTACTTGAGATTTCATATTTATTATTGCGTTGATTGAAATTAAATTTGTGAAAATCTTTTGCAATTAAACTAATGATAATGAACATGGAAATTAATTAAAGAATACTCTTTATTATATTTTTGTCCCAAGATATTGAAATCCAATATTTTTCTTTCTAATACAAATGTATTTATACCCTTCTTGCAAAACTTTTTATTTAAATGTATGTTTTTCTAATAAATTAATTCTGCTCTTAGATAGGCAGCTCAATGAAGAGTGTCGGGGAAGTGATGGCTGTAGGTCGTCGTTTTGAAGAAGCGTTGCAGAAGGCATTGAGAATGGCTGATGAAAGAATTACGGGATTTGACCCTCAAGCCCATCCACTTTCTGATGAAGAATTAGAATCTCCTACTGACCGAAGGGTTTGTTGATATCACTTTCCAAAATTCGGAGATACTTATCGAAGTACTTCTTGTGCTAATATCATTGGAGACTTGAATGGTTTTGTTCAAGACCGATGATGTAATACAAATATACATAATTTTCACGTAGTCTTGGTTTCTTTCATGCTATAATTTTTGCAGAAACCAAAATCTAATTTTAGAATCCTGGAATACAAGTTGGAAATAAATTTTATTATTTTCAGATCTTGGTTATTGCAGCAGCATTGCACTCGGGATATTCTGTTGATAGGTTATATCAGCAAACTAGTATAGATCGATGGTTTTTATGGAAAATGAAAAATATTATTGATACTCAAGCTGAGTTGGAAGCTGCGGGCAATATGACGGAACTTACAGCTGCCTTACTCCGAAAAGCAAAGGAGTTGGGTTTCTCTGATCAACAAGTTGCTAGCTATGTAACGAGCACAGAACTGTCAGTACGATCTCGGCGACTGGAATATGGTATGGGTCTCCCATTAAACATTTAAAATAAATACTGTAATATTTAAATGTCTTATGGTTTCAGGAAACCATTTTAAGTTCAGTATCCAATAGATTATGTCAGACTTGTCATGTTATTGTAGTAAGGTTTTCATTTTTTACTTTCTCATATACATAGTATATAGAAACTATTGTAATCATGAAAAAAATTGAAAGTGAGATTTTGATGGAAATACCCATTTTGGCGATATTTGATTCTGAAAAAGTGGTGGTTTTTGGCATAACGTTTGTCCATCCATCTGTCCATCTGTGTGCAGCGATTCTGAGTAAACTGATGAATCGATTTAATTCACATTTCATATTTATGGTAGAATTTACTTGTTGTCAATGCACATGCTCTATTATTTTTTATTTTTTTTTAACTTTAAAACAAAGGGTACTTCACACGAAAGTCAAAGTACTCTTTTGAATGTTTCTCAAAAATGGCTCCAATGATTTTGCTTAAATTTTCTGTACATAAAGTACAACTATGCATTACATCCACATTAGCTGTATTTCGCTTGAAAGTTTGCTATAGAAGCATTAAAATAATTTCTGTTTGCAACACCTACACATTAGTTAACTGTTTCAAGAAGCTTGAATAATATTTAGCAGTGTAAATGGACTAAGCAGACGTAAAATACACTTTTTGTAAACTGAAATGAAAGATATGATAACAATAAAATACATAGAAGGCCAGTAAATGCACTGCAGATAAGAAAATACATCAGTTTTTGTCTACAACAAAATTACATTTACGTAACACTTTTATGATGTCTATAATACTGACATGTCGCTATATGTTTTGAAATAATATTCTGAATATTTATTTTACTTTCAAATTTCAAATAGACAGTAATAAGTTCGTGTAGTGACTTTGAGCATGAATAGAGCTCTAGAAGATGCCAAAATATAGAGGACCACGCCAGAAATGAACCTTTCACTCTAGAATTTTTTCTCACTCTATGCTGCAGACAGAGTAACGTATATGTGCACTAGTTGTCATATGTAATGTGATTGACATGATTGTATTGTAATGTGAACAGGAATTACACCTTGGGTGAAACAGATAGACACTGTTGCTGCTGAATGGCCTGCCTCTACAAATTACTTATACATGACTTACAATGGATCTCACCATGATATTAATTTTCCTGGTGGTCATGTCATGGTATTGGGTGAGTGTTCTTGATTTCTTATTCTCTCATAATTTATTTCAGTTCTTTCATTTATGCTTTTATTTTTATATTTTTTAATGTGCTATCCTTTTAACTCATTTACATAATGTCACAAGCTGGTCTCGTAGTAATTGTGCAAGACAAAATGTCTAGCAATCTGTGTTCAACTGTGAACATTATATATATTTACTAGTAATACTGCTTGCATAGTCTCAAGCATGTTGAAAGCGCACATGTTCTCAGTAGGTCTGTAAAGATACTGAATATCCAAAGTACTGATATGATCAGACATAAAAATAACCTCCAACATTTTACAAGAAATATAAACAATTTTTCAATCTCAGCACACCATTTAACCTCCTATAGGAAAAAAATAATCATATAAGGGAGCTCTCTTTTTCTAACAAACTACTAAAAATAAATATTCATAAAAAGTTTAAAAGTGAACTTATTGCATGACTAAAATGTAATCCATTTTATACAGAAGTTGAATTCTTAGATTGGGGCAGGGAATGTCCTGTCCAGTGTCTACGAGCTTTAAAACATAATGCTCATTTTGGAAGCTTCTGTTGAAAGTTAGTCATTCAGGATGAAAAATGTTTAGTTGTTGCAGACTGTCTTGAAAAACTTGAAGAACAATATGATTGAATATTTTTTGGAATAATAATTTACTTGTCTTTTAAAAACATATTTGTTTTATTGAATGATTAATAATTTAATTTTACTTTCATATTTTATACAAGTTTCTTGATATCATTAAATGTGTCGCTTAATATTTTAAATTTAATTCCTTTTGTGAGAGGATTTTTTCTTCTTTCATCTGTTTGATCTATGATGTTGAGATTAAATTTTTTCTCATATTGAGGGTAGATAATTCATACTATGAAAACTTTCTCAGTAATTATGAATTATATTGTATTTTTGTGAAATATTTTAATAGTACGCATTTTGTGATTATGAATTTCAATGACAAATTGTAATATTTGATATATGATACACGAGTCTATCTCTATTAACATGCTTAGAAGGAACAAAGAAACAAAGGACTTTTCGAAAGATGATAGTCAATTTTTGTGGAATATCAATGCGTTTTGAGAACATAATATGTATGTTTTTCTGTCCATTGTTGTTTGAGTTCACATGTCATTTGCTACTCCAGGGGTGCCAACTGTATATTGTGTTGTGAGTTATTTCTTGATTATATTTTAAGATATAGGCATTATATTGCTTCTTTCTATAATTACTGCATTATAGTATTAGGGAAAAAAGTAAGTTCAAATGAAGAATAAAAATATTTTTTAATTTTAATTTTTATGCATTTTTTTTAAACATAAGAAGTCTGAGTCTAAAAACAGACAAGAGTTTTTAAAAAGAATTCATTTTGTACAAAATTTGGTTAGCAATAATCTGGTTAGAAAATTGTGAAAATTTAATTGTTATATCCAGAAGTTCTAAAACTTAATATTAGGCACTCTCCTATTTCTAGGAAGCAGTGCTTGTGAGCATCTCTGAGGTCGTATCATAAAAATTCATGAATAGGAATAATGATGTTCCTGTTCACTAGGATGGTTCTTAAAAAATACTTTTGAAATTTGGACAGGGTATTCTCACATTTTGTTTAATATTTTAAAATAACACTTCCACAAAAATTTCAGAATTTTAAAGCATGACTTTATGTATATTTCTAAGTTACAATATTTTTATGGTAGCTTTATTTTGAGACAACAAATGGGGGGAGGGAGGCTTCATCCAAAATATGTGTTTATTTCTTAAGATAGTCTTAAAAAGGTTGAGAATATCTGTCTTAAACCAAAAACATGTATCGAAACCAATTGCTTCTGCCAGTCCTGCAGAAACTGGAAAAACATTACCGCAATGGTTAAGTGAAACAAATTTATTGAAAGCATTCAGAGGATGTATGGTTTAAGACTCAAAATTTTAAGTTATTGAAACTAATATTATTCAGGAATTTGGCACCAATAACTCATAATATAATGAATAAAAACATACTTCTCAGATCATTAAATTAGTTAATACTTTTCAGTTGGAAATATGTTTGCTGGGGACGTTATTCCCATTGTCAGTCTAGTACAGGTTCCTTCAACTGAAGTTCAGTCGCGCTTGGATGTTGGTAAAACATGCCCTAAAAACATGTTGCCTGATGAAACGTATTAACTAATTTAGTGAAGATATGTAATAATTATATGATCATGTATTTGGTTCAAAATGCCAAATCATTACTTTTGTCTTTCATATGATCATATAGAGTTTGTAACTGCTTTTTGACAATGAATTCATTATTCACTTTTTTTTACTATGTATTGATAAAGAATGTGTTTCTACAGGTTCCGGTGTATATCGCATAGGAAGCTCCGTTGAATTTGATTGGTGTGCAGTTGGTTGCTTGACTGAGCTTCGTCGTTTGGGCTATAAGACTGTAATGCTGAACTACAACCCTGAAACTGTGAGCACAGATTTTGATGCAAGTGATCGCCTATATCTTGAAGAACTCTCTCTTGAAAGAGTGTTGGATGTATATAATTTGGAAATTCCTGATGGATTGGTTGTCAGTATGGGTGGTCAATTACCTAATAACATTGCTTTGGATCTACATCGACAAGGATGTCGTGTGTTGGGCACATCTCCGGATTCTATTGATGGCGCTGAAAATCGTTTCAAATTTTCTCGCATGTTAGACCGCATTGGTATTTCTCAACCTAGGTAGATAGTTTTTAAATTCTTAATAACATTAGTGTTTTTGGTAAAAGTACCAGAAATAGCTAAAATATTTTTAAATCGTACAGTAATATTAATTAACTGTCTCATGATTTGACATTTTAAAAACTATTGATAAATGATGTTCTATGCATATTTATGAATAGATGCGTGAACATACAATAGAACCACTTTTAACCGGTCTGGTTGGGACTGAAACCCTGGCCAGTTAATCTGAGGTTCCCATGATAAATCAAATTTCATTCTAAAAGAGCCTAAAATTTTGTCAGAATAAACAAGCAAATGAGACATCATTGCAAGTATTTTATTGTACTGTTTGTGCATGTGTACATCAATGGACACCAAAAAATAAACATCACAAACTTATGTATACTTTGAAAACTTGCTGTATGTACAAAACTTAATGAATGTATGTAGAGAAAAAGAAACTGTTCCACAGGATAGGTCAGTTAATCTGAAGACTGATTGATATGGTTAAGAGGGGTTCTACTGCAATATGTTTCATTTAAAAAATATAAAATTTTGAGCATCTGTTTTACTTGTTAGATGGAAAGAACTGACAAATTTGGCATACGCAATGGAATTTTGTTCTGAAGTTGGTTATCCTTGTCTTGTTCGGCCATCGTATGTGTTGAGTGGAGCAGCCATGAATGTTGCACATACTCCTCAAGATTTAGAAGCATATCTGCGATGTGCATCTGATGTTAGCAAGGAACATCCTGTGGTTATATCTAAGTTCATAGTGGAGGCAAAAGTAAGTTTTCAAATTCAACTTTTCACCTCTTACTTGTTAGTAGAAAGAGGAGATAATATGTTTACCTGTCCTCAGGAAATCGATGTGGATGCTGTTGCTGATGATGGTGTGCTGATTTGCATGGCAGTGTCGGAGCACGTAGAGAACGCTGGAGTGCATTCAGGTGATGCCACTCTGGTGACGCCACCTCAAGACATTAATCCTCAAACACTTGCAAAAATCATGAACATCGGACGTGCTGTTGCTGGCTCTTTGGAAGTGACAGGACCTTTCAACATGCAACTCATTGCGAAGGTAAAAGATTTTCAATTTATTTATTTATATATAAATATATGCAGTAATGTTTTGTATTTTGTCAAGTTTCACATGTTTCTTATTTGGTTTTCTCTTTTAGGATAATGAACTGAAAGTGATTGAATGCAATGTTAGAGTATCACGCTCTTTCCCTTTTGTATCAAAAACTCTTGATCTTGACTTTGTGGCCATTGCAACTCGTGTGATAATGGGTGAACATGTGGAACCTCTAGACGTGCTCTCAGGATGTGGTCGTGTCGGAGTGAAAGTTCCTCAATTTTCATTTTCACGATTAGCTGGTGAGTATAAATTATTTAGTTAATTCACTGGAATGTATCTGTGCTTGTATGTGAAGAAGGGCGTGTTTATTGTAACAATAAATCGTGAATTTAGTGTTTTTTCAAATCTTATGATTTTTAAACACTGTACTCAGAATAATCTATAGTTCGATAATAACTTGTACATGTAAATTTACAAACATATTTGCGTTAAATTACAAACATATTGACATTATATATGTATTATAACTCGCAGCTAACTTTTTATCTTATCTAGGAACTTTTGCTGAAATTTTTGAATCCGCCTCTGCCTTAGGGCCCTTGATCGGAATTGATGGGATGGTCCCTTGCTTGCTTCCGGAGAGTAAATTAGTTTATTGTCCTCCACGTGGTCATACGCAGTCTGTACTGTTTTTTGACAATAAATTTAAAATTTAAAGAAGAAGGAATTGTGTGTTTAACTTCTGATACAATTATGCTTGATCTGTTTACCATTCGCCAATTTATTTATCTACTAAACCAATTAATATACATACTGCTTTATGAAAGGATTCATTCAAATAGTATCCTTGGAGAAGTGTTTCTCCAATAGAAGATCACTACTCTTCTCACTTTCAATTTGTGTAGAAAAGACTAAACTTGTAATTATAGATTCTCTGTCTTGCATTTTATTACAGGTGCTGATGTAATGTTAGGGGTGGAAATGGCTTCCACAGGAGAAGTTGCATGTTTTGGAGAAAATAGATACGAGGCATATTTGAAAGCCATGATGTCCACTGGCTTTGAAATTCCTCGCAAAAACATAGCTATTTCTATCGGTTCCTTCAAGGTTGGTTTTAATTTTTTTTCATTTACATACTATCAGGAGGAATAATTGTCACAACTCATATTGCTGTTACTTAGTGAAAGTTGAATTTTTAGTACTTTTTTTCCCCATTGTATTGTACAGTTAGTTTTAAATTTTTACTCACATTGCAATTAATATTTGTTTCATTAAGAGATCAAAGTAATGATAGTGTTCGGTTTTGCAAGAAAAATATTTTGTTTTACTTGAAGTGACTCAATAGAAACTCGTCACATGTATTCTCAATTTGTGTTCAAGTAATGTTATATTATTATTTTTTTAATATCAAATCAACAATTGAATTTCAATAAATTGTGATGTATACATTTAGTTCCAAATCTTAGAAAATGCTATTCAGATAAGTTATTTTATTTCTTTAATTTTTACAGCATAAAATGGAAATGCTTCCCAGTGTACGTTTATTGAGTGAAATGGGCTTTAGTTTGTATGGGAGCTCTGGAACTGCTGATTTCTATCGAGAACATGGTGTTCAGGTAAGTGCCTAAAAATTGAAGAACAGTTCAACATTACTGTTTGGAATTGTGCTTCCAACCTTTTTGTTTTTGAGGTTGTGGATTGAAAGAGTATGGGAAAAAAATAAGTTCAGGGGAAAAAAAATTCTATTTTTTTATTCCATTCATAAAAGAATGAAAATTTTATCAGTCATGTATAAAATACATTTAGTGTGTACATTCATGCATTCAAACAAGGAAATTGACAATTGTTCTTAAATTAGACATTCAAAACTTAAGTCTCTCACATTTAACCCTCTGTCATAAGTTATAAACTACAAATATCAGTAATAACTAGAATTCTTTATTATTCTTAAAAGTGACCTGCTAGTAGATTTGAATGCAAGCGCTTCATAATTTGACTATAGTCACTCATCTACTTAATTTCACTGGTTTCTTCCTAAGTTTGGAAAGTTCTGATTCAATTGACAACTGATTAAATTTCTTCAGATCAGTTGAATATGAGAATGAAGAAAAAATCACACATGTCACATTAAATTAAACTCTAGACATTCAGTAAAGACAAAACACTTTAATTGAATCACATTAAAAAAATATATTTTGTATAGTACAAACTAATTTTTACATTTTCTTGCATTAAAATATGTACATTTTTAGTAAGGATGTAAGGGCTAGTAAGACATTAATTTTTGGAAGGATACTTTTAGAGTATTGAAACTCAATTACATTCATTGAATGTTTGCTGTCTTTGAAGGATGTTATGTTTTGAAGTTTAAATATGTTTTTTTAGGAACTTGAACACTTGTTTATGGAGTTCACAGTCTCATATCAAGATCATCCTCTTCCTCTTCTTCATTTATTCCATCAAATACAGCTTCATTTGTATCATTTGCCTTTGTGTCTTGAGTGGACACAATTTCAGAGACTGTGTGCTTTTCCGATTCTAACTCTGTAGTATTTGCTCTTGTCTCTAAAGGAACTTCTATGTCTTTGTCTAAAGATTCTGCTGTTGTTTCTTTCTTGGTGTTAGTACCGCTTGTGCTGGAGTTGCTTGTCTTTCTCTCGCCAATTGAAGCATCATTTAAACTGGAGTTATTTCCATCGGTAGATGATTTGTGTGTGTCTGTCTCCTCATCTTCTACCTTTCTTTCTTCACTTTTCTCCTCGGTAGTTCCAACTCGCAGTACAGCTAGCTCTGCATGGACCTAGAACAATGACATGTTCAAGACATGTTCATTTCCAAATTTCCTGTGGCTCAATTCATTCTCTTAACTTGTTCTACAGGTGTATAGTTTCTAGTATTTCTTCTTCTATATTTATAACTTATTAGGGATGCAATGAATTTAAATTTTGTAGCAGGTAAAAAATAAATGAAATCTTTTTGTATATTTCTATGTTCAGGTGTGAATGATGATCTAATATATAAATGCATAACGCAAAAGCGTGTCTGTATGTCTGCTACCTGATCACGACTAAGCCACTGATGCGATTGTGATGTAATTTGGCAAGGGTATAGTTTAGGTGTCCAGACTGAACATAGGCTAATGTTTTTTTTTTAAGTGTGATAAGAAAGACAGAAATTGTTTTTGACAATAAAGGTCTATAAAATCGTGGAAAAAAGAGTTATATTTGCTTACGCTGCTAAAATGGTTAGAAAAAGGTGACAACTATGCATAATAATATTGTTTGCCCAGAAGAATTCTACAAATAAGTACGCGACAGCATATGTCTGCCTACAAAAATTAACCTAAATTATCGGTAAAACATTATTATGAAAAGAAGTTTAAAATGCTTCAATTTAAGAGAGTTATTTTAAAAGGGAAAAATAAATCATCATCATATTTAATGAATTATTTGTTTTGTGTGTTTAACAAAGATAAAATAACATCTTTAAATCATAAAATTTTGACAAATAGTTTAGAATTTTAATGAAATGATGCAGCTGCGTCATGCCCTGAAAGGGAAAATTTGACTGGTGCAGCTCCTGTGAGATGATGCATACTGTCACATATTAAATTTGTATTATAATGAATTTGAAAAATTAGAATGCTGTACATGTTTCTAAAAACCAGTAAGTAAAAGTATTTTGATAACACAGTACAGTTAGATTTTATTTTTTCTTGAGTAAAAGAAAATTAGTCCAGTGCAACACTAATCAGCTAGTTTTATTATAAATTGTGATATTTAATTGTTGTTGCATATGCACAATGATTACAATGTTATGAAATTTTAAATCTAATTGTTTATGTTGTGTACTTTGTCAAGATGAATAAAGTTAAAACAAAAGAAATATTCCCAAAGTTACTCTGGGAACTTGAGTGCTGTGTACACTGATGAAACATGTTTCAGTCACTTTTACCACGTCATCCGATGATGATGATTGTGTCTTGAGGTAGTGGCAGCAAAATAAAGAGAAACTGCATAATAGCAGTCATAGTTGCCTGAGAATAAAGTTCTGATGATGTGAAATTTCAAGTTCTAAGAACATCAAAGCCTACATTTTTATAACATAAACATAGCTTTTATCTTAATGTAATTTTCAGTTCCAACACTTTGTGAAACTTAAGTGACATGAAATCCATTTTATTCAGATTCGAATACTTCCCCACTTCTTCTTGCTTTATTGAGTTGAGAAAACTCCCCATTTCTCACAACTCCAATACAATTTCTTCTTTTACAGAAAATATCACAATTTAATCATACGAAACTCATTTTGTATGGTATGAAATGTAGTGTGCTCTGCACCTTACAGTGGAGTCACTAGAAATTAATATTTATTAATATTACACAATATTTTAAACATTTTTGGCATTTTTTAAATAATTTACTGTACTTTATTCTGTAGTTGAATGAACAGTATTACCGGAGTCCTTCTTTTAACAGTATTCTTTCCTCTACTTGTAAACAGGTTTTTTGTCCTCCAATTACCGTATTTACCGGACTATAGTCCCCTCTTCTTTTTCGAAAAAATGACCTAAAAACCATGGAGGTTTTGAGGTAATTTTTTCAAATATTTGGAGTTTTATGATGTGTAAACTGCTTCATTTTGTGGGTGAAAACGAGGTAAGGGAACCGTCGAATACGTAACCTCACACAAAGAACATCGATCGATGATGGCGAGATTTGACGCCCATTCGAAGTGGAAACCGATTTGGTCCATGTCGTCTAGGAATGAAAGATTGCTGTCACCGTGCCGACCGTGTCACACGATTTTTTCTTGACAGGGATCTTCGACACTACAGAAGTTGAACGATCGAAGATGCTTCGACGCTAACTTCAAACTGCGAGTAAATAATTATGCTCAGATACTTCGAAATAAAGCAGTGGCATGAGAATTCGAAGTAGACCCGAAGTCCGTGTGGATCTGGCTATGTCAAGAGAAGTTGAACTGCACCAGTTAGCTTTAAAGTCCGTATGATTATACTTGCCGGAGCCAACCATTTCATATGAAATTTTGAATGCGTATTTCCCTTCAGAAAGACTTTGATTTTACTCAACTTAATTTTTTTTCTAAATTTTGCCTCCTTAAGTAAGGGGGGAGATTATATTCGTGTCAATACTGTAATTATTCCACCATTTTTGTTTTTAATTATGACCCTGTTCTGTAGGGGATGGATATGAGGGGTTTGGTATGTATCAACATGTCAGGTTCCTTTTCTTGCTTGCTTTTGTCACTTACCTCTGCAATGGTTGAGTATCTCCTGTTTGTGAACCCATCATCTTCATCTGCTGTCTCTTCCTCTTCAACGATGATGAGGCTCTCCCCTGATGTTGTGCCTCGTAATGTGAGTGATGGCACCGACCGCGGAATGTGTCGCGGTTCGTCGATTCCATCTGCTTCCTCGCTGTTCCCTGCCTCTGAGCGCGGAGGTAATCGCAAAAAACTGGTACGACGCACCTGACACAGAAAGCTTATATTATTTAGAAAGTCCAAGAAATCAGAAATTAATGAATAACCTCTTTTAATAGCTTGTGCCTAAAACTCCTGGCAAAAACGTAAAAGAAAAAATAACGTGAAGGAAAATTTTTGAGCAATGATGAAATGTAAGGTCTGACATATTCAATTACCATTGCTTCAAAACAAGAATTTGCTCGATGTATTTTGATGGGAAGGTTCTCTTTGATGAATTTTTTTCTTTGAGTGAAAGATGTATATAGATTCATAATTCATATCATAAACTGTTGTCAAGAATAAATTATATACCAACAATCTATATTCTACCAATGTATTCAAAAGTTCACATTTATTTAAATTGAAATTAAGAAACATTGAGTGTTAAGTTACTTGTTGCTTCCTCTTGTTGTTTTTATACTTCTGATGATTTTACTCTATTATTAGGGCAAAAATTTCTTCAAATTTTGTCAATTTGAATCAAAAATATATTTTTAATTATAGTAATCCTTGATGTACGATTTTTGTCATACAGATTGTGTGTGTAGAAAAAAGTCATGTGCTCTTCAGAAACACTTTTTGCTAAAAATGTATTCCCATTAGTAATAATCCTATTCATTACAACAAGGAATTATTGTATGTACATTTTATCTTAAGAAACAGACCAAAAATAATGAATTCATTGATATTAGTGTTTATTTCTGTTGAAAACTGGCGTAGTATCAATTCGGGCAGAATCCTGGTGGATGGGTATCACCAACCCACTGAACCGTGTGTACATGTACCTATCCTCCTCCTGACTCTGACTTCCGACCACTAAATTCAATCGATTTTTCATACAACAAAAATATAACAAAAGACTTAACGTAGAGATGGTATTGAAATTTTAAAGTTACCAATTTGTTTAAAGTCTAACGCATATATTTGTCACCCAAGTGGATCTCTATCATCCAGAGCTTAAACAGGGTGGCCGAAAAGTCTAGAAAAGTTTGGAAAACCTGGAAGAGTCAGGGAATTTGGCAAGTCAGGGAAAAATCATGGAAATGTCAAGGAAAAGGCAGAGAAGTATGTTAAATTAATTTTTTTCTAATTAATATCAAAGTTTTATACAGATGTAATTATTTTTCAGAATTCAAAAATAGCCATTTTTATCAATCCAAAGAAATGAAATGAATTGAAATTTGTATGATTACTTTAATTTAAATCTGTTTGCGACTAAATTCTTTAAAGTAACAAAATTTCACATGCAGAAGTGAAAAATCCCAAAAGTAAAAAACATATTGGAGATAATTTGACACTTTCTTGATAATTGACTTTAGTGAATAGGAAAAACATACTTCATGCTGTCAAAAATGCGTACGGTTGTTATTGAGACAAAACAAAAGAATACGCCTACCTACTGAGAATTAAACTTGGAGATAAAACTACTGAAATAAATCAAACACAACTGGGATTATGTGTGATTGTATTTTAGCATCATAATATTAATATATTAAATTAAACAATTACTTGATGACAAAGAAGATTAATTTTATTCAGGTTTGTGAATTTAAATTGTTCACTTAATTTATGTTTAGAGTGATAAGTATGTGTAAATAAACTTGTTCTTTTGTATTTTTTGCATTAGTTTTCCAATTTTGAAAACTGTTACAATTTGTTAATAATTTTCCTGTTATATAGTTATGGTCAACATTCTGTAAAATGTGTTCCACTCAGGGAATTTTTTTAGAAAAATACTGACCAGCCTGTAATAAACTGTATTGCTCTATCGGAGAGAACTGTCTGCTCCATTTTTAAATTTTAAGTTAATGCCGGATCACTTGTAATCAGTTGCAAATGTAATTGTTGTTCTTACCTTGATCTGGTCGTGGTGCGTCGTGTCCCGCGCCAGGTTGCACATTAGCTGGACCTTGTTGGCTCGCTGGCGCAAGTCGGAGACAACGGCGGGGTCGGCGTCTACAATCTCCTCCAAGAGGTGCGCCAGCCGCGCCGCTTGGCGTGCGCTGACCCGCGCCAGTCGCGGCCAGCCGCGCGACTGCGCCCAAGTGCCTCGGTCGACCAGCGCCTCCGACAGAGTCTCCAGCACGAGACGGCGTCGAAGCGAGTCCCAGATACGCGGGGGGACGACCTGCGACATGAGGACAAAGCGCGGAGGTTAAAATCTTTGTGATGCAAACTTATAAGAACCGGGATGGATCTCTAAAGATTTGTGTTTTGAATTGAAGTTGCGTATTCGTTGTTTCGACTGATTTTGTATAAAGCTATTTGTAGATTCCAAATATTACAAGAGCAGCTTATAGTTGTAAATTTAATAATGTATGAATTTATGAATGTACCACCTCTTTTTGTCGAAGCCCTATGTTATGAAAAGAACTGAAGGAAAGGGAACAGAGGAGAGACGACCCCTCTGCCCACAGCTTTTAACTGAACTGTTTAGTTTGTTGGCGACCCTTGCGACAACACGGGGAATTTGACAGGGCTACAAAGGGAAAATTCATTTATCTAGAAAGCTGTAGCATATACATTAACCGCAGCGTATCAAGAAAATACAAAAAATTAAAAAGATTGAGGTGCCGATTTACTTCGGTAAAGGTACCTCTATAGGATGCGTTATTGAACTACAACAGTAAATATAGTTGATTAACAGTTATTGTACGATTGGTGGAGACTTTGTACATCCATACCTTGAGATCAATGGAGTCGACGGAGGGTCTGCGTTCCACGAGCTGCTCCGCCGCCCGTTCCGCTTCCAACTGCCCTCTGAACTCTCTGGCCCATGCTCGCATCTCGTCGTTGTCGCTGCGTCCATCGTCACTCTCACGATCACTGTCATTGTAGATTTCCACTTCAGCATCACCCTCGTCCGTGGCTGCTTCCCTTCCGCCAGGGTCTGTGCGCTGCTCCTGCTGGAGCATGGACTCTTCTCCGTGCTGCAAACGATAGCAACACGATTAAACATTCTGTCTCTGGATGTCTCAAGTTTTGGATGAAAAAAAACGGCGATTTAATTCGTTCTACGAAGAACTCTACCTAAATAAACATAAACATTTTTATTTTGTTCACGGTCTTGGCCGGACCGGGAGTAAACATCTCCCTGGAATTTAATGAAAACCGGCACCATTAGGGAGGCCTCTTTTTTACAAAAATCGTATGGATGAAAAAATAAAACATGTTTCGCAGGTTTAATTTAAGAATATTATGGCCACAAAGATTAAAACAACAAAGTGTTTTACAATTTTACAGAACATTGAATTATAGCGTACAAAAACATACCGTGTCCTTGTCAATACAATATTTTCACGTTTTCTTCTTTTAGTTCTACGTCATCAATAATTTGGTTAAAGTCGAAGTTTGCTATAATTTAAATGTGTAATATTGTTTCGATAAATATCTAAACTATAATGTAATGTTTATATTTATATAAACATACATTTTCAGCATATTGATTAATAATTTTAAATTGAGAAAAAATCGGACGATGAAACTTTAGAACTTTTTTGATAATGTACTTCAATTTTCATTGCATTCAAGTTACTTCTTAAAATTTGTGATACATTCATCGTAAGGAACATAAAGTACTCTAAACAAACGTATGGTTCTTGGACCGTACAACTTTCAAAGCACAAGGTTCCGGTACAACTACAGATTCACCTCACCGAGGATATCACTAGATGGATTAAATGAATAATGTTGGAGTTTTTTTCTTGACGCGGAAAGTAGAAAAACGTTGTTTCTCCTGAACTTGAATTAGCTGCCTTGTTTTCTCATTTATATACATCCTTAATTTGAATTGGCTTGTTTGTTCTAAGAGTAAAATTCTGTTTGCAATTATACGATATTTCCTGGACGCGCTAAAATATTTTCTATACTTTTTCCAAGTTCTAGAATGAATTAAAAGACCTTATAGTTCTCTAAAATAGCTTATTTTAAAGGTTTCTCTAAAATTTGACCGAATTACACAATTAACATTGAATAGCGATAGGTTCGGAGAATAGCTCAGAACAGTTATCTTTTCAGAAGCATTTAATGCGATAAGGTAAAATTCATTATTTCCCTGTTGGCGAGACATTAATTATACTTAAAAAATAAACGAGCCTTAAGTGCCAGAATCCTCGAGATGTCAATTGTAGCCTTGGTTATTAATATGGGGGCTTGATTGATCGTCAAATGATACGATTTGACTTTATGCTGTTCGCTTCGTGGATCGGCGTTTATATCGATTTATTGTAGACTTCCAAATCATGTTTGGTGGAAATATTATTACGTTATAGTGAATTAATATGTAGGAAACGAGTATGTTAGCGATTGCTTCAGACTTCGTGTCTGTTTTAAAAGAATCTTTATTTTACTGTTACGCTTCTCGTTTACTACCTACTCCACTGCCATTTATTCACGGCTTATTTTTCGACGTGATGTTAAGTCCAAGTGACCTGCTCCTACACCCGGAAGGGAAGAACGAATTTTTAGGTTGTTACCGGAGAATGTTGAATTACCGAACCGAAATTAGTCTAGTAGAGATCGCAAACGTCCCCCCACCTCCGTTACATTCCCAGTTCAACTCTGCAGCAAAAAGGGTGCCGATACGCAATCATGATGACACCTCTGTCGATAGTCTCAATGCATCCCAATGTAAAGGAACAAGTAAATTCATATTTTTAAGCAAGCTCGGAAGGGTAATGGCGACCTAGTGGCTCGGATGATTGAGGCATACGAAGCCTAGTGTTGTTAGAATCCGGGAACTGCGTGGATGTCGTAATGTGGAAAGAGATAGGTAATCATTATAAATCAGCCTCATTGTTACTTGTCTCTTGAGAAATCCTTGGTTGTCCCGCCAAAGTCGGAAAGCGACAGAGTGAATAGACCAGCAAACTAATGTTAACATTCCAATTGAACGTTCTTGTTAACTAAAATTGAAAGCAGCTTTTTTTAATGCCCATTAAGCACATAGATTACAGTGGGCTGAAAAAATTTCTTCAAAAACGTGCGTGTAATTTGTTGTTAATCTTTCATGTCGCTTCTCTTGAAAGAGAGCCCTTCGATCATCTCAGTACTATTTTATTTTGTTAGGTAAAACATTTTTGTACGATACCATTTACTAGCTATAAAAAGTTTCATTTACTGTACTAATAAGTTCTCGCAGAGTTCCTGTTCTGAAGAACTGATCAATTGATGGATAGTAGAGAAATTCGCTTTTATAGGTAGATTAATTGTAGACACTGAACTTTAGTAGAGATATATGATAGGGTAACCGCACCTTGAGTGACCGTCCTAGAGTTGGGTTGAGAAAAGAGACGAAGTCCTCTGATGTGAGCATCTGGTGCAATCGTCGGTAGTCGAAGAACGGTAACGTAACCAACGTGTGGTCGGCTTTCAGACCTCTCGCTGCTCCCACCACGTGCACCAGCAGGTTCTCTCTGGCGCGGCTCAAGCGTTCCTAGGCAAAAGTATCGATCTGAGCGATCGCTCTCGGCAACCCCACGTACACGGACAGTGAGACGGAACGAACAGGACAACGAAAGAACGGGCGAACTGACAAAATTAAAATTGATCGCAATGATCAGCAATCGCCCCCCCCCCCGATGCCGAGGACGAAACTGTGGTTCAACATAAAAGAAACATAAAAAATGAAAATAAACCAGATTTATAACAATTCCGTAACCTTGTAATGACACTATAGCGATTGATAACAATGCTTGTGAATGATTAAAAACACCGAAACATGTGCAAATGAATAAGAAATTTCTGTATAACTCATTTCTTCCTTTCGACTTTTTAATATTTTCAAAACGCATGTTCATTTCATTCTGAATCGTTTTCGTGGTATGGCTCGTTTGAAAGAATTATAAGAGAAACTGTGTCTTAGGAATAATATACCACGTATCGAATATGGAAGCAATTGAGAGAACTATAGCAACACCGATGTATCGAACCCGTATCTCGACAACGCCGTGTCGCAGTGATGGCGTTATGCAAAAAGATTGTTTTGGGGTAATTTGGTGTAATCGTTTCAAAAGTAAGTTTGCATTAAATCATAGTTCAAACGACATTTGTAAAGACCTGCAGGAAGTTAATGTCAGTTCTGTATATGTTGCTCCTAACAAACTCCGACTAAACCTTTTCATGTACTTCGGGAATTACCGCCCTCGACAAATTAATGGGGAACGAATTTTGAGATTTGGTTCATACGATCGTTCGTAAAAGTAAAGTGTACTGGCATTTGGTAAGAAATAAATTCGATAGATGAAGGACTTGTCGAGGTCTGGGTCGAAGACATGTCTTCATGCATTGGGCATACCTGGATGAAGCAAATAGTCTTGGTGTCTGCATTTGCTAGCATGTTGCGTGCTGGGACGAAGTAGTCCCTGAGTTTTCTACTCATGAGAACTGCGTAGAATGAGTCGAGCAAATGCACGAGTGCTCGTCCGGGCCTCTCCCACGAAGACATGTCCACGCAATCTCTTTCGCACTGCCAGAAGAACGTGTGTCGCAACCATTGCACCCATGCGCCGTCAGATAACTCAATTCCCTCCGTCGAAGCTCGCACCAACGCCGCTGCAGCCAGAAACACGCGGATCTATTGGGAAGAAAAACAAATTCCATCTAGTTAGTCCAATGTCATGAACAAATTCAAGCTCTCGAAAATTACTGAAAATACACCTGTGTGAATATTGGCTCCAAAGGTGCTATATGAAAAATATATACTATGACTTTCCTTCCACAACAATCAGTTTAGACAAACTAGACGTGAATACATTGGATCAAAGAATCAATATTCATAGTTCTCCTTAACTCATAGCTGATTATGTGATACTAATTTTGGATACTTCTAGGAAGAGCTGGTTTTTATGCTGGTTTTAGAATTATCGACCACTTACGTGATTGCCCGACAGGATGCTTTCAAGGTATGCTTCGGCAGCAGGGAAAACATAGTGCCATTCGTTGTTCGTCTTGTCGCCTGAATCATTGGGAACTAAAAGACAACCCAACGATCGTACCTGCGCAATAAAGTCATTGATTAGTATACTTTTGATACAATCTCTTCTTCATTCAAAATAACCCTCAGCTTCGCCAAGATTTTGTATTGCAATGACTTCAACCTGGAGGAACATTGCTATGGGCTGGGTGTCGAACACCGGACCTTCGTTACTATGAAAAGAAAGCAACGAATTGCGCTATCTATCCGTCTTTGTCAAAAAGTATTCTCACGTAATATCTGTAGACCCTGAGATACTTCTCCGGTGTTATGTCCAGTCGATCCAGACTATGTTGTTTGCTCAGACGACGAACTAGTATAAGCCAATCCTGTCAAGCGCTCGAACTGTTCGGTAACTCAGAAGGCTTCTCCTCACAAAAACGCTAACTGCATATATTCCTAGCTCGATCGAAATTGGATATCTCAAGTGAAACGTAGTTACTTTAACACAAAGTAACAGTATTTCAAAGCACTTTGTAATTGCCTACACTTACGCCTGCGTGTTATGAAAAATTCTTTCAGTATAACGTATGTGTTGGAAAAAGTACGTGGAACGAAAGGCTTCAGGTATTTGAGCCTTTCGTTCAAGATGACATCGCTCGGGGAATTAAATCCGGGCATTAAAGGTTAGGTTTCCAAGAACATTGTTTTCATGAAGAGTGAATGAAGGGAAGAATCCCGGAACGCTCGTAGGCATCTGCGATTTACTCGGTTTTAAGTGGCTGCATCGGACCTTATCGAACTTAGGAGAGGGTAGATCGACTTATATTAGGCTTCAATTCTGTAAAACTTAAATCTGACATCTACGTTAACTTTTTTTTTACTAAAAAAATAACTGGACCTTAGGGGATATGTTAAATGTTAACTCTCACAGAAACTTCACTAGTGTCAAGAAGTTCTCTCTCTTTTTCCACTCTGTTAAATAAATATGATGTGGAACATAACCTCATTCAGTTATTTTACTTGTATTTAGATAAACAAAACCTATGCTCATAGTCATGCTACTTTACCGGAAATAATGCAATATGGCTGCCTAATACGCGTTGCTAACTTCTACGAAACAAACTGAATAAATATAATATCCGTATAAATATTAATAGTAGTCACAAAAGCGACTATTTGCTGTAAAACATACTAGTTAATGACTCAAACTACTGCAGAAGGACGTATTCGTTCCACATGCTCGATGCAGAAAGAACAGAATAACGCCACAAGAGCAGGTGAATTGAATTGATGGCCAAAGTTGGCGATAGATTGAAGTTTAAGGAAATCGGAAAGTACTGCCAACATAACGCGAGATACTTCTCATTACTCTCATGGCGAATTAAAAGCGCTGGCAACTAAAATACTAGCCGTGTATCAACATCAAACCATGGTATGGCAATTAATTATATAATTTACTGCCTGTGACCACGTTGAGGACAATAAACTAATTTATTGCTACTACTTTACAGGAAACTAACGAACAGTGCGTTTCCGTTCATTGTGTTTTCTTAGGTTTCATTTTTTCTGATTTAAGTTTCACGACTTTCAGTACAGCATTGCGAATTGGCGAAGGAGAGCTTCCGTTATTGTCTTTGAATGTTTGATAACGAAGTGATTGGTGTTTGAATTTGCCTCACATTGGTCGTTGAATTGTCTCAGGTTCGCGACGATGAATACGTTTTACTGAGATGATAATCCTCTTTCAGTCTCTCTCCATTTGATTTGTCAATTTGAAATTATATTTTTGTATCTGAATGTCGACTACATTTAAGAATACAAATGATGAAATTGTAAATCTGACGTAGTTTCCATAGTTCGTTTAAATAATTTATTATCCTATATATAATTTTATTATATAATTTATTATATTATTATATAATTTTATCTGTGTGGGAGTTTAGAGTATTGAAATATTTCTGAGAAATTTGAAAGCTCAATTTGTTCATTTGGAGTTTTATGATTTCTGATTTCAGCCATTAACATCTTGAAAGTTCTAACTTGCTTATCGATACGGTATCAAGACAGTTTATGGCATTAACATTTTTGTATTGCTACGCAATGCTCTTGAGGTTGATAAGATCAAGATAATGTCGTACGAATCCTCGCATAAATTATGAGTTATGAATCTTTGCTTATTTCCGAAATTAGTTATCGTATAATCCAATTTGATCTACGTTTAGATTCTGTTGTTTTTTCCTTTTTCTTTTTTCATTTATACGAGAATCACGTAGAAAATGGATGTCGGTAGTATAGAATTAAAAATAAAGACTCAAAATTCTATAAAATTCGTCTCATTTCATCTAGGATAGTGGCAAAATAAGAGAGCTAAAACCAAAGGCCACCAGAGCATATTGCTACCATCCTTCGTGAAATGACAATCTTTTTAAAAAATTGTGCTACAAATTATCGTGGTTAAAGGCGTAACAAGAGATGTTATTGTTACTGAAGTTAGTTTAATCAACCGTGCGAGCTTATTTTTGGGGATAGCATTTTTTGTGGTAATCTAAAAAGTCGAAAGAGTGAGATTTTACATTCAACTCGGAACGGAAAGATCAGTTAAATATTTTCGAAGGGAAAATCATCGCCTCACCTTGTCTATGTCCGTTGACGTGGGCCATTGGCGTGCCATCCGCGTGCGGGGGTCGGTGGCTGGCGCGCGTTTGCGCGTGTTCCAATGCAGTTGCAGGCGCGCCGGCCATTCCGTTTGGGGCAACGCGACGCGTACGATGCACGCTGCAGGCGTCTCTATGCCTTGCGGAACGCATACAGCCTGCGCGTAGGCGTGGGGCAGAAGATAGCGTCGACGGATGAAGAGAGGGTTGCCTCCTGCGTCCTCGTCCTCGGTATACGCCACCTGTCAAGAGACGAGCTTTACATTTCTTTACGATTAAAATGAAATTACTGCGATGTTTTCTCTGTATTGTACACTGAGAGAACAAGTTTTGATATGTGATTCTGAGGAGAGGAAGAATTTTTCCCAACCTTTGAATTCGACATCCAATCTTTTGAAGTAATAAACCAACTTTCTAGTATCCGAACTATAAGGTTATATCCAAAGGTTTACAGAAATCCTTGCCTCTTTCTGAATTTGGATAACTCATCCGAACTAAAGGAACACACGTCTATGGAGATTTTTCGGTGTAGTTCATTGTTGGTCATCGATATAAGATTGATACATGTTCAGCTCTGTACTCAAAGTATGTACCTCAAAAACTTTCTCGAAATGAGTGAAAATATGGAAATGGAAATATTCCTAGGAAGGCATTGGACGACAGGTAAGATTCCTTTTTTGGAATTTCCTGAAGTTGTTACAACCCACTAGTTACATTGTTAATGGGAGCATTGTAAACGGGTTTTTTTACGTTAAAATTTGCACAACTAACCGCGTTCAGCAATTTAGAAGAACATCTTGCGTAAATATTGCTCTCAAAATAAACCCTCTTAAAACCGTTATATTTACCATTAGGTCATTTTTACCGATAACTTCGTTTCGAAAGATAAAGTAGAGAAATATATTCATAACAAAATAAACGACTCTGCAAATGTAGCGATTGTACGGAATCGATTTTGCAAGAAATACACCAAGTTCACAGTGCTTAGGAGCATATTGCTGGACGTAAATAATTACATATATTCAGTTGTAGTTATTAACTTTCTTGTATGTCGTGGAGTGCGAGTGTCAACCTGATCTTTGTGTACAGAGTAGATAAAACACCGTGCCTCTAGTCTCTTGAGGTCGACGTCTTTGAAGCACTGCGGTGGGATCTCTCCGTCTCGCAACGGCTCTGCTCGAGCTCTGGCACCGTTTACGCTGCTGGGAGGGCTTTGGCGTAAGCTCCCCGACGTTGAACCTGGAGGCACTCGTCCAGATCCAGTGCTGCCCCTGCAACCAACGCCCGTCCTAGCAACACGGCTCATCATCCTCCTTCTCACTCCCCCGAATAAAACCGAATTCATTCAAATACATCGCGTTTCGTGCAACGCGCAGACTACAATGGAATTAAGTGACAAAAAAAAAACACTTAAAGCAAACCTAGAATTCAAATCAAATAAAGCGGTGGAGAAGTATCAGTGACAGTACTACTAGTGATTAGATGGAAATTTAGCTCTGACTTAGAGATCGCCAATCCGCCGTAGATGGTCCGCTAGAAAATTTGTATAGTTCGCATAAAATTATTGGCATTAATTCCAACTTATATTAATTTTAAAACGGAATATTACATTATAAGATGTGAGGTTTCACGAAACGGGGTTTCATCGTTGTGAACGTTCCAATGAAACGTGTTTCATCGATGACCACTGCGCCTTCGCGTTCAGAACAAACTGTTCTCAAAATTTCCCGTTTTCAAGTTACGTTCATTATTTTTTATGTTCTAAATCCTAAAAATAGACAAATTCTTGAAATAAGCGAAAGGTATTTGTAGATAAAAGGAAGATGGATAAGAGCTGCTGTAAGTGTACTTACGCGTAACCATAGTCCGTGTCCTCTGAGGTTCTGCTGGAGCCTCCTGAGGAGCGCGGTCCTAAGTTTCCGGTGCCGTTGCTTCTCTGGAGAGATAGTGGATGTGGTTGTGGATGGTGGTGTGAAGTCCCGGCACGTAATTCAGGAACCAAGCCGCTCAGACGACGCTCCACCGCGTACAAGTCTCTCTTCGCGGCGACATGTTTGAGCTGTTTCTGTGCTGGGCCCAGGACATTTCTGTGGGCCTTTGCTGGAGAGGCGGGCAGCGTGGGGAGACCGGCCCAATACGGGCTCGACGATTCCTGTTAACATGCGTTGAAGGCGTCTTTAGACTAACAATTTGTGATTAAACCTTTGAACAATAATTTATTTATTACTTAGAAAAATAAATCTAATAATATAGTTTAAACATGTCAGATTTAAATGTTTGGGTTTTGCATGTCATTCATTTTTAAATGATTTTTATCCGCCTGCAAAGATGCCCACGCGGCAATTGTCTGTGACTTAAAGTGAAAGTGTAGTAAAGTAGATGAAGTTAAGAGCTGTTTTAAGTTATTAGTCTGCATGAAATTGTAGAAAGCAGAAAGTAGGACTTTCACACATCAATCACATACGGAACGCTATTTGGAGATTACCTTCGATTCATTTAAGTATTCTTGGTGGTTTCCTCTCCTGGAGTCACTATATTGAATCCGGTATTCATGGATTCATAGGATATTCACGCATAGGTACGAGTACACTGTGAATTATAGAATTTTCACTATGAAAAAAAATGAGTTGAGTATAGAGGCGATTTATGAACTATTATTTAATGTCATTATTGAAGTAAATGTTGAATTATCTATTTATATAAATAAAACTATAATTTTGAATAAATGCTCTACGTCAGTTAAGTACAATCTCACATTGGTTTCTTATCACATCGGCTTGTGTTTCAAGATAATACGGATGGATAAACAGTTAATTTGCTGTCAAATGCTTGTAAATATTATGACCTCATTTTGAATTCACACGTCTAGAAATTACAACTCCCAAATTTTAGAAAATGAGTGGAGACAAAAAAATGAGTGGAGACAAGACAATTTTTTATGAAGTTAAAAAAAGGAAACTTCTTGTGTAAATGACCCCGCGAACCTTCCACATTTGAGATAATTAAATACTGGGATCTACAGTGTATTCAATTCTGAATCCGGTGAATGAAATTTGATGTTAGTAAGTACCAAGAGTCGACAACGTTGTTTATCTGATAAAAATAAAAATTTAAAAACATATATCCTTCATCATCCAAGAAGTATAAATTACCGTGAGAATTATCCTTGAGCATCAACTGGAATGTTTTTTTTTCCTGATGGCATTCAGATCGAACGTGAGTGACGATTTCCTTCTTATAAACTGTATTTGGGTTTTTGCTGTTTTTGCAGAGTACTTACATGACCACGTATTGTTTGATTTGGATTATCAGTGTCCTGTTGAAGGTAAGATGTCAAGAGATTATCAGTGATTGATTGGGTTGCTTTGATTAGATGATACCAAGATCTCGTACTTCATGTGGACTAGCACGAAATACCAAATCGGACTGAATTATGTACCGATTTAAATATTTTAAGATTTATTTTATTGTGTGAAGCTTAAGTTATATGAAGTTGTAATAATTATGTATTTGGAACAATTCCCAAGTTAAACATTCATAAGTCGGATTTAGTATGTCTAAGATATAACACTCGTCTCCAGGAAGGCTTCTGTCAATTCCAAAAGGTTATGTCTTACCCATTGTCCTTGTACGCCGTGTGATTACATTCTTAAGGGTACGTTTTTTAATTACTGACCAAGCACATTCCCCCATACCGACCCCATCCTCTCCGTATTCCGTGGTTTACATTTGGTATTGATAGAAGAATTAGCAAGAACTAGGGTTGTCACTCTAGTTTCGATATGTTAACCGATCTGACGCAGTGTTAATTCTATGACGTCACGTATCTGGACTCTGCAAGTACGCTTCTATCACAAAGATGGAAGTGTAATTCCTCTAGGAAAAAATGGAATGAATGAATGAATGAATAGATAAATAAATGCATACAATGATAACCAAACCTTTTTTGGAAGACCACCATACATTTTTATCGTCCAAAAAAAGGTTGTAAATTGTATTATTTTTCTTCATTATATGATGGACGTAAATAGAAGCAAAATGGAATAACTATCAGTGATTAAGCAATCTGGTAGTTTACTGGAGTTATGCAACCACGTATGGATTTTTGTAATTCACTGGTTGAACTTTTTAGTGTAAATATATGTAGTTTTCAGTGTAGGAATATATGTAGTGTAGCGAGTTGCTTACACAAACTTTAGAAATTTTGTCTCAAAGAACTGTTAAAACAATTTCTTACCATAGAAGAAGCCGCTATACACCACTTTCGTATTCGTTAAACCCTCTTTCCGATAAGCGAATGGAAATAGATCTAGTTATTACTGTGATAAACATCCCGCGCCCAAAAATTGTTCGCTCGCTATAGTGAAGAGTGGAACTAATTGCTTGCTTTTAATAAGCGGGTGAACCTCTTAGAAGTGGGTGAGACGACGAGGAGAGAAGTTGATTTACCTAAACAAGATGAGACATTTAGGTGTGAATGACTGGAGGGACCATGAGAGAGAGTTCTAACTTCTGTTGTAAGCGTAAATTAAATAAATAAATGGCTTTAATTGTGGCGAGCCTCTTACTGAAGTCTGTTGTTCCGCCTAACCACTTTAAGAAGCACTTATAGCTCGTTACAAAGTTGGATTCAAGGGGAGGGTATGTATTATAATTTCTTCTGTGAAAGAAGCTGCGGTATTGCATCTTAAGCGATTGGGGGAAAGCTAACCCAATCAGATGGTGGCAAAGTGTGTTACCAAATCCTCACCTGTTGCTGGTGTTGAGTGTCGTCATTGGAGGAAGGCACCGGAGGTAAAGGGTCCGTGGGAGATCGAGGACCTCCCTCGCATTCCTCCTCTGAGGAATGGGTGTCCACAAGTCCTCGATCCTCACTGCTACGCGCACTTTCATGGCCACTGTCTGCGCCGTTTGTGCCCACTCCGCGTTCCACATCATCTTCACCCTGTGGAAAGAAATGCTACTTGTACAACCATTGCTCCCGTCTCCATGTGCGACTGTTTGATGGTCATCTGACAAGTTCAAATATTGCTTTACTTATCCTCAGAAAGTGAGTGTGAGTATTCATGATTTTAGTTGACGATTGGGGTTCCGGTTCCGGTGATGAGTGTTCCTTAGATCTCTTAAGTTTTTAGTTATTGAAATTGATTTCAATTTCTTACGTTCGTTAGGTTCATAATTTACACTAGATTGTATTTCTAATTCTATTTTTGTGCGCCTGCCAGTAATCATTGAACATTGCAAGATTTGATCCAAGGAGACATGAATGCTACAAAAAGGAATGTTTTAAGCGAGAACTTAAAAAAAATGTCTTCTAAGAAAAATAACGTTTTGAAAACTACAAATGCACATTATGTGTAGGAAGTATATTACTTATGTAACTCACTTCGCAAGTTGACGTGATTTTCTTCTCGTGTTCGTAGTTGTTACTCGAGCTTACATCTTGTGGGGAAGATATCAAAAAGCGTTATCTAGTGTCCCATCCTTTTGAAACGGAATTGCGTAAAAGATAATCGTTGATGGGTGCGAGTCATTAGAATCTCTTATTGGTTTGTTTTGTTTTTTGTTGCGTCGCGTATTTCTTGATTTATACATAATAATATTTCTACATAAAAATACAGTAGGACCTCCTTAATCCGATTTTAATTTGGTCAGAATCCTCGCATATTCCGCATTAACGAAGATTTTTAAAAATTCCCTAACACGAACATTTCATCTTAACCTGGCAAACAAACACTGCCAAAACCTTGAAAAACTGACAATTTCAGCCATATCCCTGCCATAACAGGAGTTTTCAAGCATGGTACCGGTTTAATAGAACGTGTGATTTACTTTGATTATTTGTTTCATCTCTACATATCTTTGTAATTTCGTACTCCTAAATGAGAGTCAGACTGGACGAGTGTCTTAACTGTGTGACTCACCCTTACTGAGGAGGATGATAGAATGGAGTCTTCGCTGAATCGCCCGGAAGCGCCTTCATTGCTTGGGTCAGCCGCTGGAGGTGCTAGCGTCACGAAGAGTTTCACGCTGCCTGAAGGCGGAGCGTCTCTGTTCTGGTCGCCGAGTAGTTCTCCAACCGCGCGTGGTTTCTTGTGTCTGGCGCTCACCACGTCCTCTGTGCGCAACACATAGCGGACTCCGCCGCCCGGTAGGCGGGTGTACGGCTTGGGATCCCAACACGATGCACTGTGCTCCTCTGAACGACACGGAATGAAATTTATTATTCTTTACATGCCATTACGTTTCGATGAAATGACCTGGCTAAACGCTACAGAGCACTGGTCGGACGACTACATGAAAACCAACGCAGTTGCCCCATTTATTACTCAAAATTATGTGAAAATACTCGAGAAACAGCTCTTCGTTTAAGGTGGGACTAGCGCTGCAAGTTAGTCAATTCACCGAGGAGTATATTTGTTTATTTTTATTCTAATTATTTATAACTCATCATCATTAATTATAAATAAGAAAGACTATAATATACGAGGTGTATTTTTTAAATGAGGTCCGTTTTTTTAAATAAGAAAAATACTGTAAATATCATTGAAATATATATTTTTCCGTATTCTACATACTTTTCTACAGAATTTCCATTTTTATTGAAACATTTGACATTATGTGAAACATTTTTGAAATGCGACGTCCAAGAAATCTGGGAAGAAGCCCAATCCATGACTGCAGTTTTCTCTTCGTTGTTGAACCGTTGACCACCGAGGAACAACGAAATAAGTGAAAATCTCTGGGTGCAATGTCCGAACTGTAAGGTGGATGATCCAATAGTTCTCATACAAGAGACTGGATTAGGCCTTGTGTTTGTGCAGAATTATGTGGCCTTGCATTGACATGGGCAACATCACACCGGAAGGTGTAGTGGGCCATGATCTCCGTAGTATTATCACCATATACTTCACAAATCTGACGGTGAATTCCGCTGTTGCCACGTTTCTCAAGAATCGAATGACAGGTCGTATCTCTCAGTCGACAGGCTACTCAATTTTCTTAAACATAAACTTTTACCGCTGAACAGACAGACTAGGCGATACGACTACAAATGGCGTCTAAACTTGCGCAAAGCATGCTGGGAGCAGACGCGCGAGCGCATTGCGGCGATCGCGCCATTCTCACGTTTTCACTAATGGACCTTATTTAAAAAATAACCTTCGGAATTTGTATCTATCAGTTAAAATATAGAATAATCGATATTAAGGAACTCGTTTGAAATACATAAGAGCTTGTAGAAACATGGCGGCGGAGCGCACCGGTTTCTTGATTTACGCATCATACCTCTGACAAAGTAATATCTTTCTCAAATGTCCGGTGACCTACAGATAAAAGTAATGTAAAATATACTACGGTAAATTTTCTGTGATGTACACTTTTGATCTATTCGTGAATTAATTATCAGTCTGTTTTAGAAAATACGTACTTTCTCCGTAGAATGTACTGTATTTCATCATCGACAATTATTTAAATTTGTTTTTTTTGTTGAAATCAAAATACATACATGCAATTCTATTTATTTATGCAAACTCCGGACTGTTTAGTGATTTAATTCAACTTACGATAGTACTACCTTAAAAGAAAAACCAAAACCAATTTCTAGAATGAAAAACAGGAAACATTACTGAGAGATCGGTTACGTAAACTTGAATCGTCGCTGTTGAAATTAGTTGGAGAGTATCTATTGAAGTGAAGTTTGTTCACTCACCGACAGCTACATTATGTTGCACCAGGAACAACCTGGAGGGCAAGAGTTCGAACTCTTGGTTCTTGTGAGGACCGTGAGGTGCTTTCCAGCGCACTGCGTAACGCGCAGCGGCTGCCAGGGCGTCGGGGCAAATGGTGTGTCTGTGCTGCGCGCGCAGAGCGACGTCAGCAGCCTGCAGCTGCGCGCCGGACGCTTTCTCCACCAGCGTGATGTCGTCTCCTTCTTCTGCGCCTTTCAGAAACTCCAGGAACTCTCTGCGCACACGCAATGAATGCGTTGAGTTGAAAAAAAACTTCCCGTGATTTTCGAGATAGAAACAATTACAATAGTGACCCAGTGTGACCCAGTGCGGCGCAGTGGACAGCACACATGCGGTTAGAGCAGGAATCCCGGGTTCGAGTTCCGGTCCGTCGCAATTTTTACCTAGCCTTCACGAGTAGGTACTCGGAAGTTGTGAGTTGACCACTACTACATGTGAAAGTGGACAGAGATAATTCAATATGGTTGTCTGGAGAAGTAAAAAAACACAATGCCAATTTCAACGAAATGAACCTAAAACTCATGGGGGAACTGCCAGTTCTGCGTTTTTGTAATTATCTGAAGTTTTGTGAGGATAGTGTCACGCAATCTGTGTGTCTAAAGTAAAAGTAATAGAATTGGAAGATCTGTGCTTATAATGGGAGGAGCAAGACACGAAAGAAAGATGGCTCAAAACTCAAATTAATTAATTTCTTCCAAACATGGTACTCTAAATTTATCACATTTTTTCTTAATCTAAAATCATTTCAAATGGATTTCCCCTTTTCGTGAAGATCAGCTGTGATTGGGTTAAAGTTGAAATCTTCAGCTTCGTGATTCGAACCTTTTAGATGCTCCCAAGGAGTGTGCTGAAATGTTAAATTAGCCTCTGCCTTAGGCCCTTGATCGGAATTGATGAGATGGTCCCTTGTTTGTTTCCGGAGAGTAAATTAGTTTGTCGTACACTGCTTTTACAATACATTATTCCCCCCAGGGGACTTACATCTAGTAAGTACGTGTTTGGCGAACACGGGGCCCCGAGCTGAGTCTGGCATTACTTCCACTTACTTGTGCCACGCTCCTTCCTTTCTCTTTCCTGATCTCCCTTGGTCACCTCTTGTTCTTTTCGATCCCGACGCCATTAAGGCTAGGGTATCTTTCATTTTCGTGCCTCGCCCCAGGGGACTAACATCTAGTAAGTACGTGTTTGGCAAACACGGGGCCCCGAGCTGAGTCTGGCATTGCTTCCACTTGCTTGTGCCATGCTCCTTCCTTTCTCTTTTCTGACCTTCCTTGGTCACCTCTTGTTCTTTTCGATCCCGACGCTACTAGGTTGCGAGGGCTAGGGTATCGTTCATTTTCTTCTTTCCTCTTCTTCTTCTTTTTTTTTAAATGATATTAAGTAAAGTCATGAGATATGGCGGGATTTGAGTTTTGAGTTGTAATTCAGGAGGGTTTTTAGTGGGTATGGCTGAGTCATTCGGCGAGTCCCACACGCGGGGAGAGTCATGTTGGCTCTCCCTAGTGCGTAACTGCATTTTCCCTACCTGTACAAGTTTTAAGGGCTCTAATGACCTTTGATGTTGACGAGCCCTAAAGCCCCACAAAAAAAAAAAAACATTATTATTATTGTTATAGTTGTTGTTCATCAATTCTCAGCTCCAGGTTGGATAAGAAAGGGTACGGGACGTGCTCAGCACTCCCTTCTTTGGTTTGACTAAGTATTTACAACAACTTCGGACAGTTCGACATGTTTCTAGGATTTTAACTCACAACTTCCGAGTACCTACTCGTGGAGGAGCGTTTGCAACGTTTTCACCAGGCTGTTCACGTTGCAGGTTTCTAGGATGTTTCTTTTTATTATTATTATTATTATTATTATTATTTTATTTCTTTTAAACTTTTGCGTGTAAATACGTATATGCTATTATTTTCCGTGTTTGAAAAAAAAGAAAAGAAATCATGTATGACCGTGGTGTTTACATCATGAATATGAGTGAACTCGTAGTAGATTGAGAAAAATCTGCGTTAAATTGTTTGTTACACTTCAAAAAGACAACGAATTGTGCACAGTCGATAGCTGCCCGAGACGTGTTAGATAAAGCTTATCGTACCAATGGCTAAAATAATCTTGTCTTTAATGCGAATATACAATCTCATTCTTTTCAAGCAATAGAGTAACGGGACGTAAGGTGTTGGAAATGAAGATGCCCAGTACTCGATGTCGTTCTATCTGCAATTATTGATTCAAAATGTTATTGCTCCGAATGATCTGAAGAAGAGACGTCCTTGAATTATCGTTGCTATCTGGGCGTGTAGGATGACTCATGTCAGTGAACTGTATCTCATACGAATTCACGAGTGAGGTAGGTGGAGTCGAAGGTACGCCTGACTTAAAGAAACATTTCTGCCTTCTTTCGCAATAGTTTTTCAGATGTTTCCTTTTAGTGCAAGAACTGCTAAACGTGCAAGTGTCCTAACGAGACTCTACCCGACACGTGATGTAGCCATGTGTATAATTCCGGCTTATTTCATCCTCTTCTGGGATTATACTCGTACGTATAATTTAGAGTTATTTCGGTTTCCGTCTGAAACTAGATATCGTTAACTTTAAAAGGTATTTCACGTTGTTGTTTCTTTTTTCTGGGTCCGGAAAAAGTTGAGTCTCCGTCGAAATGAGTACTTTGAAACGTTATTTTGGATAACTATTTAATTTCACTGTTTATGAAGTGTAGATTTTTGAATTAGTCTCTCAAGCTCATGGTTATTTATTTATTACGACAAAAATCATACTTCTAAAATATTCATTGATTTCTAATGGAAATATATTACATCCGTTAATGTTTTTATCATTTCTAACCTTCGTTAAACGAGTCTGTGCTGTTAAAATGCTTTGCCCTTGTGCTATCTATGACACAATGATGCATTGGTCGCTAAACGCAATGTATGTTGTGACTCCTGATATCTGATAATGCTTCATCTTTCAGTGTTCTTTGTTTGCATCATTGTTTACGTTGGTGTTTTTTTTTTACATGGTCAATCAAAATAAGTAGAGAATTCTTGAATTAATTAGTATGTCTTATTGTCCCTCACGTGGTCATACCACACATATTTTTGGCAATATTTATTTATTCAGAGATAGCGTGCTATGAAATACGACAATGAAAATAATCGATTGATAAAATTCAGTAGAAAGGAATTTTTTGGAAGGTATTTCCGTCACTTCAACAATTGTGGCGGAACAGTGATCATTGTTTTTCATAATTTTATTTCATTGCATCTGATTATGATGCATTCTTATTTCTTAGTTGAGGCTCAGAAGCACTTGTGGTGTTCACTTTGTGAACGACGGATAATGTTTTCAATTTATTTCGAGTTGTATTTCAATGTATTTATGTGCATGTAAATATGGCTCGTATTTTCAGATAATGCTCGGTGGAGTCGTAACACTTTATTTGAAAACATGGTAGATCAGAGATCTCCATGATAAATGTAATAGTAACATTAGATTTAAACATATATTGTTCAGTATTAATACTCATTTATGATTTGAGCAAATATCCAGTGGCATGTGCAGGAACATTATCTTGCTTGGTGGACCCCAGCGCTTTACCATCTAAGCTATCAGATCACCAAGTTTATCATATATTATACAATTCACATATTTCACCAACTACACCTCGTTCCGCTGTTAGATTCCTGCCCAGGACTCGAATGTACTCAAGAATATGTGGCATTACGACTGTCACTCTTGACTTGACCTATTCCGCTATCACTTTGTCAAGGAGTAATTCCCCCGTAATAATATATCCTAATTGTGCCCTACAGAATGCGGAGTAGTTGTTCTAAAAAACTTTAAGTTATTCTTTTTTTTTTTTTTTTTTTTTTTTTTTTTTTTTTTTTTTTTTT
>NNCF01126413.1:96775-120945 GCA_002313205.1 Laupala kohalensis | reverse complement strand
AGGTCATTAGAGCCCTTAAAACTTGTACAGGTAGGGAAAATGCAGTTACGCACTAGGGAGAGCCAACATGACTCTCCCCGCGTGTGGGACTCGCCGAATGACTCAGCCATACCCACTAAAAACCCTCCTGAATTACAACTCAAAACTCAAATCCCAACATATCTCACTTTACTAAAAAACATTTTTTTTTAAAAGAAGAAGAGGAAAGAGGAAAATGAAAGATACCCTAACCCTAATAGCGTCGGGATCGAAAAGAACAAGAGGTGACCAAGGAAGGTCAGAAAAGAGAAAGGAAGGAGCCTATCGCAAGTAAGTGGAAGTAATGCCAGACTCAGCTCGGGGCCCCGTGTTTGCCAAACACGCACTTACTGGATGTAAGTCCCCTGGGGGGTTAAGTTATTCTCAAAAGCACATAATCAAGTGTCGTTTGTTGCTTGACTTTTAATCTGAAGGCTTTTGTTATTGAGATGAATATGCTATGTCAAAGTTGATTGAAGTGGGTTTTTTTGTCTAACAAGAAAGACTTCTCGGTGCACGAATTGAGTTGTGGTAGAATACGCAGAGGAAAGAAGTAACAGACAGAGGACAAATTAATGTGGCCCTCATGTCGTTATACGAATTAAGTTATTTTCTTCCATTTGTAATTTTTTCTTAAACGTTTTCCTGGTTATAGAGAATTTATGTATTGACGAATCTATTGTGATGTGGGTTTTTAAATATTAGGCGATCGGAGATGGATTTATCCATTAAACTTTTATTGAATGAAGTATTCTTAATGTACATTCAACTCATTTTTGTAGTACATACGTAAATTTCTTGAAATTTTTCCTCGTTAATTTTATCTATATTGTACTTGAATGACGCATTTGTATCTTCGTGCAAGTGAAGACTAATAATCGCACGTCTTATTCCGTATGAAGATAAAGTGAGTTAGGGCTAGAGGTTAGGAGGGATTTTTTATTATGGATGAGCCGACGTTCTCAACATTTTATCTCTTGGAATCCCTTTTACATGACCCAGTGACAATGCATTTAACAAGGAATATGTTGGGTGCACTTTATCAGTGACTGACTCTCTTCATCCATTTATCTCTCTCCTGCTGTTCCTCCACATCACGTTCCGCGTTAGATAAAGAGTGATTTATATGACCGTTTATTTCCATCTCGTGATGTGAAGATGGTTTCTGAGGAAACGCATTTCCTTATCTTTCCTCCAAATGTTACGTACATTGCACTGTTTCATTGACTCACAGTATTTCCCCTTTTTTAGGCCATTCTGTGATGAAAAATAAACAGTGCTTAATATATTACGTAAAGTAGTACATACATGAAGTGGATGAACTACATTATTTTATGGACATTGTATCTTAAAATCTTCTCACGAAAATAAAAAGTTTCTTGTGCAGGCACATTTTAAATTAATAATTTGCGTGGCGAAATTACAGCTTAGTCACTAAGAGTATAATTAGAATGTGATGTATTTGTTGATTTTCTTGGAGACTTACATTTTTACAAGATCATTCAACCTACTATATGTCTTAATTATAGACAATTAACTTACAGAATTACTCTTTTCTAAATCTTCATTTAATAAAGATGTTACAGGTCCTTTTTCATTAAATACAGTTGATTACAAGTTCACCTACGTTTCGAGGTTTATTGACCTAATCATCAGGACTTGTTATTAGAACAGAGATGTATTACATTTCACTGGAGTTCATGAGAAGCACTTGACAGGGAAGGTTGAAAATTTTCAATCTTCTAACATGTTTTTAATTGAACATAAATTAATTTTTTTTTTTTAAGTTAAATGTAATTCATATAGAAGGTTGAACGATCTTGTGAAAATGTAAGTCTCCAAGAAAATCAACAAATACATCACATTCTAATTATACTCGTAGTGACTAAGCTGTAATTTTAAAATAGAATAAGACAATCGAAATCTAAATATTGGGAAAACTTACATTTTCAGTGAATATATTTTTGGTTTAGCGCGCTGAACGGGTGAAGGAGTATTTCTCTCCGGACAAACCCACATTGTAGCATTTGAGTGTTATCAGTTTCAAAGAATATATTCAAAAACTCTTAAATTAACATTTTTCGTAATCAGTATTACTATTTACACGTAACCATATGGCTACTCGGAACACGGCTACAGAAATAACTTGTATCTAAACTTGGGTTGCTTCTGAAAAAATGTGACCGAGGTGTATAGCTTATTTTATGGACATTGTAGATTTTTATTATTCGAGCTGATAAGTATGATAAAATTATTGCCAACATTGGTATTACCGTTGGATTATTTGGAGATATGTTTCGGAACTTTCACTAGTCTATACCCTCCTGAATATTTCATTTTTATTTTAGTTCTTTGCCAACTCTTATTGTCCTTTTAAGCGACTTCCTTGATGTCGCAAGCAAAAGGACTTGCGTGCCAGAAATTATTCCTCATAGATTGGAGAAATTGGTCTGATGTTCACAGATTGATGTACATTACAAGAAGTAAAAGATTTCGCCATTCTGTTATTATTTATTGATGCAAAAGGCCTTTTCTGCCGCATGGCGGCCATCGTCTTCAGTGCTACAAAAAAAGGACAAAATATAAATTACATAATAAATATAAATTGAAACATTCTAAAAACAATCTACTCCCTTCATTTTTGAAAAGTTAATAACATTCAATATAATATGAAATAATAATAGGAATTGAGAAATCTGCCATGCCTGGGTGCTTTGGCAAGCGGTGGCTGAAAGCACAGTTGTCTCATGAAGGGTCGGACACAGGTATAGCAGCTTTCTCAATTCCTGTTATTATTTCATATTATATTGAAAATTATTAACTTTTCAAAAATGAAGGGAGTAGATTGTTTTTAGAATGTTTCAATTTATATTTATTATGTAATTTATATTTTGTCCTTCTTTTGTAGCACTGAAGATGATGGCCGCCATGCGGCAGAAAAGGCCTTTTGCATCAATAAATAATAACAGAATGGCGAAATCTTTTACTTCTTGTAATGTACATCAATCTGTGAACATCAGACCAATTTCTCCAATCTATGAGGAATAATTTCTGGCACGCAAGTCCTTTTGCTTGCGACATCAAGGAAGTCGCTTAAAAGGACAATAAGAGTTGGCAAAGAACTAAAATAAAAATGAAATANTGAGAATGGTAGACGGGCACGGGTAGCGAGCGGGATGGCGCAGTCGGTAGGCGCATGAGCGCGCAAAGCTCAAGGTCCCGGGTTCGATCCCCGGTCCCGTCTCCCATTTTCATTCGACGTAACATGTTTAATCACACATTTATGTTGACGCAAATATATACCATTGTGGGGAAACGTTGGGTGGGAATTTGAAATGCATCACGAATTTGAGTTGTAATAATTCAGCGTTTTTATGCGAATGCGGGTATCTGACGGAACTGCGATCAAACTGTCTGGACAGATGATACACTGAGCGAGGCTCAAGAACTTGCCCCCCGAGCCCACATAAAATTGAACGTTAAGAAAATTATTAATTACTCTTGATTGTGACCACGCGTGATTTCCAATAGAGAATTGTGGGGGGAAAGAACAATCGAGTGTCGATAAAGAAATTCGCAAGCAGAAATGTGGTTGGATAATATACACCTTTAGGAAAGTTGGAGAACCATCGCAAATCGCTTTGATGTGGAGCCCTTAAGGGTCCAGAAAACGGGGACGCACCAAGATGAGCTGGAGAAGGTCCATTTTGAAGGAGACTGGATGAAATTTGAATGGGATGCGAGCAATGGTAACCGATGAAAGGAATGGAGAAATTATGTGAACCTTTGCTCTGAATACGGACTATTATTATTAATATTATTATTATTATTTCGTTACTCTTCACGACTTTATGGTGGTATAGTCTGTTAGCTTTTAAACACATTGCACCCAGCTTCCCAAGGAAGATGTTGGTGTTCTCATAATACCTTTCGCAGTATGTGGGCAGTTCCCAGCAGTGCTATATCTTGCACTTCGCAGACTTTTGAATCGCCAGATAGCTTCGACAAGTTCTTGTTTAAATTTTGAGGAATGTTACCCTGCACTCCAATTACAATCGGCATGACTTCTGTCTTTACATTCCACATCCGTCCAACATCAATTGCCAATTTATTGTCTTTTAGATGCTCTTATTATTATTTATTCATAAATTAAAATTCGTGTTCAATTATAATATTTACAACTTAACGGTGGGACCGTATGAAGAATGTAGGATAAAACAAGACGGTGGCGATAGACCCGGACGATATGAAAAGTCACAAGACAAGTTGGATAGGTAGTGTGAGTCTCTGTGAAAGGGAATTGCGACGAGTATCTGAAAGAGGAAGCATACCAGTAAATGGGGAATTTCTACAAGACGGGTCCAATGGAAGAAAATATCTATTAAAAAAATTATTAGAAGAGTGGCAAAAAAAGATCGGAAGTTATTGAAAAGGGAAGTAGGTAGTATGGATTAGGTGTGACAAAACGAACCGCCGCTATTTATTTATTTAACGCCTTTTGGCTATGAGGTTCAGGCCATGAGACATGCTCTTCCACTTAACCGTTGGACTTGGGTAAGGGAATTGGGAAGGAGAGATGTTGGAGCTATGAACGCACCCTTTAACATATTGGTCCCATGTACCGTCGTGGACCCCTGCTTCGTCAAGAGCCGGTGTTGCTTTTTTTTCGTTTTTCCATGTATATAAAGACTGGATGAATAACATCTTTCTTTTTGTAAGGGCATACAGGAAACAAGAGATCAGGTTATTTCTGTAAATCTAGTGTTACGTCATATATCTGCTAAGTTATATGGAGATAGTAGACAATCGTAAGATCAAATGCGGTTTGCTTTTATATCCAGTTCTAAATCTTCTATATCGCGTTCTAAATCATTAGTCAGATCTATTAACCGTTCGTATCCGCTACTGATCCTGCCATTACATCTATTATATTGCCAGTTTCTCGTCAGTACTAAATCGGTGGCTTAAATGTCATCGTGATTCGAATGCAAAATCGAATATTTAAATGCTTGGCAAGTATCGAATATTTAAATTAACACACACGTTTCCTCTATTTATATAAAGGAAATCTAGGAAAAGCGAAGGAAAATACTTGTAAATGACTTTAAATCTTTGCAAAAAAGAAGAAAAGTGTGGATGACTCGGATAACGCGTCAGTCGTGAGTCCTCAGACCGCACTAAACACTGCTCTCAATATTTCTTTTAACAGGTTTTTGTGGGATATTGCATTGGTTATCATTTTCGTTACTGTAACACTATTTACGGAAATGAAATACAGTACGGTTAAACTATAAATAGCAAAATTATATATATTTTAGTGGTTTAAAGCAAAGGAAACACTTAATAACACGCAACAAAAGTTTAATTTTTACAAATTACTTCATTGTTCAGATATTCTAGTTGATATATTTGAAACCACGATCAAATTACCGGTTTATGGAGGAAAACAATTATATTTTTACTCTTCGCAATTAATTTACGGGAAATTTTTAAACAATAAATTTCGCTATCTTCTAATTTTAAATTCCGCTTTTGTTCGTACCTCACACTTGATTGCAAAATTACTGGGTTCTTGGCAAAACCAAAATTCTTCCTTTCCAACTGAGTTGCTTCATTCGTGTTCCATTTGTGTTGTTGATATCGCGGAATGCACCATCCATGTTCCACCGTTTCCAAGTGTTGTTTTTGTTCGGTGTAGGACTTGTCTGTTTTGAAACTTACGTTTGAAACTAAATAAGTTTGTTTCTGATAAAAATTCTTAAATCTGACCCGCCTAGCCATTGATGGACCATTTCGTCTGACGCGACACTTTAGAAAAACGTGTAATTATCTATTCACATGTGTATCAAGTGAGTTTGTCAGCCGATACACGTGTCGAGGGATAAGTAAAAGATTATATAAAACATATATCACTCGTGCTTGTTAAGAAAATATTTTCTATTAACCGTTTTCATTTATTTTTGTTTTCATTTATGTTTATTTCTCCCCATTTATTAGTTTCCGACCGATCTGATCGAATTTAAAAGGACATTTTGTCTTCCATTGATTTGTTTGTTTTATAATTGTCGTCAATGGAGACTGGGGGTAATGACGACAGGTAGTAAATCCTTTGTTTTCGTGAACATATTGTATTTTTGTAGGAAATCAATTGGAGTTCTTTCTATAGTTTGATTTTCATATTCATTAATTCTATATATCTTTTGTTTTCTCGGATATTTCGCTTGTCATTTGCTAACTCCTATCAAAATCAATGTGATGGGTGGGGAAGACCCATTGACAACTTTTCTCGGAAATGAACACCTTGTGCCTTTTGTGTATGCGGGCTTGTTAGCACAAGGTGACTTGTCATTTATGAGCCTCTTTGACTGTTGGATTGACAGACAGGCCCTCCTTCCGAGATGGAAGATAAGGTGTGTTCTTTTCGTCCTGAATGCTATCACGCTTGTCAAATCTTCGTCAAAGTCCACGTAGTGTTGCTGCTTACGTCACGCTATTCGGAGGATTTAGTTTGTGGTAGTACGTTTGTCAAATGACCACGAGGAAGACAATAAGTATTTTATTATCTGGAAGAACGCAAGGGATCATTTCATACATTCGGATATAATTGCCGAAAACAAAAGTCGGAAGAAAATTTTTTCAGCTAGCAATAATCGCTCCTCGGATAAACTCCATTTGTTACGATATTGCCACTGCGCAAAGCCGGAGAAAAGCGGGTATCCGGACAACTTAATCACGCTAAGATTAAGTATGGTTAGGAAATATTAATTATAAACAATAAGAAAGAGTAAGCATGTATTTTTTTAAACTCTATTACGATTAAAAGCAATAATACATCGATTTGATGAAGTGCACTGCAAATTTAAAAATTCAAATTTCCCACTACATGCACCATTTACGATGTCTTATTATGTATTTTCCATTGTTTTGTCGTACTACATTTTTGAATCCTTAGTTGAATATTCTGGGTGCCTCCTTTGAACATACTAGCATTGAAAGATTTCCGTTGACATCGGATTTAGCATTTCAGAAAGGTGTTATTAATCCATAACTACTTTTGTCGATTTGCCCTACTGAAGTTATTTTGTTGATTCGCGTAGTCAAATAAAATCATACTGTCCCACAACAGGTCGTAAAGTGTGGTCATGGGGTTCACGGTTGGTTGAGCTCCGCAATTCTTTGCCTCTGTGGGAAGAGAAGTGGTTGGCATCTCGCTCAAGCCGGTATGTCACGGAATAGATCCGGTACTCTTTGTACGTCAGGCTGAGTGGAACGGGGAGTCGTTGAGATAATATGACAAATACCTCCATATCTTCCATACCTCATCGGAGATCGAAACCCGGCCATCCAGCTAGCAGCTCAGCGCTCTGCCCACTTCTTTTTTTTTTTTAAGTTCAATACTTTTTTTCGGGGGGCGGGTTATGAAAGTATGTTTTTCTCTTCGTTGAATAGTGCTCTGTTTATAAAATTCTTCTTTGTTAGAAGCTGTCTCGTAGCATTCTAAGGATACTTGAAAAATAATTATTCATTCAGCGAATATTACGTGATTGGATGAGTGTTGATTTGTTTCGAACACTTTGAAATAGGTAACGTATCCGTATGTTATAACATGAACGAAGGAGTAAAGTATTTTATAAATCTTCATGGAAAAAGGTTCACATCCCTTCCTCAAGTCCAGTTAATAACTGCCTTTCGTGTTTTCAAATTAGGATATTGGAATGTATATTGTGGTACCCAAATTTTGCCGTTCACGAACGCGATCGCGAGAAGTATATGGCATCTGACAGAGGTCAGATTATTAATTCAGCCATGTAAATAATTGAAAATTATGATTATGGTTCAGTTAGATGTAGTTTTGAAGTTTTACTATGAAATAAATATTTTATTCCAGGAATGGTCATTTTTGTTCTCCATAGCACATTTGGAAAAATTAGTAAATTTTTCTGTCTCAAACTTTTACATTCGTAAATGTTATTAGTAATCGAAACATCTTTCTTCTTTATTTACCTCCGTACTGATATGTTTTGTTTTCGCAGATACTGAATTCGCATGTTCAATATATTTGTTAAATTTTTGAAAAAAGTAATGTAATTTTAATGTATATTTTAAGGTGAACTACAAATTTTCCAATCAAGTACAAGAAGTGTTTCACTGACTTAAATTTTTCTGCACATTACGAAATGAGTTTACGACCTGTTTCATTCTTGCGCGTACTAACAAATCCTGTGAATTTAATATGCTCAACATTATTGATTATGTTTTTCCATGAGTAAGAATCATATTCGACGAAAATTCTGATTTTATTGACAGACTAATATTTTATTAACATTTCCACGATAAACCTTTCCAATAAATTACGGCTGAAAGAGCTCTAATGATCTTGACGTTGGCGAGCCCTAAAACCCAATTTTAAAAAAATTAAAAAATTACGGCCGTTGAGGTTAGAGGAGATACTTTTGATTTTTACTTCGAATGTAATAGTAATGAATTTTAATTGCGAAGAAGTTTCCGAGCTTTAGGTCTTGTCTATTAAAAAGGATTTTATATATCTGGAAAGTATGTTGCCGAAACCTGAAGCGTGATCCACGGTATTCTCCGATAATGTTTTTTTGATAAATTCATTGATTATATCTTTTAGTCATAACAATGTATTAAAAAATGAAGGTCGCTGTTTACTTTTTTCGGGTACATCTTCCAGGTGTGTTGACATATTTTTTTGCGGTGAGGGGTGTACCAGACAAAAATTTTTAACTTTCTAGTGAATTATCCTTAAAATATTTTCAACTTGTTCACTTGTCTTATGCATGTAGTTCATGAACTACCTAATTGTGAAATTGCAATATTTTATACTTATAGAATACTTTTATTACAACCTTTAAAATATTTTCGTGTGCACTGGAAAGGGAGGGGCTGAGGTCACAGCTTCGTATAAAATAACTTGGGATTTGTGATCGTTGGTAATTCAATTCATCAATGCAAATATTATGTTGTGTTGAATTGAACTACTAAAAGTCTATGCGTTAAGTTGTATACAGTAACAACTGTTATCTCCCTTTGAAATGTGTTTTTCGTTTATGTATAATGGCGAATCTCCATGCGGTTGTGAGACACAGTCCCAAAATGATCGATGATTGATTGTTATGAAAAAAAGTTTAATATTCGGAGACAAAACCAAGTGTGTTGCATTCTATTATCCAAATTGATCCCTGGTTTCCCTTGACATTTTATTTTCTCATATTTTTCTTTAACCTGTTGATTGTTTACGACGACAAGAATTTTTATTTGATATATTTCAAATCGTAACTTTTTTGTTTCGTAAATATAGAGGAATTTTTAAAAATATTAATTAGTTCAATAAAAAGGAAATATTCGTAAAATGATACTCTCGGACGCGTGAAAGGTTGACGAGCCGGGAATAAAACCAGACATCACAGCACGTTTCCATATTTCTAAATCTTAACAATGTGAATGTGTAGATGTAGTGAATGTTTCGTCGTGAACTTCTTTATTAAAATTCCTCTGTATTGGCCCTTGATCGGAATTGATGGGATGGTCCCTTGCTTGCTTCCGGAGAGTAAATTAGTTTTTTTTCCCTCCACGTGGTCATACGCAGTTTGTACTGTTTTTTGACAATAAATTTATTATTATTATTTATTATTCTTTTAAGCATTTTGTTATAGTTATCAAATTTCTAAAATTGGTCATAACGTGATGACGTTACAATATCTTAACTTAACACACCGATCTCCATTGAATATTCGTTATTAATTTTAATAATTAATCAATCCTTGATTTAAGTTCAGTTTTTATATAGGTTTGTCATTCGACAATGGGTAAGTTACGCAGCATACATTTTATTATACAATCATGTAACGCGGGTTGCATAGTTCGTTGCAGGTGTGCGTATAAGGATCACACACTCACTAGTCCTCACGTTCATATACATGGTATATAGGACACAAATAGCAGCATATGAGTTGGAACTTGAGGTGTCCCCACTTCGAACCTACATAGTAAGATCCTCCAGAAATAGGCTTAGATTTATCGATTTGCTATTTGTATTTTATAATATTTGAATCCGCCTCAGTCTTAGGGCCCTTGATCGGAATTGATGGGACGGTCCCTTGCTTGCTTCCGGAGAGTAAATTAGTTTATTGTCCTCCACGTGGTCATACGCAGTTTGTATCTGTTTTTGACAATAATTTTATTATTATTATTATAGTAAAATGTAAGGGATTAAAGAAAAGATTAACAGCAAACTTAACATCACTTGTAAATCACTTGCATCGGATTGAAATCATAAATGAAACGCGTTATGCTTCAAATAAACTGAGTCTTGTACGAATTTTCCGCAATATTATCAAATTGTCACTTTCAAATCGTCGTTTATGGGGTATAATTTTCGTGGATCTTCTAAAATTTCAAAAATTTGACACAGTATCATGGATTTTTCTACTTTAACACAAACTTTCTAAACTTACTTATTACAAAAACTAAAATACTAAAATATACTTGACTTGCGTAAAATGAAAAGTATCCATTTTAAATATAAACTTGGGAATTTCATCAGCACAATCCAACTGACCTAGTAGGACCTTTTTTTTCGGCTCACAAGTCATATTACTTTTTACATAAATTTTTATGAAACGTTGTAGGGCACAACTTTGTGTTATAAATCTATGTATTACTATATGTTTTTAAATATATACTGTCAGACTTGGTATTTGAAGTGTCATGTTCGGTGAGAAAAAACCGAAAGTTGTTTTTGGAATTACCTTGTCATACATTACTGTATGAAAAATAAAATATTATGCGAAATATTACAAATATTTTTTTAAATACAGAAATAAACTATTTAATTTTTTCGGATTGAAATAATAAAAATTTTGTGGATGAGAATCAATGTATCACGTTACAAATAAATAAATGGGACCCATTAGTTTTCGTCGTCGGGCAACATTTTCTGATGGAAAGAGTATAGAAAAAGGTCCGTAGGCTAAGATACGTTGGAGAACGCTGCTCTAGATGTATCTATGATCGATCCAGTTTTTGATAAGAGTTTTAAATTGCATTTATTTATTATAATTATTATTGTTATTGTTGTTTCCCTATTCATGGGAGCCTTGAAGACTCCTATTGTATGTTTCGTTGCACACCTTGAGGTTTCGGCAAAGAAAAATTATTCGTTAAAACTTTTTGTCTTGCTCGCACGAATTTTGTTATTAAATTGTTATAAGCAGTCGTTTTTTCATTCCTGTACTATTGACTATTATTGTATTGATTTATCAGAATAGTCAGGAGCCAAAAAGTTTTAGCGAAGACTGGTTTCGTATCATGGACCTTTGGTTTTTGAGCCTACCACGTTTCCAATGTACCACGCTTCTTCTTGGCAGGCACGGGTGGGTCTTTTAAAAAAACTTATATACGAATATTTATATACGAATTATAAAAATTTATATACGAATACAATTATGATTCTCCACATCGTAAGTCAAGAGATACACGGTGAGACAATTTTCAGTATTTATTTCAGTTCTATACCAAGTAAAGACACCTGAAGATGTCTCGTGTCACTTGTATCACCAGTGTTATGTTCCAAGGAGTGTAATTAGCCTGCTTTACTGGTTTCATGTGAATTGTCAAAACTTGCTTTCGTTTTACCTAACACGCGGAGGAAGAAAAGATCAGGCGAAACGGAAAATAGGCTGTGATTTATATTCGTGCCGTTTTGGTGTATATGCCTGTTCACTGACCATTCCATGACCTGTAATCTGACCATAATCCACACACCGTCTCCATCGGAGACATGTGTGATCTCAACTATTCGCTCCGGTGTCAATGTAGTTTCAGGCGGCGATGTACCGGGAAGTGAAACGCACTGGTTCTCTATTTCGACTCCTCCGGGCCTCCACGTTATCACTTATCGAAACGGAGGGTAATACTGGGGGAAATCCTTGAGGAGCAAATAGGATATTACTACAAAACACATTTCTAGAAAGACGCGTCACTTCTGATTAGAAAAATAAGAGAAAAACCTGTCAATGTCCAAGGGCAGCAACAACAGCAATTGATCGAGCACCACCTCGTGCGGTTGTTTGGTGAACTGCGTGCGCAGCAATGTAATCATTTGCTCTTCGTACACTGAGCCGTAGTACGAGGTGGCTTGGCTGGACGTTCCACTGGCTCGATCGCTGCCTTGGGACCCATTCTTCCGCGTCTTCTTGCGCCGTCCTAGTTTGGGCATAAAGTTCCCCATGTGCGGCTGCGTGCGGTGCGCGACTGCCACTCGCTGAGAGACCGACAATGAGGAGACACCTGCCCATCATCCCCCACCCTTTCCTACGACAACGCGGTATGACCTATCTTATCAGCACTATCTCTTCCCCTTATCTCCTCTTCCATCTGCAGAGACGGAGGACGATAAGGATTCGATGCAGTCCCGTCACCGTTTCCTCATTGAAGATGTCCACAACGTTCCACTGTCTTCGCGATTTGTTTTATAAAATACGATTTTGTATGTTGTCTTAATTCTCCCCATAAAAAAACTCGCTTAAACTTAATTACAAAATTTTCTGACCAAGTAGTAACAGTAACAATACGCGTATGACGTGGGAAGCAATGATCTAATTTTCTCTCCATCAAGGGACCATATCCTGTACTCTGATCAAAGGACCCAAAGGCAACGAATAAAATTTTGCAACATACATTTAAACAGTGCTCTAAAAAAGATAAAACTCAATGAAATTAGTATTTCATCACTTAAGAGTGTTCTTTCTTATCCCTAGTGATCCAACGGAAACATTTTACTTTCTGTATTCATATGTGAATGTGGTGGAAGGAAACATCAACTGATCCAGTGAACATCAACTTCTAATGTAATGGAATTTGATCTTAAGGAATCGAGAATGTATGTTGTAATATTGACTAGTGCAGGCGCACTCAATTCACGATCGCATTTTTTTTTCTATTTCCTTTTTTGCTATTCGTAATTGATACGTTATTTCAATTGGCTTTTTATTATCTCTCTTGATTTAATCAGAATCAGCGGTCTTATCGTTTCTGAGATTCCTCTATCTGTAGTGTTTCAGCATTTTTCGAATCGTTTCTATCAAAACGTTTAAAATATTGTGCTCTTGGTAGAGCTCGATGTGTTCTGGAAATTCATCGTTGTATACGCAGAGATGGGACACTGAAAAGGTTCACTTTACTTACGGGCTGTATGTCTTTACCACTTGCAAAGTTACGCCTATGCGTAAGCTTATAATTCACCTTCAGAATTATTGCAATTTAAAGTCTTAACTAAAACGATAATTATATATCATCTACGGCCAGATGAATAATGCTGGACAGGGACTCGAACCTAGGTCCTTCTGTTTTGGCCGCAAGGGTGCTGTCCTGACCGATCCCGTCCTGATCTGCGATGCTCGTACAACACACCCACCTTGCCTACTCCGGCGAGCTTGCCACATAATCGTGGAGGGGATAAGTGCCCTGGTGGCTCCCTATGTTGGGGCGTCGCTATTTTTGCCTGCTAGTTGATGATGGAACCATTCGTCCACGAATTGGTTCTCGAAAGTAAACAGTTAAATAATGATAATTCCTCTTTGTCGTTTGTGTCTTTAAACGCCGTCTGTTGACGTGACAATATTTACTTTTTCTTTATTTCCCCAACGATCTTCGTCTGTTTACTCTTGTGCATTCTGAAAATTTTATTTACTTGATTTCCATTCGTACTGTGTACAATTTTACGGAGCTCGAATGTAAGTTGATATTTAATACAACACAACAGTAATATTTATAATCTTTCCATGTTACACTGAATTGGCGTTAATAGACGAAGCTATTATTATGAAGACAATTTTACAAGTACGTGTCTTTAATGTAAGACGAAAATTCTTGGTTGCTTGGATAATTGTATAAAGAAATGAAAGAGCTCTTGTAATCATCCACCTGTGTCCCATCGGCAAAAGAACCTTAACCACGTGACGCCTTGGTCAGAAAACTTATCCCTTCTATTCATTGAAACAACTATCACGGACAGCCGATTTTCAATCCTGGTAGTGGGAAATAAATGGAAACGAGATTTCTTGAACAAAAGTTGTTGTTTTTGTTGGGACAATGCGACCGCTGTGGTCTATTGGTAGCTTCTTCGCTTCCACGACCCTGCTGAGAGGTAGAGCGTGGATTTAAACCCTGCTAGGTCGAATTTAAGTGAGGTTTTCAGCTAGGGTTTCTCTCTCCTACTCCAGACAAATATCGGTTCGGTTCCCCGACTACCCAACATCTCTCCTTCCCAATTCCCTCTCCCAAGTCTAACGGTTAGGTGGAAGAGCAGGACTCATAGCCTGTACCTCGTCAAAAGACATAAAATAAAATAAATACTTTTTGTTTCATGTTTTGGGTGAGGATAGCCAATGGTGTAGTCATTATACTATGTTGCATGAATAAGTGGTGATACAATTGACGAGTGCTGACGTTTTGTTTTGCAGGTGGAGACAGTGCCCTGGTCCTTGGAGGAACCTGGTTCTGCCGTTGCTAATGGCGGCAGTGGTGACAACGGTGGAGGTCCTGGCAGTGGCGAAGGTTCTCGGCTGGCAGATTTCCTCGCGCGGAAACACTTTGAACTCGTCATCAATCTTCCCATTCGCGACGGAGGCGCCCGGAGAGTTTCCAATTTCCTCACGCACGGCTATCGTGCTCGGCGCCTCGCCGTCGACTACTCTGTGCCACTCGTCACGGACGTGAAATGCGCCAAGTTGCTTGTGCAGGTAAGAGTTGGCATCGGTAAGCTTCATAAGATAAGGGCACATTTTCAGGATATTAAATACACTTACATGGTGTACAAATGATGCATGAAGCTGCAGCTACAGGAGGCTCCTAACTTTCGTCATTCGGCGAATCCCGAGCCACCGCTCGCCGAATTGCTAACACTGTAGATGGGATGCTCGTTCTGCGCCGCGCCACGGATACCGGTGCTCGTCCTTTCCCGCAGCGTGTCGGTCTTATGAGACACATCAAACGAAACCGATACTATCGGTTTCAAGGAGGTAATAGACTCGTGTTTGAACGTCTATTCGATTTTTCTATGAAAATACAACGAGTTATACATCAAATTTTAGCTTATTTAATTCTGCGTTGAAAGATACGAGTTGTAAAATATTTAAGTGTCTGTATTTTTCATTGTGTTTGGAAGGTAGAAACGTGTTTTTTTGTAGCGTTTTCAAAGGGTCAACTTTTAAAATTTATGTCAGCAAATATATTAAGCCTAGGACATTAAAATTGTTACACAGTATTGCTGGGATAATTATTTATACAATGTGTAAGTTTTGTAATTGTTTCCTCTCTGAAAAAAAACTTTAAATAAATTTTTAATAAACCTTGAAACCTTACGATCGGTTAATCGTACAAACTTTTACCATGCCTTAAAATAACCTTGTTTAAAAATTAAATAATTAGCATATTAATAATGGTAATAATTAACTTATTAATCCAGGTCCGGACGCCCGCCGGCATTACTCACGCTCCACCGCACATTGATGCTCCGTGTTTTATCAAGTGATATAAAATTACTGTGTACCGTTATCAATAAGCTAATTGTATACCTGAGGGATATACCCGAGTCCATTGCATTTTGAAACCGGTAGTAGGTGCTCCGCAAATTGATAATATCTGGTTCAGTATGCTCGTCAATCGGCGAGCACTCCGCAGATAGCCCCATCAAGTAGCGATTGCTCGGGATTTGCCGTACAGTTGCTGGGGACTCGCCGAATTACACATGTCTGGAGCCGCCTTGATGTAACATTAAATGTATTTCTTGCACACCGATCGCCTGGAATTCTACCAGTGGTTTTTGCTGCATTCTACATTTCTCTGCTCCTTCACAGACGAGGCGATTTTCACAATTGAGGGTGTCATGTGAGTGTAGCCGAAATGTACGTAAGTGCGTCAGAATAGATACTCAGTGAATGTGTTGGCAACGATTATGAACAACTTCTTGATTGGGCCATATCTCCTGCTAACCCAACTTGTTGGGAATCATATTTAAGTAGCCCCCAAAAATGTTTCAAACGGAAGTTTGAACCATTCTCTACCCAGTGGCGATGAATTTTCATACCCATTCGGCGCGAAATTTTGAATAATTTGAATTTAAATTCCTATGGTCTTTCATGGAGAAACTTTCGCGGGCTTATGTTATTTTATAATCTTACAAAAGTACCGGGTTAACGTAGCGAAAAAAACTACTAAAATATAGCAAATGGAAATAGGAACGCAATGACGTTAAGATTTTCATACCTTACGGGGCATTTACTAGAATAATGCACCCAGAACTGTGGAAAATACTGTTTAACAGAAATGGCAGCCGCATCATGTGACTGAAGACAATGCAACCCTTGTCAAAGAAGAGTCAAACAACTGTCTAAATTAAATATCAAGTTCTAAAATCGAAATAATTGTCCTCATCCAATAGTAAAATTCAGTAGAATGAATTATTCATTAATAAGAAATACTTAGTTGATCATTTCAATGTTTCCTGTGTAGTCGGCAACTTGGCTTCAGTCAACACGGATATAATACCTTAACGGAGTAGATTTTCATATTGCTCCTATTGCCTTTCGTAAAACATGACGTGCGGTGTCAACTAAACGATACTCGCCCCGATCACTCGACTACTCCATAAGAGAGCATTTAAAGACTCCTGTTTACGACAATGCTTTTTTCCCTTTTCCTAGGACTTAAAAACAAAATAATTATAATTGTAATTAGCGTAGTAGTTAAGATTGATTTACAATATTTTCCGAATCTCTGGTTTCATTATAATACGCACCTGATACAACATTTTCGTGTTTCATTAAATGCAAATTTGTTTGTAATCTGGTGATTATTTCTGGTGGTTATTATAATAGGTATCTAACTATTGTTATTCCGATATAAGAAGTGTGCTGAAATTCGAAATCCGCCTCTGCCGTAGGGGCCTTTCCTCGAAATTGATGGGATGGCCCCTTGCTTGCTGTCGGAGAGTAAATCAGTTTGCCTTCCGCGTTGAATTATGCAGTTTTTGTCTGCTTTTTTGACGAAAAATTTATAGATATCAATTTTTCAATCTCTTGTGTATTATCTTAGATTTTTGATACGATTTGCTGAATTGTTTTGTTAATGTACCACGAAAAAATTGAATAATGTCGTATACTTAATACTAATTCTTTGAGAGCGTATATGCTTTGGCTGAGGGAAGAAATGGAACTTTCTTTCTTTATTCAGCCATTGATTAATGATTATATCTTAGTTTTAAATATTGCGACCTTTTCTTGACAACTTGCTGTAAATAGATGTAAATAGCTCTATCGTTTCTTAAATTTTGGAAAATATGAACTGCTCAGTTAACTTGTTGGTCCGTTTGCAGGTACAAACAACTACTCACATCTAATAATGATATCTTATTTAGTTTTAGCACTAGTCGGAAATGACAATCAAACAACCGTTCGATTGTACGTAGGAAATTCTAAAAATATTTTGGGTTTTGTTGTTTAGTGTACAGTTTGGAAAGAAAACAGCATAATGGCAGGGCTCTAGTGGTCGAGGTTGTGAAATAACATGGTCTTTATATAATAATAATAATTAATTATTATTATTATGCGATTTTTAAGGCTCGCCAAAAACTAGGTCATTAGAGCCCTCCCCACGTAGTCTTTATATGAATAATAAGAAAAAAAAATTGTATGCTTGAAATATTTTATTCAACAATTTATAATAATGATAAATGGGGCGACCCGTGGCGTAGTAGACCCGTAACCCACTCGCCTTCTACCTCTGGGAACGCGGGTTCAAACCGGTCCGATCCAAGTAGAATTCCAGTTCCGCAACAGGTTTTATCGGGGTTCTCCCGTTTCCCTTGCCTATCATTCCACCACTCATCACCATTCACCCCCATGTCATTCATTAATCACCCGTGCGACAGGAAGGGCACCCTGGAATTCCCCAGCCAAATAAGAGGCATCATACCATCCCCATCTACGCCGACCCCATCTAACACGGGATTAATAAGGCGAAGATAAAGAAGATGATGATTTTATAATAATGATAAATGGTTGATCTTTAGACTAGCATCTGAAGCAACCATTCTACCGTGAGATTCCTTTCTGTATATACTTCAATTTCAATACCTTCTTGAAGCATAACATGTTGTGGGTAAAATGTCATTCCTTCGCTCATCGCCCATGAGTGAGTCGAAACGGATGATGTACGAACTGCGAAGTCGTTGATGAAATGGCTTCTCTCGTGAAGAGGCGACATGGCGCCTGTTTAATGCTCCTGATAAACCTCTGCTTTGACAGGATGATGGATGAGGATTCTTGACAAGTGGACTCAGCTGTCATCCGCGAGAAATTTTTGTTTTTTACTTCGAATCGCGAACAGGTCGTTGTTCCTCCGCGCGAGCCAGCCAACTGACAGACAGCTGTCGACAGCAGCCACTTGTTGCACTGACTTGCTCTCGATTGTCGAAGAACCCGACTCCCACCGCGCGTTATGGAAATGCATGCTGCACTCAGAAGCAGAGACGGATTCAAGGAATTGGGCTTGACTTTGTGAAATACATAAAGGAGCGCGTCCAACTCATTAAATATTATTTTCATTTGATTACAATATCTAGAACACTGTTACTAGTTAACATCACGGGATTTGCATTACTTGTCACTATTTATCCTTTCCATTGCAATTCGCCGTGTATGGTGATGTATTTTTATATGTAGCGCAATGTTGTTGTATACAGAAGCACATTAAAAAAACACCCAAATAAGACTTATAAGACTGAAAACGAAACAAAGACTTCCGCTGCCATGAATGTATTTTTATTTCCACTATTAATAAAACGGGTGATTCATGGAAAGAGAATTATCGTGGGGGGGGAGCTAAGTTGACAACGTTTCGCCCCCCAACCCCGCTCCCAAAGCTCACTTCCTGGATCCGCACCTGCTGAGAAGCTCCACGTTTCTAATTGTAATGTTTTAGAGACATATCGCTCTAAATTTCAGTCTCATCTGTTAGCCAGCGTTCAGGAAAGTTCCAAATTTTCTTCGGTGCTATTGGTAATTTACTTTGCCAATCAGATAAAAGTATTGAAATCGTAGAAAACTTGGAGTGGAGATTCTCATGTCCAGCGAAAGTCTTTTTCATACAATTGATGGTGTTTTTCATACACGTGAAGTTCTGTAGTTACATAATGGCGACGCCCACACGTCACGAGATAGTTGTGAATTTTTTCTTTGATGTCTCCCAGAAATATTTTAATTTTTTACGTATCTTTATTTTGTAATGGACATAAAAAGTAGATATTAAAAATTGTTTGATAATAGAGGAATTAATGAGAAATGAAAAATGAATCGAATGAACCATGTCCCGTATAAATCGGTGTGAAGGGTCGTTGTACTATCTTATCCTGTAGACCAGTTATACTCAGCTTTCTTTTTTTCTCTCAGGGCACATTTGTTTTTTACATCAAGCGGGTCGCAACATTCAAGTGTTGTACCACATGAAAAGAATGCTCACTTCTCTATTCGTCCACGTAATAGGTTGTAGGTCACTATGCTATCGAATGATTATCAAGTAAATAAAAGTATTTACCTTAAAGCCATACATTTATTTAAATATTAATGTGATAATTGATATGGGACAAATTTTTAACAATTTTAGATTAGTGGGGTTTATAATTACTGCAGGCTTATCTTAATATATCATCAATGTGTAAATCTGTAAGACTTTTTCTGTACACGTTCTTCGCAGATTTCCTTTTTGAATCAGAAGATTCAGAAGGAAATTCACATGCAAACAACGTATGCAAAATTTGTGCAGTTTTTCTCAGTTTTGTATTTTTCTGGATCAATATGCCAAAATTCCACATACTCCTTTCCTTCTCCTTTTTATTTAAAAATTGTCTCCAAATTCGTGTAATTTTTTAATTCAACAAATTCATCAAAACGTTCAACATAATCGTACAAATGAGCTAAGTGTGTTATTAATGATATTTCTAAGTGCCAATGATTTTCTATGAGGAAGAAACAATTTTTAATATTTCTTAATTTTTGAAATCTGTTTAAATTCTGTCTATAAAACTGCTGAATAATTTAAAATTTTTGCATAAGTTTCTGGGGAAATGTCAATATTATCTTCCGTGCCTTTTTTTAACGTAGGAAACTGATGAAGTATTCGATTTTGCATATCTTGGTCATAAATACATAGTTTCTCTTCAAATGCAAATGCTTCACTCGCCATTTGCGAAATATTTTCGCTTTGTAAACTTGTAAACCTCAGTAATTTCGACAATAATGTCCATATTTTTTACCTTTTTTTGACATTAATTCATATATTTTTGGACTTTTATCGCGGCCGTATACTATTAAAATATTTTTGGTTAGATATGAGTGTTTTATCATCTAAGAGACTTGTATAAAAATAAAAAACCGAAAATCACTGTTTTTAGTATAGGAAACAATACCATACTCAAGGGAAGTTAAAAACATGATTAATAATGATATTTGATCAGTAAATATCTATATCCAAAGAGACAATGTCATTTGGCGGGGTGGGGGGTACATTTGGGTGCCTTTGGGGGTACATTCATAGGACGATCGTGCCACGGTTCATTCTTATGAGAACACCACTGATAAAACCTTTTGTTGTTACTACGATTTCTTTAAGAAAACAGATTTTACACGTCTTTCTAAAGACCCGTGGATAGAAGATTTATTGAACAATTTATCTTTCGTGATATATTGACGAATGTTATATATTCTTTTTAATCATACTTTCTCGACGAACCAAACACATTGCTAAACCTTTTTAATTTAATAAAAAAATATTTCTCTTCCCAGTCTTCTTGAAGCGCTTATTTTCTGCTATTATATTTCGTTTCTTGATTGAAGATGTTATTAATTGTATTTTATATCTTATTTGTAAATGGGAAATGAAGCGTACTATTGAAACTTATCTACATGGGGCAGTAGGAGATAGGTGGGTGTTAGGGCTTTTGTTAGAAGTGAACCGGTTTGCTGGGCTTACCAACAACTTGGCCCACGTAGAGGTGTTAGTAGGAGTAGTTATTAATAGTGAGAGTTTGTGATATTAGGTTTAGAAGGAGGTTTTGCTTTTCAATTGTCACATAACATGAACTGGGACATTAAAGTGAAAAGCTACAATTGTTTAACCCTGTCGGGAATCGAACCCGGGATGATTCGGCGGTGAGCAAACATGCTAGCCATGAGCCACCGGATGGGCCAAGTTTTAATGTGAATGAGTATTGAAATTTAAAACAATACGCTACAAACAACAATTTTAAAAATCACTATCATAAACAAAACGATAGAACTTGTTTCCTAAATACCTAATATCTGGGTGACCGAGCTTGACTCGGATGGCTCACAAAATAGACACTCGATTTTCAATCAGTCGTAAAATCATTTAATATAGGACCGATGAATGACCACGCACATAATGATGTAAATAAAATGAATTCAAAAAATATTTTTCGTAAAGGGATTCAAACCATGGTTTATTTTCTCGGTTACACTGCTGTGTAACCCTGAATATAACGAATAATAATTCTATTCGTATCTATTTTGCTAATTAGGTAACTGTGTAGTTTATATTGCTCATATAGGATCTTTTTTGTGTCCAGATTTAAGGAGTAATTCTAAATTTTATGGAATTGACACACTATTTACGCGGTAGAACACATACAGAGAGTAATTGAAAATATAGCAATTTGTCTTAAATTATACTTGCCTCATTTATTATACATTATTTATTCACACATTCGTAAACAACTGAAAATTATATATTTATAGTAATACGCAATGTACCCTATTTATAATATTAAACATTACTATTAAACATCCATATTTAATTATGAGATAATAAGTGTTGACTTCCGTGAAAGAGTATTCGCCGCCCATACGACACCGATCAGCGGCAAACAGTCTTCAGTTGAAAGAAGGTATTTTACCTAAGATTGGTAATACTTATTCTTCAGGTATTTACTTTCGAATTATACGTTGGTGTAAGGAAAAAATTATGAACGTCCGAAAAATCTAGATCTTTTCCGGTTATTACGATGATGGTGTGTTAGTGATCGATTTTTGTTTGACACAAAATAATCAACGTATCCGAACCAAACTTGAGAATTTTGTTTGAGTACATTTGGAATAGGGACCCATTTCTACACACTCTTTCTGTCGCTGTAGACACGGGGGCGTTTTACGCGTGTCAGCAGAATCTTACACTCGCACGCAGCCGCCCACACCAGTCACTACGCACATAACCGGAAAGGAGCAAACTGGGGTCAGCGTTGAAATAAAATACTCTACACGCGTGTTTATTTTCCATCGAGGATTGAAAAGAAAGGCAGGACTACATCAGTGTTCTTTGTGTGTTTATTTTTTGTTTTTAATAAGGTAGTAGTTGAATTATGTTTTTGGATTCTATACTGAATTTTATTTTTGAATTGAACAGCTCTAGGAACACGTTTTAACTTTGAAGAAACTAACAGTCCCCTTATTTCTTTGCCAATTAATGAATCCGCTGTTTTGTATTTCGTTAGTAGGGCTAACTTTCATTCCATATGATTTTGTTATTACTACGTTACATCAAAATTAGTCGTGTCAAATTAATAGTGTTTATTTCATAATGTTTTAGGCTTGAAAATATTATTTGCGGTAATTTTAATACCTTTTTAATAATAAGATAAAATTTATTGTAAGATAAAATATACTTTATAATATAAATTAATTTGTTCGTGGTATAGGGATCAACGTCTCGTATATAAAAGTGCGAGGTCCGGGTTTGATTCCCCGCCGAGAAAGTTATATTTTCATTATTTTTTGTCAAAATAATCTGCCTAATTATACTTTCCTCGTGTGTTTAAAATTTTAATCGTTATTTTTAAAGAACCATTGTTAAAGTCGGCTGCCTCGAAAAACACCGGTTCAGTCAACTTTGTGTGCTGTTGGTGGCGAATCTGAGTTTTCAAATTCTTAACTAACATATAATTCTTATTTGTTGGATTGCAGCAAATAAAAAAGTCATAATGATTGAAAGAAAATTTGAGATGGACACTCGTATGAACTGAAAGAAAAATTCTTCTTGCAGTTAAGCAGCAAACTTAGCAGTTTTATTCGCATTTTAGTTACTCAGCAGCTATTTATTAAAAGTAATAGTGTTAAAAAGAGGATGAATGTATAAACAGACTTATCATGATCGACAAATATTGGTTAGAAACCGCTCGCTCGGTTATTCGAACCCCGAACTTTCTGCGTATGACACACACACATTACCCTTACACCAACTCTTGTGCGAAGAGAAGAATGATTTGAATTTATTAACTGCTAGTTAATACTAATGATAGGTGTTAAAATTGTTATCCAAAGAAAAGAGACCATGTTATATCACATTTTCATCCCAAAATACATCTATTCTGTGAATTTCATTAAAATCGTTAGAGCCGTTCCCGAGTAAATATTTGACAAATATTCGTACATAGGTACATACAATTATTGCTGGCTTAATAGTATAGGATAAATCTTTGATAGTAGTCCCTTGTAGAAATACGTAAATCAGTTAGATTCTAACTTGAATCAAATTAACTGAGAAATGCATATATTATAAAATAAGTCCGCAATAGTTGTCATCGCGAAGAGAGGAATGAGGGAAGAGACGAGTCGTCCGTGTCTGTTCAATTTTTGCCGCTAATGTTTTTTATTTGATAGACTTAAATGCATTGCTTTGCGTTCCTGGCCAAACGTAATAACACAGCGGACCGTAGGTTGAGTATGGCTGCTGTAGACCCCTCCCTTAATTGTTCATTCGATTTGTTATTTAAGAATTTTAACTGAAGATCTAACAGTTGTGATGATGAAATGTAAAACTATGTGATAAAGATTATTTTCAAATATGAAAGTCCACAATGTTCTGTCCCATAAGCAAACACCTATGGAGTGATCCTCTGTATTTTGCGATTACAAAGTTTTTGATAAGTAAATAAATAAATTTATTGTCAAAAAACAGTACAAACTGCGTATGACCACGTGGAGGGAAAAAAAACTAATTTACTCTCCGGAAGCAAGCAAGGGACCATCCCATCAATTCCGATCAAGGGCCCTAAGGCA
>NNCF01126413.1:81431-95214 GCA_002313205.1 Laupala kohalensis | reverse complement strand
ACTTCAGAGAGATACGAGATTCCATTGTTGACTATAATTTGATCTAGCAATGTTTGAGATGAGCCGGAGAGGCGAGTGGGGTCATTTATCGTAGTAATAAGGTTGAAGGAGTCGATAAGATTCTTGAATCGATTAACTGGTGAATGTGCAGAGTCGGATGTACTCAAGAAATTCCGTTAAAGTTTGTCAGGTTTCGTCGGAATTAACCGGTGTGTTCCAAGGTTAACAACAGTTCACCAAATTTTAGAGACGAAATAGAATGCGAACATAACTCTTTTTAGATTATGGAAATAGACATCTTATAAATTTCAGTGAACAAATTAGCTTAATTAGCGGAAGAACGCGGGTCGAAGTGGGTGGGGTTTTCAGCTGGGTTTTCCCTCACCTCCAATCTAATGTCGGTTCGGCAACCCAAAATATCTCCTTACCAGTTCCTTCGCACAAATCGTATTAGGGGAAGAGCAGGCCTGACGGTTCAAAGCTCGCCAAATAATAAAATATGACGTAATAAATATCTCCTTAACGTAATAATTATCTACCACCGACGAGGAAGCTGATGATTTTTATTTTCTTTGAAGTCAAAATTGTTAAACGGACGAAAAACAATGTGTAAGTGAATTGTTTGCGGCAATAAGGGAGAGTCCAAATGCTATTCCAAAACCTTTTAAGGGTTAATTCTCTTTTCTCCTGGCATTTATTCTTCCACATTCCCTCCCCTGGAGCACTATGATACCGTTGTGGAGTCTCTCCGCAACCAAACTGTAGATATTCGTGGTCCAAAGGTCAACCAATGAGATGTATCCATGTTGAAGCAGTTGTGTTGATATTACGGGAATAAGTCTAATGAATCATTGGGGGGGGGGGATAAGAACAAGCAAATCAGCTGTTATTTACGTATCTTTTTAATATTTACATCACTCATTCATCGCTATCCTTTTATCTTTTAATTTGGCTTGCAGGAGAAATTCCTTGAAAATCCTGACTCTCAATCGTTGTAGAACACGAGTATTGTATGTGTGTTTTCATAATTTGGAGGATTACTATATCCTATATTGCAAATAGTGTACAATTGGAGAAATGGTTTATAACATATAATAATTAATACATTAATCGCAAGAAGAAAAAACGAAATTTTATTTTGACATCAGGAAAGTGTTGTTAGTATAATGTGACTGGGTGGTCTGTGGGTTCAAGNGAAAATGGTAGACGGGACCGGGATTCGAACTCGGAACCCTCAGCTTAGCGCGCTGATGCGCTTCCAACCGCGCCACCAGTTTGCATCTGGGACCAGTCTACCATTGACATTCAACTTCCGAGACACACAGACCTCTGAGGTGATCTCATAGATTAATGTGGTGGTAGCGCTTCAACGCGCTAAGTTGACAATCCCGAGTTGTTGTTGTTTGTTTTTGGGGGAGGGGGGTTTTAGGGTCGTCAATCCCGAGTTCGGATCTCGGTCCCGTCTATACTTCCATTCAACATAACATATTTAACCTTGTTACCTGGCGGTGTGGATTTTAGAGATTTATGTTTGTTTTTGAACTCCCGAATAGAAAAATATCGACCCACGATAACGTACTTCGTAAGGGAGTCGTCTCATACGAAACGTTTGCCATCAGTTTTTGAATATAGCCACAAAGTAAACATTTAACGATCTCATTCCTTGTGGTTTGTATATCAGTAATTAAATGTCAAAGCAAACGCTAAAAACAAGATCATATATACGATCTCATTAAGCTAATTTAAACTCGGGGAAATAATAAGGAACCACCAGTTGCCTGAGGAATATTGGAGAAAATGCGGGATCGGGATGGAGTTACTGTACACCTTCTATTGAGATAAAAATCTTAATAGTATTTACAATTAGACTTATGTTCGTGTGTTTGATACCAAAGATCGAGAAATAAGAACTAGAAGTTTTATAACTTCTAGTTGTTATAATTCTCATAAGGAGATGTACCCAGATTATTTCGCATCTGGTATTCAACTCTGATGTATTGTTGTATACTTTTTTAATTCGGTGTTAAAGAAACGTTCTCTGGCGGTAACTTCAGGTACTACAGTCGGTAAGTCTCTGGTTCTATGCGGCAACAGCGGCTTCTCGTAAATTGCGTGAAAATGTTCAGAAGAGATCGTAAAATGTTTTAAATTTTGATTCGACACCCGCAAATTGAAAGTCCAGTTTTTTCGTCGTAAAACCAAGAAGTATTAAGTAAGTTCAAACGGTGAAGTTTCTGACGGGAAGTGTAAAAACAGTATTTCTAATACAACAATTATTATACACTACAAATAAATTATTATTAGTGTATAAATAAATAGATATACCAATAATTATTTATTAGTATATGTATTTCTTTACACAGTTATTAAGATCAACTTTCCTTATATTGTCAGCTACAACCCGCACCGAACGCAACCGGGACAATCAGCAAGTATAGATATATACAGAAATGTAAAAAAAAAAATGTTGATTCGTTCCTTGTATGAAAATAATACAAGAATGTAGAATGTAATAGAATGTAGGTTAAACTGGTATGTATATTTAATAATAATCTCATAATTTAGAACTATGTTATATGGAATCATTATTAAATTGATATTAACATTTCATTCAGATTCAAATTCTCGTACTTTTTTGTATTAGAATACTTATTTTAAAGCTTACTTAACATAATACTTGAATGACATCTAACATTCCTCTCTTTGTTACGTCCACGTTCCACTGAAGTTTTCTCGTTTATCAGCGAAATCAAGGAAGAGATAAATGAATTTACGTTGGCACAATTGTGTGTGGATAATTTAGAGAACGTACATCTACTTCAGTTTTTTTTCTTCTAATTGTCTATAATTTGGCATTTAGAAATTCACTAGATCACGTGTGACGGGAAGGTCCACTACATATTTTCAGTAGTTACTAAAAGTAGTTTATTCTATGGAAGTGATATTCAAATTTAATTCACTTGCCTGTATTTAGTATCACAAATGTAATAAGGTATTGTGTGATTCGAGTAAAAAGAAATTCGAATAGTAATTGTGTATCTTAGTTTCGTGACCATTATGATCAGTGCTTCATCAAAGCTCTTATCTTCTTACGCTGAATCTATGCAAAGTCAGTTTTTCACATGTACTATACGTAAGTTTCTGTTTGCACCATATGGGTATAATGCGTAAAATTGTCCGTAACAGATGCTGTATTTCACCAATCCCATTCACACATACGACATGCCTTAGGAGAGGAGAATTAAAATCTATTTTCAACTAAAAGAAGCTCATGAAGCACTGAGAGAGGAAAGAAGATCTCAATGACATAATTATGAATTTTTTAACACTATTATTTCCTTCATTTTACAGGCCTTCGATTACTCTTCAAACACTTCATTCCTCTTGTATCGGACCATTAGACACATAATTGCTATCTGATTACATTGGCCTAATTGATAACCTGTATTCTTCGAGTGGGAAATCTGATTCTAGCGATACACTCTGTTCCTCGGTCGTTTCTTCTCCTCTCGCTTCACACATTTCATTGTTGACTTGAAGATTCTACGATTTAGTGGGTAAATCCCACGTGGGAAGTAAACAAGAAGAGAAGATTTATGACATATCGACCGTGTAATCTATTTTTTTCTTCAGACGATTGATAGATGATTATATTTTGAACAATTTCATCAAACATTACGTATTAAAAAGAAGAATTACAACATCTCAAGTTGTACTTTTTGAGTCCAAATTTTTTATGTATCGTAAATGATCATGCAGGTAAAAAAATCGTACATTGTAATTATTTGAATTGCTACCAACTTTCCAGGTCGTGTGCGAGAGAATATATTTTATTAGAAATTCCTTCATGTGAAGGACGTTTATGATCAAAATTGAGTCTTCAAAAATATTTCAAATTACTTACCATTATACTCCCCAGTGACGGATCTGAGGGGGAGGGACCTGAGGAGTGGAACTTACGTCATCTCTTGACCCTCAGGAACAATCTATTTGTGGGAACCCATCTTTCGCCGCGGTCTATGAAGATACGAATGAGTAGTGAACTGAATTTTGTTGAAACTCAATTGTGTGTTACGTCATTTGAACTCTGTATTAATGTTTTTAACTAAAGGTATCAATCGTATTGCTTTTACTCTTCGATTCCTTGTTGGCAATTGTTTGTAGAAAAACAATTAACTACAATATTGTTTATAAAGAAATGTTTTAAAAAATTACGTCACAGATTTCCGTTCGAATCATTTTTATGATTTCTAAGTGTAATATACTAAACATTTTCAAGCAAATGATAATTTTCAATTAACGCACTAAAATTACAAAAAAAATTCTGTAATAAAATACCGCCGACCATGTTGCATTGGAGGATGCTAGTTTTATAATTATATAAAGAACAGTAAAAAATAACTAAACGATGATGGGTAATGGAATGTACATTGATAATACAAAATTAAACAGAAATATTTCGTATTGTACTTTATAGCTTGTATTATTTCTACCCCACATGAACACACATGTACTTTAAGAATCACAATGGCACTGTGAGATTTTTTTGTGGTGAAGTGACGTCAGAGAGCGTGGTGCGCGTTCGCAAGTCCTCTCCCCTCCCTTCCCATCCTACGTGCGTAAAACTGCTTTCGTCATTTCACCACAGAATCATCGCAGTGAATTTTCAGTGAGACACAAATGAAGTCTTTTTTTAACAAAACGCTGCAGATGTCAGTATCCTAGGATTCGGTGTGCCAGAAAGGAATGGATAGGAAAGGATTTCTCCGAATTTTTGTATTTGACGTTCTTACGTTATAGTATCCGAACCATAAGAACTCGGTCATATTTCTATGTCATATCTATGGTCTAACATATGATGAAAGGTTCTCTCAACGAGAATCTGAGATCATAGTTGAACTATGATCAAAGCGAACTACGGTCATATTTTTGATCATAGATATGACAGAAATATGACCATGTAATACAAGCCTAAGGCTAGGATGTTATATCCAAAGGTATGAAGAAATCCTTTCTTTTCACTGAATTTGTATCTTGCATTCTAACCGGCGCTAAATGTAATCCATGATGTTTTGTTTGTGTGTGCGCGTGGTAGGCGCTGTGGCGTGTGGGGAAGCGGGCGCCGCGCGTCAAGCCGCACGTGGACTGCGTGACGTCACGCCCTCTGACGCGTCTACCTGGCTTCATCGACGTGCACGTGCATCTGCGCGAACCCGGAGCCACGCACAAGGAAGACTTCGCTTCGGGCACGGCGGCAGCGCTGGCGGGAGGCGTCACCATGGTGCTCGCCATGCCCAACACGCAGCCTCCCATCACCGACAGGCACTCGCTGGCCATGGTGAAGCAGGTGAGATACTATTTTCTGTGGCAGGTTGTTGTACATACTGCCGTGACGGTTTCTGACATAATACAAAAAAAAAAAAAAGATTCCACCCCGAAGGGCGTGAAATGGGGGTTGGAATATTTTATGTATGTATCCCACCATAACTCTGGAGTACCGAGAGAAAGTTCAACAAAACTTGATACATAGATGACTATCTGACAACAAGCACTGTGGGGGTAAAAGTCATCCCTGTCACTCCTAGGGAGGGGGTGGTAAGAGGTTGACATGGGAGAATAATGGAAAAATGCGATATTAAATTCGAAACCATACTTTTCGGTGCTGTTGAGATGGATAAGGACGTCCCTGATGCTTTGTTAGTTCACAATCATTCCACATTAGAGGTGATATACCCATAGTATACCTGGTTAGGTGTGGAAACGGAGAACAGGTAAAAATAAAAACCGATATTGGTGTTGAACACTTTCTTTTTCAAGACGCAGAGCTCTTATTGCCGCTGGAGTCCACGATCACCCCCTGCGAAGCGATATATTTCTTTTTGTGAAGGGGATGTTAAGTAAATCTATGCGAAAATGACTGATATTTGTGTTAGTCATATAGTTTTCGGGAGCACTGATATTAGTAGTGACATTCCCGTAGACGCCAAAGTTCAAAATCAACCCGTATAAACCCCAGCACCCGCAGCATTCTCTAGGGAAAGAGATGCCATGAAATAATTATCGAACATGACATACCAGTGATGAGTCCAGTTTTCGGCGGCGTCGAGTTAATAGTGAAATCTTGATATCGTGCGAATCTAAACTCAGCCCTCGTGGAAGAAAACACCCCTTCGGGGAGAGGGAATGTGTAAAAATAATTGAAAACTAATTTTCAAGTATACGAAAGGACAATTCTATTGGATCCATAATTTTCGGGTTGGGATTGAGGATACACACCAATACTATGAAACCCTAATGAGTAATATTCTCACTGGAAATCAATGGGAACGTGAGAAAGATAAAATTGCAGACAATACAAAATTGACGTGAACAAAACCGCAGGTAGTAAGAAATAAAATTGAAGTTCTTACCTGAAGAAGAACATAGGTGAGTAGGAAAACAGTAATGTCGTAAACCATTAATTACATTAATATAAAAATTAAATATTTTAAATACTGTGAACACGAACTAACCAGTATTAGATCATTAAAAAGGATTTTCTTATTGTAGGTGAATACGGTAGAGTATTTACAATGTTCTCAAAAGAACCTGTACTATTTGTTGATAAAATAATTCAATTCTGATATTTTCATGAGAAATTTTGAATGCAAATGAACGCTTCATGCAAGTCCCTCATTTTGGCAATTTTTTGGGGAGGTGTACTTAAAAAGTTGATCACTGAGTTAAGAATTTTCTAATTTCCAGTTTAGTACATTTATTCTCCCAAATACTGCATACAGGCGATGAAACAATTATTTAAGTAATATTTACGATAATTCGTTTAAAGCATATAGAAAAAAGTAACATTAATTTCCAGTTTCGTTTTGCCAAATATATGTGTGGTTATTACGAATTTTTCAAATCTTTTTACGGAGAGCGGTGAACTCCCCGTGTAGCGAGAATCCTGTATTCGTAATTTCTCCGGAAATCAACTCCAGCTATTATAAAGAGGTTCTATATGAATGATATTTTGTTTCATAATCAGTTATTCGTATTATTTATCGAAGTTTCTCTCAGCACATTGAAGAAGTTGGTTTTCATGATGAAGGGTTCATGTGAGAATTGTCCGAATTTTAGAAGACGTTTTTCCTCTGGTTTTCCTTTCCTCCTTCGTAGGATTATTTATGAAAGAAGATAAACCATTTTGTAGATATATGATCGTGTAATGTATTTGCTGAGGATTATTAAATTGAAAGAATTTATCATTCATGTGATCCACTATCAACGCCTCCGGGGATTTTTAATTCAGGAATTACAAAAGTGATAAGACTTCGCAACGACATAATCCCGTAGCGGTCGACGAATCAATATAGCGGTTAAATTTGACAGGAACCAAAATAGGTGGACGTATCTTCTTAATCCTTTTGTTCTATCAAGTCAGAGTGAGCGAGCATTTATACGTTTCCCTGTTATAGTAGTGAAATGAAGAATCGAATTGTTCTTACTTTTAGACCTAGTTCGCAGAAAGTTGTGCTTTTTAATGTAATGTCTTGGATAACGAAGATAAACAAATAATTTATTGTCAAAAAAGTAGTAATTAACTGCGTTATGACCTCGTGCAGGACAATAAATTAATTTACTCTGGAAGCAAGCAAGGGACCAATCCATCAATTCCAATCGCAGGTCCGAAAGGATTGCACCTTTCAGCGAACTCCTAAGACAAGAATAAAAAGAGATAGATGCATGTTATAGTATCAATAGAATGGCAACAACTTTAATAGAATACAAAAATGTTTTTCCAGAAACGCGTATTGCCATATCTTTAAATTATTCTGAAAATATTGTTTATGAATGGTAACTATTAAAATAACCCAAAATTCGAGATAAAATATTACGATAGTATGAATGAGATCACCGCCCCTTGACAAGAGCCGAGAGGGCGTGTGTTTAAAATCCACCTGGTTGTATCCGAAGGAAAACGGGATAAAGAAACTCGGGCTAGAATGGGACTACAGAATTTACGTTCACAATAATAGCATGCAGGATAATAGTTTTGAAATTTAACCAGTTATTTTGAAAGCACTATAGCAACGGCGTGATGACGTATGAGATGAGTTGACGTATTTAATATTTAAAAGAACTATTTAAAACACATTTACGGGGAATAGAAACACATTTTAAAATTTATTAAAATAAATGCGTTGCTTTAAATTGTAGAAGCAAAGATTGCTTTTAATCATGCATTGAAGAAATTCAATTTAATAATATATTTTATGTCTTTACGGGGGGAATTAAAATATAGAACGAATACCGAATGATATGGCCCTCTTTGACGAAGAGTGGTTGAGACTCTTAAGACGATGAATATTATCCCTATTGCGAGTTACTTTCCAAATATACATCTGTAACATAGATAATTCTACCCAGAAATACATTCGTTTATCAAAACGCGATTTCTTTATTTCGTTCTGTATACTGTTCAATATTTTAAGTGTAAAGCATCTACAGAAGAGCGAAACTTCATCAATCACTACTATGAACAGCTACCCAATTGGATAAAGGAAAATGGAAAAGAGAGCTAATTACTGACTTTCTTTAAACTATTATATTACTATGTATTTTACTGTTGAACAGAAAAAAAAGAAAACAAACTTATTTATTCTCATATTTAAAAGTTTGACCTAGGTGTGGGTGAAATGGTGTACAGTTGTGGAAGGCGAACGGGTGGCGTAGTGGTTAACACCCCTGCGATCATAGGAGTGTCCTGGGTTCGATTCCCGGCTCGTCATTTTCACCTGAACCGAAAGTTATCAATAAACCATTTACTTTCCGGAAACAAGCAAGGGACCATCCCTCCAAATCTGATCAAGGGTTCAAAGACAGGATTTAATATTTCTTTAAGAGTTATTGTATAAATACATGCCGTTATGTTTTTCATTTTATTCCAGTTTCCTACACGATATTCAAAAACCTTAAGTACTGATAATGTACATTTTGATGGCCTATAATGTAGACTGTAACCCACAATTCTGAGCTCTCAGCTACTTTTCTTTCGGAAATCGTGAGAAAAGAATAAGTTAATTGAATAGTTTTGGGGAGTTAATGCTGAATTGTCATTTTTATTGGCAGCCAGTTCGTCGTTATTTTATGTATAAAACGATGTTTCTCAAACGAGTGTCTTTTTTTAATATTGGTACCTGTACAGAAAAGGAAAAATTTGACGATGAAAACATGTCACTTTATACATCTTTTGTTTAGTTTTTAGTTTTTCTATTATCTGTTGTGTATGTTTCAGTAAGAAATATGAATCCAATAAATTCCTTTAATACTTCTCCCATTGTATGTTTATACTGATTTCATTGTACTTTATTAAAAACAGACACTTCCTTTTTCAAAATCTGAACGTCAGTCAGTGTCATCAAAGTTCAAGAAATCATTAATGGCATACATTTGAAATTAATTTAAACATTATAAAAAAATAATTCTACCGTAATTAAAATTAGCAATTGAACAACTTGTATTTGTTTTCCAATCGTCGTCATATACAGAAGTATCTCTTATTAATGAACCAATGAAATATTAGAACAAATTGACGTTGCAGTATGAATTGGGAAAGCATATTTACTCCATGAAGCACTTTACTCGTAGACTCACACTTCACGTTCTTTCAGCTTTATTCGAGTTGAATTCTAACTTCCGAATTCGAGTAGAATTCTTCTTTTCTAGACATATTAGAACTCGCCATTTCTCACTAAAATCCAATGGATTCATGCATTCGCGTTGCATGAAACACATTTCCATGAAACCATTTGTACGTGTTTCATGGAACTTCCGTTGCATGATTCTCGGTGTGCACGTCCCAATGTATTTAAACGAGTTTCACAAAACGCGTTTCATCAGTGTGCATCGCGCCTTGCGTGATGTTCGCAGGCAACTCCGCGATCCGCCCAACATCATGTTTCTGCCGCTTCGACTCGTGTGAGAGAACTGCTAATCATTTTAGTGCAGGTTGAGGAGATCTGGGAGATTATATGGATGCTCTGGAGCAAGTAAAAATCCAACATGGCCTCACCATTATTCTCAAACCCAGTCGTCCAACTAGAAGTTTTCCGCTCTACCTACATTGTAATAATATGTTTCTTACAGTAGAGTAATAAACTGCAGTTCCATTATTATTATTATTATTATTATTATTATTGTTGTTGTTGTTGTTGTTGCGACTTTAGGGCTCCCAAACTACTCGGTCATTAGAGCCATGTATATCCACTTAGTATTGTGTTAAATTATTATACTTCTTAAATAATAAAACTATTATCTCTGAACGAATTGCAGTATTTAATGGTAGATAGTGTAACAATACGATATTTCACATAAGAAAAGTTTCATATTAAGATTTTATTCGTTGAGCTCAAAGATACTTGTATCACTTCACTGAAATTCTCTGCTGTTATCTCGACACCTTTGGGGGTGGAGTATCATTGAGAGAGTGACGTATTTGTATGACAACTCTGGGAAATCACGGAATCGCCGTGTGATACTGATTCATGAGAAGGTGCGCCAAGAACATAGTCTTAGTATTGTCTCTCACAGAAATTACCTCTTCTCAAGATCCCCATGTGCTGTAGTAATGCTATCCTTTTTTGTACGGTTGACTGTAGGGTCGTTGCTTGGGGTGGAGGATGGAGCTCGAGGGACACGGGACCCAATTGAATTTTTTAAATTTGTAATGACAGTACTTTATATTAAATAGTTATCTACTCTCTTTTAGTTAATGAATTGAACAATGGAATAAATTTAAAATATTTTAAGGACAAATTACTTTAAAATGAACATCAATTTTTCGCGAGAAGTCTGGGTCCTCTCCGAAATAAATTTCTTGCTGTGTTACCTGGTTGAATGTTTTCTGTTGTTTGTTTTTGGCTGGGTACACAATTGTATTTCATGGGTACTGGGAATTACTTTCTAAGGCTTAAGTAAAGAAAATCTGACTTTGCCTTGTGGTAGTGTGTATAACGCTCTTCAGATATCACCGTAAAGTGACAAGGTTCATGAGTAATACGTTAAAATTATTTATTTGAGATAGTTTTCAGTATATCTTGAGTATACGAAACTTGGTACTGGTCCCAAAAATGATGACCTTAATATCTTAAAGGAAAAATAAGTAATTGCGGAAAAAAGAGTACAGAAGACAACTTAGATGGTCATGGCTTTGGTGTCGTTGGGGAAGGACTTTGTGAGATATAGATTACCTCCATTTGCGTATACCGACCACTTCGCCGGGAGCAGCACCTGCTCAATACGGAAACGTTATCTGTGCCAATGTTTTAACAAATCGATAACTTTTCAACATGAAAAAATGACCCGTAATTTTAAAATGATAAAATTAATTCTTTTTTGCCACCTATCGGACCCTCCCTTCTATTTTAATTCTGTAAAATAGTTTATAGTGTCGCGGATTAGGGCACGTTTTGAATGTAAGTGTATTGAGAATTTCATTGAACGTTAATTTTTAAAATGCCGATTTGTAATAGAGTATGAACTGCATCCTCGTCTTGTATTCCTTGTGTTTCAGCTGGCGGCAGCGGGTGCGCGTTGCGACTACGCTCTCTTCGTGGGGGCTTCCGCAGACAACCACGCTCTGCTACCGGAATTAGCTCCTCAGGCAGCTGGTCTCAAGATGTACCTCAACGAGACCTACAGTCAGCTCACACTTCCCGAGATCTCCACTTGGATCAAGGTGGGTGACTGTCTCGTGACAACCTATGCCCAATATGAGTCATTCACTCTGACAATTTAGTCGTGCAGCGCAACTGAGATTTTTTTTTGTAAAAGATAAATCAGTTACTAGTGGAAGGAGTATTTGGTACGAAAATTAAATGATTTGATGTTCGTTGAGGACAATTGTTTCATCGGCTTCGTCCGTGTAGGTTATAATGCTATTAGTTTTTCTGAATAGAAAAAGTTACATTTTTCACCGTAGAGTTCCATCGAACTAGAGTATANAAATTCCTCTCCACAATCTAACGTCGATTCCATTTCTCGTGAGTCACAAACTCTTTGCGAAAATAAAATAATTATATTTCATCATAATGTCAAATCCCTTTCAAACAAATTGACAGATAATTGAAATTCTTGTACACGAAAGTCGATTCGATTTGCTATGCCTCACAGGGCATTGGCTTTCAACTAACAACATCAACGATACTGCTATTTCTAATTATTATTTAGCAAATTCTTACTGTCGGCAAAATTTAAAGGAAAAAATCCCCACGGAGGTACGTGTATCTACGTTCGTAATGATATTTTATCTTCTCCACTGACAGGCTACGAGAACTTCTGCGTAGTGTGTTCGAATTTTCTGCAGTTAATCTGAGCGACACCGGTATTGTTGTTTTATGTATTTATAGACCTCCTCAATCAGATCTTGACATATTTTTTCGGAACTTCGAAAATGTTTTAGAACATATCGCACATAAATCTACTAAATCTATCGTTATATGTGGTGATTTCAATATCGATTTCTTGAGTACATCCGACTCTGCACATTCACCAGTTAATCGATTCAAGAATCTTATCGACTCCTTCAACCTTATTACTACGATAAACGACCCCACTCGCCTCTCCGGCTCATCTCAAACATTGCTAGATCAAATTATAGTCAACAATGGAATCTCGTATCTCTCTGAAGTGTTTATCGCCGGATACAGTGATCACCTTGCTCAAGTATTGACTATTAATAATAAACTAAAACCGCTTAAAATCCTTTACAAATTTACAAGAGAGTTTAATGACATAAATAAATTCATATTTATAAATTATTTGCTTGAAGAAACATGGAAAGATGTTTACAATTGCCACAACACCGACGACATTCAATGTGTATTTATCTCAACATTCCTAAAACATTACAACTCTAGTTTTCCCATAAAACGCAAGTTAATTAACACAAAAAAATACAATAGATGGATCACCCTAGGGATAAGAATTTCTTCAAAAAACAAACGCCGTTTATATTATCTTTCAAAACGCTATAACCAGCCACCCGAATTCCATAATTATTTTCGTAAATATAAGACTATTCTTCGAAAAGTTGTCTATGCAGTTAAAGTTATGGAAAACGACAGGCATATACTAAAATCGAACAACCGGATGAAAGTCATGTGGAATATTGTTAACAATTACACGTCAAATTCTGAAAATCACGAAGAAAATGTTTCTTTACTAAACCATGGCAAAGTCGTATCAAATCCTCAGAACATCGCAAGTTTGTTTAATTCTTACTTCTCAGAAGTTGGTAAAATAACGAACTCAGTGTATCCAATTCAATGTCCTCCAATTATATCCACCCACGTACCCAATTCTATATTCACTTCCGAAACTAACGCCAGTGAAGTCATGGAAATCATCAGCTCCTTAAAAAAACAAATTTTCATCAGGCATAGATGATATATCTGAGTTTATTGTAAAATNACACATCTAGATGTGTATAAGAGACAGATATTAAATCCACTCCTAAATATTTTTAATACTTCTTTATCGGAAGGAGTGTTTCCCAACATGTTTAAGAGAGCTAAAGTGAAACCTTTACACAACAAAAGAAACAAACTTAATATTGGAAATTACCGACCAATATCCCTACTACCCACTTTCTCAAAAATCCTAGAAAAATTATTCTATTAGCGTCTAATAGATTTTTTTATCAAAAAATAACATTCTCTCTGACGATCAACACGGCTTTAGGAAATCCTTTACCACTACAAGCGCCATATTTTCCTTCTTAAACGATGTTACCACACCTCTAGAC